>CM061153.1:33238311-33260811 GCA_030710495.1 Labroides dimidiatus
GCCTTTAGCTCATGTTTTAGCCTTTAGCTTAGCCTTTAGCCTGTATTTTAGCCTTTAGCTCATGTTTTAGCCTTTAGCCTGTGCTCTCTCTCCTGTTCTTTCTTCTTCTCTTCTTTCCTTTTTCTGTCTGTCAGTTCAGCAGTTAAAACTGCTTTATTGTGGATTTTGTTTAAAGGGTTAATAAACATCTATAGTTTGATGGTTCAGGGTTTAAAGGGTTAATAAACATCTATAGTTTGATGGTTCAGGGTTTAAAGGGTTAATAAACATCTATAGTTATCAGCCGTGTTAGTGAAACTTCAGTCTGTGATGTTTTAGTAGAAGGACCTCAGAGCGTCCTACCAGGGGTTCATGAACTCAGCCTTTTATCACTCTTTTCGTTCTCACACCTGTTCTTTTTGTTTTGTTTTTTTCCAGGAAATCTGCAGACAGGTTTTGTCTTATTCACATTACCTCCTTCCTGCGTTGCAGCGTTGTGAAGCAGACGTTCAGCAGCACTAAATCAATGTGAAGCAGCCTCAGAAACAGGTCTTCAGCGAGCTTTATATATAGGACCTGACTCGCGGTTATCTATTGGATGGTGAGCGTTACATAACCCTCCATATGCTCTGAGTGTAGGACAATTCCATGTGGGTTATAAATAAAGAAACCTGACGCACGGCTGCAGCCGCTGTGATTTGGGCGAGTTTTCACAGGGGATGTCATAGTTCTGCAGCGCTAGCCCCAACGCTATTTCAGGCTCTGCCTCATTAGAACATCCTCCACGAGCGAACAGAGACAAACAAACTGTTCAACAGACCTTCATCAGGGAGAAGAGCTCACAGCTTCAGCACGCCGCGGCCTGAAACACGACGAACATGTGCTGTGGGACAGGGTGTGTGTGAAGGTGTGTGTGTGAGTGTGTGCACGCTGCTACAGTGAAGCCAGGTCTGCCACACGTCTGTCACATGATCACCTCTGTGGACAGCAGGCTGGTGACAGGGACACAAACATGTTCCCACACACACCTCATCTCAGGCCAGCATCAGCTGAGAGGGTGTGTGTGTGTGTGTGTGTGTGTGTGTGTGTGTGTGTGTGTGTGTGTGTGTGTTTTCATGTGAGGGAGAGAGAGAGAGGGACGGCCGTGTCATCATACATGTTAAGTGTGAGAGGAGAGAAACTACACACTACTGTGTTTTGTATTTCAGACTGTGCGTGTGTGTGTGTGTGTGTGTGTGTGTCCATTTGTCACAGTGTGTGTGTGTCCATGTGTCACGGTGTGTGTGTGTGTGTGTGGAGGGCCCCTCTCACACCACAGCGGCTGCCTAATTCATTGGGGGAATAGCTGGCTGTCCTTCAGGTGAATGGACTGAGATTGGTCTCAATATGAGACGTAATAAAACCAAACGTCACCGAGGCTTCAGCTGTCCTTCACACGCCTGACACACACACACACACACTCACACACACACACACACTGTGCTCTGGTATCATATTTGTAACAGCTCGTCTCTGCAGAGCCTGGAGTCCTCTGTGTCTTTGTGTCGTGATGGTTGTGTGTTTTTGGACTCTTTCGTGTCCTATAAACAAACACGGTTTGTCATTAAAAACAGCAGAAATCAGGGGGAAGTATTTCTGACTTACTCATGAAAAATCAAACCACCAACAGGCCACCGTCTGTTTTAAAGGAACAGGAGAGCAGCTGAACTTCCATCTTTAACACAAACCAAGAGGAGGAAACGTGTCACCGTCCGCGCTGTGGGAGACGCACCGACTCGGTTTCAGCACCACGGCTCACACACGGTTTACAGGAAACTCAGACCTGAGATAAAACCTGCTTCATTAAGATTTCCCATCATGTGAAAATAAATCATGTCTGACTTCATGGGGCCTTTCCGGCTCTCCTGTCGGCGTCTGCAGCTCACGTCCCCGTGAAGAGCAGGGAACAAACACACGTCAGCAGTGAAGAGACGTGTCAGAAGACTCCGTCACAACCTGCCCGTGATCGCTCCCCGCGGCAGAGCGTCCTCCTGACTGGCTGCTGCTAGCTCTTTAGCTGCTAGCATGCCTGCTCCTCTTTGAGTCGGCCACTTCACTCCACTTAATCCACTGAGACTCAATTACAGGGAGCGCCGCAGACGTGGTGAGGAGATGCAAAGTTCCTGGGCTTTAATTGAGGGAGCGTTTAACACTTTCCTTAAGCCGGAGTGGCCACTCTGTGTCCTGGATGAAACGGGGCCCCGCAGTGGGACTTTCAAACACATCTGCATGTTTGTAACAAAGGCAGAGAGCGGAGCTGTGATCTGTGGGCTCAGATATCTGAGGGCAGTGGGTGGGATTCAGAGCGTGGTGTAAGAGGAGAATAAAACAAGCAGATCTCTTTAAAGTGTAAAAACACACACGCCTGGCTTCAGTCAGCGCGTCTCTCTCCTCCTCGTTCAGAGCGCTTCTTCGTTTGCAGCTGCTTGCTTCAATACGGCCACATGTTAATTACTGTTGTACTTAATCCCACATTACAGAGACACAAACTGTCGGGTCAGATTATAAACAATCCGTCCTCATGTTCCTGCACGTGACATTTGGAGCCGCCATCTCTCCCGGTGAAGTGCTCCCTGGGTAATTGGCCTACTTTATGCTGCGGTTGGTGGAGCTGCTCGTTTCTTTATCACTCAGGGCGCCGGGCCTGACGGGCATCGCCCCGTCCGCTACGGGCCCACATGGCGTGGAGAGAGGGCGCACCTGTTTCTGCAGAACCAGAGATGATTCAGGAAGCCATGTTGGACTCAGAGCTCCACCTTCATGGGATATTAAAGACGATCCCAGAGAAGAATAAAAGTTCAAACACTTCGCCAGCAGCAAAGTCGGAGCAACTTTTCTCTGCTTGCATTATTTAAGATCGGCTCCATCATTTTATCAATCTATCGATCTCTGCGCAGAAAGATGAAAATGGAAAAATAATGAGGCCGATGAATACTGGGTAAAGAACATCAATGTGCAAAATTTAATTATCTGTGCTGGGAAGAAGGAAAACGTGTCGGCTGTTTTCTAAAACAAAAAAAAAAAAAGTGAAAAAAGGAGCAGTTAATATTTTTCCCTCTCTGCATATTTTAATTACCAGATCAATCATAACTACGTACCGCAGTACTGCAGAGAAAAGAAAATTGCAAGTCTAAATGAAAAACAATAGATTTGCTTTAAAGTCTGCGCTCTTTTGAAGTCTAAATTAAAATTTCAGGTGCCTTTACAAGAGCCTTCTTCTGAAAGTTATGATATTTAATTAGCGTGTTTAGATTCTGCTGAAATTAAACTTCACAGCCGAGCATCATGTGAAATGAAGACTGGTATTCCCAGGCTTCAGCGGGGGGGGGGGGGGGGGGGGGGGGGTGAGGGGGTGAGGGGGGTGAGAGAGCACACAGAGAATTAAATCAGCACATGTGGGCCGTGTATGCCTCTGACAGAAGCTGCTGCTCCTCTGACTCTCGCTGCCATCGGCGCCGTCCCAGCCTGCGTCTCAACGCTTAATGGAGCAAAGAGACGACTTTGCTCTGCGACGCCGTCTGCTCAGCTCCAAATCTGCGCCTCCAATCAGAGAATCACGCCGTAGAATTGGCGGCGCAGCCCCCCCCCCCCTGCCCGTCCTCTCCTCCTCCTCCTCCTCCTCCGTTCCACCTTTTCTTCCTCGCATGAGCTTTCCTGGTTGTAGGAGCGCTGATGTTTATTTCTCCTGGCATGTCCTCGCCGGCGCTGAGCCACCGATTTCACACGTTTTTATTGGCTAATTTGACTGTGCTCTTGCCAGCAGCTGAGAGAGCGAGCCAGGAGTCAGAGATGCTCAGAGACAGCTCTGCTGCTACAACAAGTGATGCTGCTCCCTGACTCCAGCTGCCTGGAGGGGGGGGGGGGCGGGGGGGGGGGGGGGGGGCTCACCTGTCTCATAACAAGCAGTTGACCATGTTAGTCTGAGGAAAAGCTACATCTTAGAGACAGTGTGTGAGATTAGTTAGTGTCTGCTGCTGCTGCTGCTGCTGGTGTGTGTGTGTGTGTGTGTGTGTGTGTGGTGAGGGGGTCAGGAGGGGAGTGTGATTGCCTGTCTCTTAAGGTGACAGGGGTTTAGGAGGAGCGGCTGTACACCCAGTCAGACACCCAATAGGAGCGTTGCAGTCAGCGCTGTGCGTGCGTCCATCCTCAAACATGGCTAACATTTGCACAGCGGCGGCAGTCAGGCGTGACGTCTCCGGGCTCTGAGGTTTGTGCTGTCAGGACGGTAGAAATTAAACCTGGCACTGCAGAGCAGAATGTGCTGAAACTCATCAATTCCACATGGCTAGAGAGCCAAGTGCCTATTTATAACACCCCCACCTCAACACACACACACACACACACACACACACACACACACACACACACACACACACACACACACACACACACTCTTTACCTGGTGAGCATCCCTGGCTCTAAACATGCATCCATAATGATGAATACACCCAACTGGGACACTCCGACAGGGCATCAGTCAGGACATGAAAACAAACACGCCAACACACACACACACACACACACACACACACACACACACACACACACACACACACCATCTGATCAGCATGGCAGAGGAGGTGTAGCACTGACTCTGGGAGGGCTGATGGAAAGGTTGAAGTGTCTCAGTATAAAACCAGCCCACAGATCAGCATCCATCAGTCACCACACAGGAAACAAACCGGGCGGCCCCATAAATCCACCTTCAAAAGGCCCGAAGCAGAGCTGAAATATGACACCAGGCCGGAGACACACGACACACCACAGCTGCTGCTTCTCAGTGACTGGATGAGAGTTCATGCTCAGAGTCACCGTCTGAAGACGTCTGCGTTCAGCTCTCTGTGCTGATGTTCTCCCTTTGCTGATGTTCTCTCTTTGCTGATGTTCTCCCTTTGCTGATGTTCTCCCTTTGCTGATTTTCTCTCTTTGCTGATGTTCTCCCTTTGCTGATGTTCTTTCTTTGCTGATGTTCACTCTTTGCTGATGTTCTCCCTTTGCTGATGTTCTCCCTTTGCTGATGTTCTGTCTTTGCTGATGTTCTCCCTTTGCTGATGTTCTCTCTTTGCTGATGTTCTCCCTTTGCTGATGTTCTCTCTGTGCTGATGTTCTCTCTGTGCTGATGTTCTATCTGTGCTGATGTTCTCTCTGTGCTGATGTTCTCTCTTTGCTGATGTTCTCTCTGTGCTGATGTTCTATCTGTGCTGATGTTCTCTCTGTGCTGATGTTCTCTCTGTGCTGATGTTCTCTCTGTGCTGATGTTCTATCTATGCTGATGTTCTCTCTTTGCTGATGTTCTCTCTGTGCTGATGTTCTATCTGTGCTGATGTTCTCTCTGTTCTGATGTTCTCTCTCTATGCTGATTTTCTCTCTTTGCTGATGTTCTCTCTTTGCTGATGTTCTCTCTGTTCTGATGTTCTCTCTCTATGCTGATGTTCTCTCTCTACTGATGTTCTCTCTTTGCTGATGTTTTCTCTTTGCTGATGTTCTCTCTGTGCTGATGTTCTCTCTCTACTGATGTTCTCTCTTTGCTGATGTTCTCTCTTTGCTGATGTTCTCTCTGTGCTGATGTTCTCCCTTTGCTGATGTTCTCTCTTTGCTGATGTTCTCCCTTAGCTGATGTTCTCTCTGTTCTGATGTTCTCTCTCTACTGATGTTCTCTCTTTGCTGATGTTCTCTCTGTGCTGATGTTCTCTCTCTACTGATGTTCTCTCTTTGCTGGTGTTCTCTCTTTGCTGATGTTCTCTCTTTGCTGATGTTCTCTCTGTGCTGATGTTCTCCCTTTGCTGATGTTCTCTCTTTGCTGATGTTCTCCCTTAGCTGATGTTCTCTCTCTGCTGATGTTCTCCCTTTACTGATGTTCTCCCTTTACTGATGTTCGCTCTTTGCTGATGCTCTTTGCGCTCTCTGTGGTCCTTCAGGCTCGCTGATGCTCTGTTCTTCTTACTCACAGATTGTATTCAAAGATGTTTCACTTACAGTCATTTCTGCTTTAACGCTCCCTGACGTTCGTAACAGTTTAGCAGCGTAGCCACACTGGCTCTGATTGGCTTCCTGGGCTAAAAACACTGAACACTGAACACAGAGATGTATTCTGATTTTAAATTCATCATTTCTTTATTTTTTGACCCTTTTTGCAGTCCATCTCTGAAACTATAACCCCCCCTGACCGTAGACTGCTGAGTGTAAGAAAGGAGCTCAATATTAAAGAGAGGCTGTTCTGCTTTCCCATTGGTGGGTTTTTAAGTTATCATTTTGGGTGTTTTCTGCCTTTATTCTGAGAGGACGGTGGAGAGAGGAGGAAACAGGGTGAGAGAGTGAGAGAGTGACATCCAGGAAAGTCTCCACAGGTTGGACTTGAACCTGGGCCGCCCACTGAAGGGTTTTGATGCCCATGTGGATTACGACCTTCAGCACGAGGCCTCCTGTTTCACCGTGTGGTTAACGTAAAGAAATGATGGATGATCAGATCTTTAGGAGACTTGAAATGATGTCATCACACAGTGATCTCCATAACATGTTAAGAAGCAGGGGGGGACCTCAAACACTAAGGTCTGCTCCTGACAGGCTTCCAGAGAACTGGCCAATCAAAGAGAAGGGGGTTTGTGGAGCAGAGAGCCTTAAAGAGACAGCGGCTAAAACAAAGAGTTCCCTACAGAGGCTGAGATAAAGTTTTCTAAAACACCAGCGAGAGAGAGAAAGAGTTTTACTCCTGAGGTTTGGAGACACGCAGGATGTGAAGGCTTGCTCCTTCCCCTCCTCCTCCTCCTCTCTCTCCTCCTCTTCCTACCAACACACCTGCCTCCCACCTGTCTCCCTCTGTTAGTCGCTCTGTTAGTATGAGGAGGACACGAGTGATACAGCAGAGCAGAGAGACGCAGCGTTCAGGATCTGATGATCTGCAGAGATTCCTCCTGTGATGTTCCGTCCACAGAGGTCGAGGCTCACCTGACTGACCTGACTGTTGAGCTGCATCCTGGGAGCAGCTTCTTCCTCACACTGAGCTGCTGCTGTTTCCTGTTCTGACCCAAACCTCCCAGCTCGCCATCCATCCAAACAATCTGTACCTAATAACGTCGAGGTTTGGCCCAAGATGAAGATCTGTCTTCATTGAGCTGGAAAAGCTGAACAGTCGCCGAGCGTTTTTCCTCTCAGCGCAGTCCCTCATCTGTGAAAGTGCCATAGAGCCCCTCAGACAATTAGGCAGAGAAAAGCTTTATGACCGTTAGACTCACTCAGTGAGCGCCACTCTCACCGCCAGCGCCGCCAGAGCCGCCAGCGCCGCCAGGAGCGCTGGCTCGTGCAGAAAGGTAATTACGGAGCCTCTCATAATGACACGGAGGAAGCTTGCGTCATAACACCCACAGCCTTTTTATCACGGAGCCGTAATTAATTATTATCCCTTCCTCTTTGATTCATTCCACTGTTCATAACATATTCATACATTCAAGAGGAATCATCATTTCCTTCAGGAGTTCATCAAAAAGAGGAAGATCTGCTCCTCTCGCCACAGACGATCAAAGACGGTGTTTGTCTCCCTCGCTGCATGGCGGGCGAGCTCAGGGCAAGGCATTGTGGGCAAGGTGTGAGAAAACAGTGAGGCGCTCTCCTCAGGTGAGCTGCGAGAGGCAGCGTGAAAACACACGCAGGTAACTCTGACCAATGAGGGAGAGGCACGTCCATCTGTCTCCTGGAGGACGGAGGGTTAGAGCCGCGTTTGGAAAAAAAAAAAGGAAATTTACGGGAATAAATTTGTGGATTTATGAGAACAATCTCCTAATTTCAGTAGAATAATCTAATAATCTAATAAGTAGAATAATCTGGTCTATCTGAGGAGCACGGAGCATCTTGTGAACTTATACTTTGGTATCTACTTTCTTCCTGACTACCCATATTCATCGCGATCCGCCCGTTTTGCTCGTCCGGTTGGACGTTTTGTTTACGTCGCCATGGAAACCACACAGCTGATGTTAGCCTTGCTGTCACACTCGCTCTAATAACCGACTTTAAACAACAAGAAAGAGACAAAATGAACAAAAATCAGAGGTGTAGTCACAGAGCGGAGGTTTTAAAGTGTTCTCTCTGAGTGCTGTCGAGCACTGATGATGTCACACCAGCTGTTCTGAGCTAGCCTGCTAACCAGAAGTCGATAACTGCAGGTGGAAGTAAACACCCATCAGCTTCTGAAGAAACAGGTGTATAGGTCTGAACTGGGCCCTGATCCTCCGTCGTAGTGTGGTCGCCTACGCTGCTCCGTGTTCCAGCTGCCTTCATCAGAAAGCTCCAGGTTCTCTAACAAACTACAGGCAGAGATATGAAGAAGGCTGTTTGTCAAAGCTGGAACTCAACACGACTTCATCAAGAAGACGCTCTCAGTTCATCCTCTGAGAGGAGGAGGATGGACGCTCCTACAAAACAACCTTTCAAAATAAAAGTTTGATTTTAACATCATTTAATTTTCCATTTTATTCTTGTGACGTTCTTTAACGTGACCCGAACCCTCTGCTGTTCCCCTGAGGATGATCCCTCATGGTTCATAAACACACACACACACACAGGTGTCACTCTCAGGTGAGTCACTCATCACAGCTCCTCTTCATCATCAGCGGCTGTGAGGAATCCGTCACACAGGTGAGAGAGGAGCCACACCGCCCCCCCCCACAAACACACACACACACACACACAAACACACAGCCTCAGGGGGAGGAACGGCACAGTTAGGCTCATGAGCAGGTGTCCACCGGCCCCCCGGTTTGCGGCGCTTTAACAGCCGTCTGATGTTTCTGATGTGTAGTCAGCTCCACGGCTCCTCACTGCCTGATAATGAGGCCCAATAATGATTCCTGAGCTGCAGGGGTTAATGGTATGTAACCGGCAGAGCTGCTAATTACACCTTACAAACTATTTATCAGAATCTCCATCTGCAGCAGCACCACAGCTCTCATTGTGCGCGCTAAATTGCTCCACGGATTATCACTGTAAAGCAAGTTTCAGTAATTAGGGCCTCGTACCGCCGTTTCCTTTAGCCGCAGCGCAGCAAACAACATCAAGAGAGGAAGACACGCACCTGATTGGTTGATTCAGGCTGGTGCTCAGACTCCGCCTCCACAGGATGAAGAGGAAGAAGAAGTTACAAACATTAGATTTGTTTTTCTCTCTCTGCACCTCACAAAGGTTGGTCCGGCGGGGTTTGCGCTCGGAGGTGTGAGGCAGGTGTAAATTGCACGGAGAGGCCTACACAGCCTTCCAGTGAAGACGCTTCCTGAGCTGTCAGGACGGCGTGAACGGCGCCCGCCGTCCAACAGGCCCCCGGCTCTCCGCTGATCGGTTATTTGAAAAATAACCGCCGCGTCCCCGAGCCCCAAAGGTGCGCCTCAGACCACAGAGACCTGGTACCATCTCCTCTCCTCGGCTGTAAATTTTTATTAAAATTACCTTCATTATAAGACAGCGTTCATTATAAAACCAAAAACGCCGGTCTCCCAGGGCCCCGTGGATTAATAAGGACAGCGGTGTATTTTAAGCCGTAAACTCAGCTCCTCACTGTCCTTAATCTCCTTCCTACTTCACAAGGCCAAATTAACACCTCTCCTCAGCTCTGACGGGACCTCATTAGCAAACTTCCAGGGAAAGAAAGAGGAGAGCAGAACGAAAAAGAGGAGAAGAAGGAGGGAAGCGACCAATGACAGCCACCAGCTCTGGGATTAACCCTTTCTCCTCCTCCAGCTCCTCCGGAAAATAACTAGGTCGGCAACGTGTTTCTAATCAGTCGCCTGGTTAGCGATAATTAGAAGGCGAGATTGGACGGGAGAAGAGAGGGAAAGTGGGTGGGGAACGCTGAAATGAAAAAGAAAAGAAAGAGAACCTGTCATGTCGCAAACACTTCAAAGGAGCCGACTTCTCCTTTAGAAGTGGCACGAAGAGGGTCCAAATACCAGGAGGGGCTCCTCTGGGCCCCGGAGCGGGTGCAGGGAGGAGGGGCTGCAAGAAAGGAACCAGTTCTTTGCTCGCATGTATGCATCCTCACACACACACACACACACACACACACACACACACACACACACACACACAGGACTCCACTATTTCACCACCTGTACAGTGCAGCTGCAGGGGAGCTTTAGACCCCCCTCCTCAAACCACAAAGCCAAACAAGCACATCCAGCTCCACCCCCCCCCCCCTTGCCTCCCCCTGCCCCCCCCCCCCGCAGCAGCAGCAGCAGCAGGTCCAGGTCCCCACAGCTTACACTGAGGTCGTGAAGACTACCTCTGGGTAAAGTTCACAAGCCTCTGCAAGCTGTTTGACATTAGCAATAAGGTCAAAGTGTATCTGAAAGCACCAGAGGATTACAGCGGTATGGAGCGCCGAGCCGCTCGCTGCACCCCCACATCAAAAAAAAAACAGTGCAGGCATTTTTTCCTCTGCAAGCTGCTTACTTATCAACGTGCAGAGCGCGAGCCTGTGGAAGTCACACCAGAGAGAGCGAGAGGAACCAGAGAGGCCTGCAGCGCCTGAAGAAGACGGAGGAGAAACTCATGGCTCATTATCAGCCATCTATTTTATCTACTATGAAACATCTCCAGACTCCCAGCTGGCAGACATCAGTGCAGCTTAAATTAATCCTGTGGGTTCCTGTTTGCACAATAAAGACGTGGAGGGGCGCGTCTGATATCGCTGCGACTTTACAGTGAGGTAATTGAATTAGCTCAGGAATCAACCACAGAGTCCAGCCCGGTCCAGGACTGAAGGAGGCGACGGCTGCTGTCAGGGAGCGGGGCTGCTGGGCCCAGTCAATTACAAAGCATTAAAAAAGACTCGGCCAATAATCACTTCCAAGAGGACCGGCCCACCGGCTGAGTGTTCTCACGTTCACAGATGATGAGGCTTTCAGGTCCGTGCTGAGCCGCTCGAGCTCGAGCACGGAGCGAGACTGAAAACATATTTGTGGTATCATTTCCATAAGGCTCTGCTCTGCAGACCATAACGCGGCGCACAAATGTGATTTATGACCTTGGTTTAATGGCTGGAGCAGAGTCTTGGTAGGTATCAGATGACTTTTTCAATATGGCGACGTCAGAGGGGGCACGCTGAATGCACCATCACAACAGGAAATGAGGGCTTGTCTCAGCCAAGAAAATATGAGAAGTCAGATATCTGATCATCTAATGGCAGATAGATGCTACTTCACTTTGACAGAAAAGGCATCAGTCAATACGCAGCAGCTGAGCAGTAAGAGGAAAAGTACGCCATGGATTCCTCACGCCATTTATCAAATCATTCAGTCTGAAGGCGCAGGTCAATGAGCGTGCAGGGCCCAGCTCTGTGCGGCCTCTTTATGTTCCAACAATCTGTACATTTATATACATACATACATATATACACACGTACATCTGTAAAAGTGCAGAAAAGGTGACTCACCTGAGCCTGGAAACTCTTGAGAACAGGTGCCACCATCTCCCGGACTTCCTGTGCACAGACAACAGGGGTAAAGTCAGCCTCAGCAGTTCATGTTTGTCAGATGCTTCACCTGTTTGTGGAGCAGCAAACCTCACAGGGAGGAGGACTGAAGGTCTTTAACACTGACGGATAAGATTCAAGTTCACTTCAAGCCTCTTTAACGTCACGACGGTGAAAAACGAAGGGGCTGGTTGGGTTTGCCTCCGAAGCTGGGTTGTCTGAGGTCCTCGTCAATAGTAAATGTGTTAGCCACAGGGGATGCCGGAAAGCTCGGCTCCTCTGTCGAGAAGCAGCCAGAGAACCAGAGAGGAAAGTAGGCTACAAAGGTTGTGATAAGAATGGGATCTAAATATTGACTTTTAAAAAAAAATTAATATTATCTGTATTAAATAAATGAACATTTATTAAAAAACGGCCAAATGTATGAAATGAGATTAAAAACACACAAACAGCAAAGTGTTTATGAGTTCATTGAAAGGGTCCATAAAAATCTATGCTGTTAATTTTTAATCTGAAGGAGACACTGAGATTATTGTTTGGTTATAGTCTCACTGAGATTATTGTTTGGGTTATAGTCTCACTGAGATTATTGTTTGGTTATAGTCTCACTGAGATTATTGTTTGGTTATAATCTGACTGAGATTATTGTTTGGGTTATAGTCTCACTGAGATTATTGTTTGGTTATAGTCTCACTGAGATTATTGTTTGGTTATAATCTGACTGAGATTATTGTTTGGGTTATAGTCTCACTGAGATTATTGTTTGGTTATAGTCTCACTGAGATTATTGTTTGGTTATAATCTGACTGAGATTATTGTTTGGGTTATAGTCTGACTGAGATTATTGTTTGGTTATAGTCTCACTGAGATTATTGTTTGGGTTATAGTCTCACTGAGATTATTGTTTGGTTATAGTCTCACTAAGATTATTGTTTGGGTTATAGTCTCACTGGGATTATTGTTTGGGTTATAGTCTCACTGAGATTATTGTTTGGGTTATAGTCTCACTGAGATTATTGTTTGGTTATAGTCTCACTGAGATTATTGTTTGGGTTATAGTCTCACTGAGATTATTGTTTGGGTTATAGTCTCACTGAGATTATTGTTTGGGTTATAGTCTCACTGAGATTATTGTTTGGGTTATAGTCTCACTGGGATTATTGTTTGGGTTATAGTCTCACTGAGATTGTTGTTTGGTTATAGTCTCACTGAGATTATTGTTTGGTTATAGTCTCACTGAGATTATTGTTTGGGTTATAGTCTCACTGAGATTATTGTTTGGTTATAGTCTCACTGAGATTATTGTTTGGTTATAGTCTCACTGAGATTATTGTTTGGGTTATAGTGTCACTGGGATTATTGTTTGGGTTATAGTCTCACTGAGATTATTGTTTGGGTTATAGTCTCACTGAGATTATTGTTTGGTTAAAGTCTCACTGAGATTATTGGTTTGGGTTATAGTCTAACTGAGGTTATTGTTTGGGTTATAGTCTCACTGGGATTATTGTTTGGGTTATAGTCTCACTGAGATTATTGTTTGGTTATAGTCTCACTGAGATTATTGTTTGGGTTATAGTCTCACTGAGATTATTGTTTGGTTATAGTTTCACTGAGATTATTGTTTGGTTATAGTCTCACTGAGATTATTGTTTGGGTTATAGTCTTACTGAGATTATTGTTTGGTTATAGTTTCACTGAGATTATTGTTTGGTTATAGTCTCACTGAGATTATTGTTTGGTTATAGTCTCACTGAGATTATTGTTTGGTTATAGTCTCACTGAGATTATTGTTTGGTTATAGTCTCACTGAGATTATTGTTTGGGTTTAAGTCTCACTGAGATTATTGTTTGGTTATAGTCTCACTGAGATTATTGTTTGGGTTATAGTCTCACTGAGATTATTGTTTGGTTATAGTCTCACTGAGATTATTGTTTGGGTTATAGTCTCACTGAGATTATTGTTTGGGTTATAGTCTCACTGAGATTATTGTTTGGTTATAGACTCACTGAGATTATTGTTTGGGTTATAGTCTCACTGAGATTATTGTTTGGGTTATAGTCTCACTGAGATTATTGTTTGGTTATAGTCTCACTGAGATTATTGTTTGGGTTATAGTCTAACTGAGATTATTGTTTGGGTTATAGTCTCACTGAGATTATTGTTTAAATTATAGTCTCACTGAGATTATTGTTTGGTTATAGTCTCACTGAGATTATTGTTTGGTTATAGTCTCACTGAGATTATTGTTTAAATTATAGTCTCACTGAGATTATTGTTTGGTTATAGTCTCACTGAGATTATTGTTTAAATTATAGTCTCACTGAGATTATTGTTTGGTTATAGTCTCACTGAGATTATTGTTTGGGTTATAGTCTCACTGAGATTATTGTTTGGGTTATAGTCTCACTGAGATTATTGTTTGGTTATAGTCTCACTGAGATTATTGTTTGGTTTTAGTCTCACTGAGATTATTGTTTGGGTTATAGTCTCACTGAGATTATTGTTTGGTTATAGTCTCACTGAGATTATTGTTTGGGTTATAGTCTCACTGAGATTATTGTTTGGGTTATAGTCTCACTGAGATTATTGTTTGGGTTATAGTTTAACCGAGATTATTGTTTGGTTATAGTCTCACTGAGATTATTGTTTGGTTATAGTCTCACTGAGATTATTGTTTGGGTTATAGTCTCACTGAGATTATTGTTTGTGTTATAGTCTCACTGAGATTATAGTTTGGGTTATAGTCTCACTGAGATTATTGTTTGGGTTATAGTCTCACTGAGATTATTGTTTGGGTTATAGTCTCACTGAGATTATTGTTTGGGTTATAGTTTAACCGAGATTATTGTTTGGTTATAGTCTCACTGAGATTATTGTTTGGTTATAGTCTCACTGAGATTATTGTTTGGTTATAGTCTCACTGAGATTATTGTTTGGTTATAGTCTCACTGAGATTATTGTTTGTTTTGAATCTCAATGAGATTATTGTTTGGTTAAAGTCTCACTAAGATTATTGTTTGATTATAGTCTCACTGAGATTATTGTTTGGTTATAGTCTCACTGAGATTATTTTTTGAGTTATAGTCTCACTGAGATTATTGTTTGGGTTATAGTCTCACTGAGATTATTGTTTGGTTATAGTCTCACTGAGATTATTGTTTGTGTTATAGTCTCACTGAGATTATTGTTTGGGTTATAGTCTCACTGAGATTATTGTTTGGTTATAGTCTCACTGAGATTATTGTTTGGGTTATAGTCTCACTGAGATTATTGTTTGGTTATAGTCTCACTGAGATTATTGTTTGGGTTATAGTCTCACTGAGATTATTGTTTGGGTTATAGTCTCACTGAGATTATTGTTTGGTTATAGTCTCACTGAGATTATTGTTTGGGTTATAGTCTCACTGAGATTATTGTTTGGTTAAAGTCTCACTGAGATTATTGTTTGGGTTATAGTCTCACTGAGATTATTGTTTGGGTTATAGTCTCACTGAGATTATTGTTTGGTTATAGTCTCACTGAGATTATTGTTTGGGTTATAGTCTCACTGAGATTATTGTTTGGTTATAGTCTCACTGAGATTATTGTTTGGTTATAGTCTCACTGAGATTATTGTTTTCTTATAGTCTCACTGAGATTATTGTTTTGGTTGGAGTTAGCTCAGTGACTAAAGGACTTGGTTTAGCTGGTGGTTGTTAGCCTAGCTTCTCTCTGGCCTCTCTTTAAAGGTGCAGAGCTGAGCAGCATGCTAACACGTCCACAGGCTGAGACTCACATGTTCCTCACTCAGCTCCTCCTCAGACAGAGACAAGCCTTCTCCTCATGTGTGTGACTGTCCTTAAAGTAACTCCAACACTCGGTGTGTGTAACGGAGCGCCCTGTTTATGGGAGTCAGTATTAGCGGGGAACGTTAGCGGGGAACGTGACGGCTTTGAGTGGGCATGTTTGAAAAGTGGGGCTTTCCACTCGCTTGTGTTTAAGCTCAGAGCTCCAAAGGAGAGTGAGCTCCCACAGCCTCAGGTAAGGGGATTGTACTGCCAGTGGTGACAGCCTGATCCCATCTTAAACGCCTGTATTACACTGACAAGATTACAGCACCACACTGCACGGCCCGGCTCAGATCGGCAGGCAGCGTAGCACAGCGAATAGCCAGAGGGCTCATTTATAAAATATACAAATATTCTCTTTGACTTCAGCTTACAAGTCAATGGGTGATCGTTTCAAAGAGGAGGATAAAAAAGGACAAAATCTTAGCTGTATCATTCATTGATTAGCTTTTCATTTATTTAACACAGTCCACCTTAATTGGCATTTTGCCTTACAAACAGTGAGCCGGGGCGCCGTCCTGGTGAAGAAAACACAGAGTCTCTGTTTCTACAGCTCAGGGTCCAGAGGTCCGTCCAGTCCTCACACAAACGGGACCGTTAGTCCTAACGAACGCTATGGAACGGCTCATTGGGCCGTAGCGTTAGCTGCATGCACGACAGCCAATAACTGACCAGTTTACTAATTACACCATGAAAGTGAGCCCCCCCCCCAAAAAAAAAAGAAATGTTGAATCTCCTGAATCTAGATTTGCTGTTTAGCTCCACATCGTCCTACTTTTCCAAAGGATTTGTTCGATCCTTAAATATCTGTCGTCTTTTTCACCTTTGATAGCAACACTTTAGCACGACACCCTCCATCCTTTAAACAGATGAACAGGTGCTGCTAACCTGCCGTTAGCACCTGTACCTGTGGGGTTTACTTTCTTTCAGTCTGATGCTCAGTTGTACAAACTCTCTGTTTTCCTGCTAATGCCTGGACCTGCTCACGGCCCGAGACGTTTGTTAGCTGCCGGGTAACACTGCATTTTCTGACACCTTTTATAACACTGCTCACCTCTAAAACACCCCAAAGTGTGTGTGTGTGTGTGTGTGGGGGGGGGGGGGGTCTTTTATCCATTGGTGTGAGACTAAAATCAAAAACGAGTGTTAAATTTGATACGAATCAAACAGAAAATGTTTGATCAGAAACATCCTCTGAGTTTATACACATCAGACAAACTCAACTGAACTGAACTGGACGATGTTCCTGTGACGGCTGCAGCTGATTGGTCCAGATGTGATGAGGCGTTTGTTTGTGAACTCAGCTCGTCTCTGGCCTCTGGTTGAGGAGCAGACATTCCACCGTTTGGCCTGATGGGCCTGTTGGTGAATTTCCACAGCAGGGAGCTGAAAATCTTCAACACTTCCCAAAAACGCTGGTGGAATCAGGATCAGCTGACAGGAACGCATCACAGAAACTGAAACTGAGTCGAGTTTTAATTTTCCTGACGAGTCCAGAAAAATATGGAATTTCAAAGTATCAGATTTAAAACATGATTTTCAAAACAATCAAAGACTGAAACTTTCCTCACTGAGGATCATCGTCCTGCTACAGGCAGCTGGAGCTGGACTTCATCCTTTCTCATGGAATCATCCTCACACCTTTTTAATCTTTGATAATTTTAAAGAATAATCTAAATTGTGACTCATTTTTTTAATAAGTACGTTCTGCTTTGGATTAATGCATTTTCACTACGCTGTTGTCAAACTGTCCAGTTTATCTGACACATCCACACTTTACTTGGTGGATTTTGTTTAAAGGGTTAAAAAACAGCTCAGAGGTTTCAGACTGTTTTCGATGGTTCAGACTTTTAAGGGTTAATATCTCAAATTAAGACTTTTCTTGGACTGTGAGGTCAGAGCGGCTCATATTTAGACTAATTTAAGAATATTTGTATTAAAAAACATTTATTTTATCTCTTTTACAGTAACCAGGTGTAAAACAGGTGTTGAGTTTTTGTTCCGTAGTTCTGAGTTTTAAAACCTGCTCCTGCACCTGAACTCAGGTGAGGCAGCAGGAGGAGCTCAGACATGAAGGAGTCTGAACTTTAACGTCTGCTGACTCCTCACGTTTCATCCGACAGACAGATCCTGCAAAGCATGCTGGTTAAAGTGGTGCAGCTCATCTTCATCAACATTCATCAGGTTTGGGTTGAGTCCTGTTCCCGCACATTTGGAGACACACCTGTTAGTTACATCACAGAGAGAGAGAGTCCTGATTGGCTGCCAGCTCTGACAGCAGGAAACGTTTCTTCAGTGAAGCCAGAGGAGGCTAACGTTAGAGCAAGGCCTCAGCATTCAAACATTAACTGAGCGACAGGACCAGGACGTGAGGGGGGGGCACGGGGGGGGGGGGGGGGGGGCACGAGGGGGGGGGGGGGGGTATGCTCCGTTAACATCGAGTCAGACCTCACATGATACATAAATAATTCACAGGTACAAAAGGTGTAAGCGGGGGCTGGAGCCGTGGCACAGACACAGACAGTCAGAACCTGCTGAAGTGGAGATGAGAAAAACCACACAGGGCTGAGAGAAGGGGGGGGGGCAGGGGGCGGGGGGGCGAGGAGGGGGGGGGGGGTAGACTCACCTCAGGGACATTTCTCTTGAACTCCCTGCTCAGCTCCACCAGGTGCTTGTGGGAATGTTCGCTCTCCTCTTGTCGACCAGCCAGCTCAGACGCTACAGAGTTTAGCTCCCTCTACAAACACACAAAAGAGAGAGAGAGAGAGAGAGAGAGAGAGAGAGAGAGAGAGAGAGAGAGACGGCACTTTAGGGAGCCTGCCAACGCTCATCCAGTAAAGCTTGGAGTGTACATAAATAAAAATACACTGCTGAATATTAAGAATGTAATCCTTCATGATCTCACAGCACTAATACTTACAGCTCGCCCAACACATAAATAATTAAGCCAAAATAAATCCAATGGCTACAGCAGCAGAAGGCCTTTTAGATAATCAGTATCTGAAATAATCAATACGCTCGCAACGGCTATAGAGCGCCAGAGAGAGAGTGGGGCAAGAGAGAGAGGGAGAGAGAGAGAGAGAGAGGGAGGGGTGAGTCACGTGTGGAGACCCAATAACCTGACAAACACCCCGGCAGACTAATGGAGCTTCTTCCTGAAATGAAAGCTTGTTTTCTTTTTTTCAAAGCAGGCGAAGATTCAGCCGTACAAACGGCGGCGTGCTGCCGTGATTACCACGGGTCAGATCTATTCTCAGCCTCTTTTCAATCTCTCGCCCATCGCTGCACCGATCTTTACACTGATCCTGCACTGATTTTCAATACATGACAGCAGCCTGCACAGCTTTAACCAAATTACCCCCCCGACCCCCCCCCCCCGATCACTATTCCATTAATGCCTCCTCCTTCACATGGCTGTGTCATATGAAATCACAGCTCCACGTCTGATCGGCTGCTCAGAGCCGCCTGTGCAGCAGGACCTTTATCAGAACCATGCATTCATGCTGGACTCGGCTGCACCACATGCCATCCACAAATCCAATACTATCGATCAGTCCTCCAATCCCAGCTCTTTCAGCAAACAGAGAAAAAAGAGAGAGAAGAGATTCAGACTCTGCTCTCCTGTACCTTCACCTCCTCTTCACTCTCAGGAACCCACGAGGGCCGGACCACAGAACCACCAGAACCACAGAACCACCAGATCAACAGAACCACAGAACCACCAGAACCACCAGAACAACAGAACAGGAGAGAAGGGATTCAATTACCACCACACATTTCTATATGACGCCGGGAAATTAAACTGACTGTGTTTTAATTAATCTGCAGTCTTACTTTAAGGCAATTTCATAAATCACCCCACACACAGAGAGAGAGAGAGAGAGAGAGAGAGGATGGAGGGGTGGAGCTTTAAGGTGACAGCCTCGTGGGAACTCGTGGGTCAGACCAGTCGGCCGTTAATTGAAGGGCTGCTGGTTCAAGTCCCTGGATTTTTGTCTGGTAGAAGCGGCTGATGTGAGACTCCAGTTTTAAAGCTACGACGAGGATAAAAAGAGAAAATCCACCAGAGTCAGACGCTTCTCTTCTCTAGACGCTTCAGACAAACGTTTCCTGACAGGAGGAAGGAGCTGGCTGCTGACGCTCAGACTGTTTCCACCATGTTTGGTAAAGCAGTGAGAACAACACGATGTTCTCATGTTTCATTCGTCATATCTGACTTCCTGTCCGGAGCCTAACCACGGCTTCATGCTAACATCAGACGTCTCAATCCCACAAAACATCACCGACAAGCTACAACACACCAGTAGTCAAACAGAAGGGGTGTTATGTTCTTTTACTGCATGAATCCAGCTGATCGTGATGACCCTGTACTTCACCTTAAAGAGAGGGTACATCAGCCATGTTTCCAACAATAAAGAGAGCAAAACACAAACTACAGTCACTAATTTGACATTTTTACTTAAGCAGAAGTTAAAGAACCAGTCTGAAAAACTACTGAAGTAAAATAAAAAGTCATTTTTTTTAAAATGTCTTTAAAGAGAGGGTAGTCTGCTTCCCCACATTGTAAACATAGATAAAAAGTAACGCACCTGGATGTTCAGATTAACCTGTGCAGATTTTTAAACCTCTACATGTGTTGTGAAAATCTGTAAACTGATCAAAACGCTCCGTTCATAAATCTCCATGACGATTTCTGAAACGATGATGTCATCACATCAGGCTCTCCTCACTGGTTCATGATATGTTAGAGGTACGTGCCTTAGACGCCTAGGCCTGCCCATAGCTCCACCCCCCCAAAGAGGCCTCCAGAGAGCTGTCCAATCAGAGGGAAGGGGGTTTGTGCAGCAGGGAGCCTTAAAGAGACAGCAGCTAAAACAAAGCGTTTCCAACAGAGGCTGGAATAAGAGTTTTCTAAATCACCACTGTGAGAAAAAAAAAAGTTTTTTTTTGAGCTGTAGCTCATGTAAAGCTACTACAGGAACACCAGAGGGACAAATTCAAGACCAAAGACGTGCAATACATACCCTCTCTTTAAACACGATTTCATTTTCAAACCAAGTTCAAAGCAGAAGACAGCAACAGACAGCTACGAGTTGACCATTTTCAAACTCCCTTTGTGTGTGTGTGTGTGTGTGTGTGCGGTTGTTTGTCTCTACATGTTAGCCCCCCTCACCAGCATCCACTCATCCCTGAGAGCATCAAGGTGGTGAAAATAAAGGATAAAAAGTTCAGCATCAAAATGAGTCCGTCTTTATTTAATGTCTGAAACACTTTTTACTGAGATGGACTCAGGAACAGTCCAGATGTTGGGGTGTTTCTGGATGGGGGGGGGGGGGGGGGGGGGGTTTAAATCCTCCTGTCAGTGAGCGGGCCGTGGGCTGTAAAGGATGAAGCAACATAACTTTGAAAATTCCTGTTAGCACTTACGGTCCGTGTGGGATGAGCCTTCCTGGAGATTAGAGCGCGGGCTTTCAGGAGCCAGCCAACCTCTACTCCACTCAGATGGCCTCAGCCCGGCTAATCTGAGCTGCAGGAAACTCCTGCAGAAGTGTCTCTGAGTGGATTTGGTGAGTACTTCAGATATAACAGGGTGCTGAATCTGGCCTCTGTCTTCACTCTTTATTGCAGCTCCTCTGGTGAGAGCGGTGAATACTGGAGCTGTATGCACGCCGAGCAGCGCTAGCATAATGGCAGAGTTATTTTCAAAGCACCCCCACAGTTTTTCAGACCATTAAAGGGAGGGGAGCCTGGGCAACAGCCCATCAAATGAAACCTACTGTCTGTCTTCCTGGAAGCGAGTGGAGCAGAACAGACTGTTTGTTACTCTGCTCGTCTCGCTCAGATTGATGATGAGAGGAACTCCACAGTGTTGTGTTTCTCGTCCGTATCTCAGGAGACAAAGAAGATTTCTCCCTTTGCTTCCTTATCAGATGTGATCCATTTCAGCCAACAGTCAGGGCACCTTTCAGATCTCTAATAACGCTCTGCTATCTGAGATTCATCCATCATCATATCCTGTACATGAGCTGGAACTGCCTCCAGCCTGGGGACACATGTAGAGGGGACCAGGTGGATCAGAGGCCTGTGAGGACCAGCTTCTTGGTAATCATCCGATCGCTTCTATCGGAACCAAATTTTCAGCGTGTGTCTGTCGGGTCAATGAGGAGCTGCTGTCATTGAGCCTCTGCCAGTCAAACATCCAGCCATGATTGATGAGCTTCCCCTGAGGAGGCTGGACCTGTCGCTGGGGCTGGAGGGACAACAAAGAAGGAGGAAGCTGAAGCATGACGACAGCCTCCGCTCCGTCATGTGACCCGTCTGTAGCAGCGCCCTCACGCCATCCCACAGGAAGCCTTTCATTACCAGCTCTCAGGTTGATGTTAGAGAGAAAAAGAAGCTGCTCGGACACTGATGGAGGCAAACAACCATTAACACACACACACACACACACACACACACACACACACACACACACACACACACACACACACACACCTAAAGGGAATCTGAAAGTGGTCAGTAGTAGCTGTCTGTTGCTGTCTTTAAGTTTTAGGCCCTAAACTTCATGTTTCTGTATTTGCTGTCTGTATTTGCACGTTCTTAGGCTGGATTTTGTCCCTCTGGTGTTCCTGTATTTGCCTTGTTTGTCTGTTTGTCTGCTTTAGTTGTTGCTGATGTCGCTCAGCATCAGAGTGGAAAACCAAAAATCGTACCCTCGTGTTCTAACAAGCTAACGTTCCTCTGCTAACAAGCCTACAGTCAAAGTCACCATGTAAGGCTGACTTCAGACGGGGACAGTCAAAAGAAAATCAAACGAGGGAGAGAAACTTCTGATACTGGCCAGGAGGAGGCGCAACGATGAGATGACTCAGCCGCACTGCGGACAACATGGAAGCTAACGCTAATGCTAGTGCAGTTTGCCTTAAGCAGGGTTATCAGGCTGTTTGTGTCCCGACTTTCCTCCTTCCTGACCAAGGACGGCAAACGCCCCATCATCTTCTGTCCTCTCAGATTATCCTCTCAGATTATCCGATAAAATTATCCTCTTAGATTATTTTCTCAGATTATCCGATAAGATTATCCTATAAGATTATCCTCTCAGATTATCCTCTCAGATTATCCTCTTAGATTATTTTCTCAGATTATCCAATAAAATGATCATATTAGATTATCCCATCAGATTATCCTCTCAGATTATC
>CM061153.1:33265811-33295811 GCA_030710495.1 Labroides dimidiatus
TCTTCAGGTTGCTGCTAAACCTTACAAAGGAGGGAGAGGCGTGTGAGCGTTAGCAGGCGCCATCAGAAGGTGTGACTGCTGTTGTCAGCCATTATTCGTCATACTCGGCTTCATTTAGAGAGTTTTTGGCGCCTGATGCACCGGAGCACAGCCTACCTGTCAACACCTCTCTCTCTTTAATTCCAACACTTGGACACATCACACACACACACACACCTCTAATTTCTCACTGATACAACACACACCTGAGCGAGATGAGGGAGGCTTTCATGAAGTCTTACTCAGAGCAGGATCACGCTAACATCACGCTAACATCATGCTAACATCACGCTAACATCATTCTAACATCATGCTAACATAACGCTAACATCATGCTAACATCACGCAGACATCATGCTAACCTCACGCAGACATCATGCTAACATCATGCTAACATCACGCAGACATCATGCTAACATCACACAGACATCATGCTTACATCATGCTAACATCACGCTAACATCACGCAGACATCATGCTAACATCATGCTAACATCACGCTAACATCACGCTAACATCATGCTTATATCATACTAACATCACGCAGACATCACGCTAACATCATGCTAACATCATGCTAACATCACACTAACATCATGCTAACACCACGCTAACATCACGCTAACATCATGCTAACCTCATGCTAACATCATGCTAACATCACGCTAACATCACGCTAACATCATGCTAACACCATGCTAACATCATGCTAACATCACGCTAACATCACGCTAACATCATGCTAACATCACACTAACACCATGCTAACATCATGCTAACATCACGCTAACATCACGCTAACATCACGCTAACATCACGCTAACATCATGCTAACACCATGCTAACATCACGCAGACATCACGCTAACACCATGCTAACATCACGCTAACATCACGCTAACATCACGCTAACATCATGCTAACATCACACTAACACCATGCTAACATCATGCTAACATCATGCTAACATCACGCTAACATCACGCTAACATCATGCTAACACCATGCTAACATCATGTATCCACTCTGATCAGTGAAGAACTTTCAATGTTCTCCAATTAGAACATTAGAATCAGTCTCTCAGTGAACGCTCAGAACCAGGGCCAATTACAGCAGCTTATTTATCATCATTAAGGCCCAGCATTGTTCTGCTCCTCTCAGACTCTGAGCTCACAATCAGGGCGTCTATTGTCACTGCGAGCTACATGCAGGCTGACTAATTACACAGGCCCCTGATTCATTAGCAGACTGGTGGGCTGAAACCTGAGAAGACATGATAACCTCAGCCGGAGGAGTGACGGGCTAACACAGACGTGAGTATGAGAGAGTGACAGACGAAGAGCTCAGAGCTCACACACACACACACACACACACACACACACACACACACACAGGCTGCCAAACTGGAGCTTTTTGTGAGGGGGACACATGAAAGAGGAGGAGAGCAAAGCTGAACAGAGAGATCGGGGACAGCGTTTGTTTGCTGTGTCGCCGTGTGAGAGAGGAGAGCCCCGTGTGTGTGTGTGTGTGTGTGTGTGTGTGTGTGTGTGGGGTGTTCGCCATCGAGGTCATTTAGGCTCCAAAGGTGCAGCCATCAACCTCGATGGCCCACTTTCACCTGAACGAGGCGCCGCAGCGCTGCAGCTCAGCTAACCTGCGATTGTTTATTCTCTCTTAAGAAACGTCAATCTGTCGACTCTCAGGTGAGCTGCTCTTCCTCTTGTTTTTGTTGTTGTCCCCCCCCACCCCCTCTCTCTCTCTCTCTCTCGTTTTCCCTTGTCGATTGCAGCGAGATCAAAGCGACGCCGCTGGAAGAATCTGAATATTTCAGGTGTGGAGAGAGGGCTGCGTTTCACACCACCTGTGTCGAGCTGAGACGCGGGTTCCTCCCTCTCGCTCAGACTCGGTTAGCGGGGCCCCTGGGGGCCCGCGACATAAAGCAGGGCCACCTGTCTTAGACAGAGGGAGCGCTCCTTACCCTCTTTTCTCTCCATCACACTTTCATTTTGCAGCTTTTGAACCAAAAATAAATGAATCTAAATGGAGCGCTGAGAGTGGGAATAAAACCGGCAGCCACAACAAGCGGCTGAGAGCAGCTTTGAGCGCCGTCACAAAGGCGCCGAGATCTGGCAGACGGGTTCAGATGGCGCAGAGCGGGAGCCGCCGCTTGAAAGGGCAGTTTACACATGAACGGTTTCATGAGGAGGAGGCAGCTCTCATATTAAAGCACCAAGACGGTCCAGAGAATCAGCGGGATCACTCTGAGCCGTAACGCCGCTCGCAGCCTGGAGAGGGCCGCCAGATGATTTTCATCACATCATCAGGGCCGCCATTTCTGACCCAGAGCAAATAAAAAGGATCCCTGATGTCCACGCCGGCGTTAACAGTTTGATGTAGCTGCTGTCCTCCGAGGGCCGTGTGCCCTGACATGTGTGCATGTGTAAGCACTTGTGCAGCGCATGCGTGTGTGTGTGTGTGTGTGTGTGTGTGTGTGTGTGTGTGTGTGTGTGTGTGCTCAGGGCTGGGGGGGCGTGGAGCAGGTTCCACACCAGCAGCTCCCAGCCACGTCTCTCTGAAGGGCCGTAAAGTCTTTACAGCAAATTCCGTACATTCGTCTGTGTCAGAGCGCTCGGCACACATTAGGCGTTTACACGGGAGGAAACACAATCTATTTGATGCTACGCTGCCCACACGTCCACAGCCCCCCCCCCTCACACACACACACACACACACACTGGAGATTCACAGTGTTTAACTTCCATTTCATATTCTGAACAGGCAGACAGGCGGCGAGTGCAGGGAATGGACTCCATCTTGGTGTAAATCAGCATTTAAACAGGCGGCTGAACGTAATCTGGAAAGAGTCAACAAGAGGCCCCTCGCATTACGCCGCCGCACACTCTGCTTTTTATTTATTCGGGGATTGATTTTTGTTTTTCCCTCTAATGATGAACGCAAACGTTTGACCAGAGGAAGAAAAAAAAAAAGAGAAGAAAAAAAGTCACACTTCATTTTGGCTTCCTGTCTGCTGAGCGCCATCTTTTAATATCAGCGCTGCTTATGAGAACAAGTGGAGGTTAATCTGGGGAGCGGGTCGCAGCCAGCCGGCTCTTTGTAAATGTCAGCTGGGAGATCCAGGCCTTTCTTATTACCACACTAAACCAACAAGCTGACGGAGCCAAGACGGATGTGAGACTCGGAGGTGTCTCGCTCCCATCGCCGAGCAGAGCCGGCGCACAAAACCGTATTAATCAATCGATTTATCGCCATAAATCAGGCCAGCCTTTGATTGTATCAGCAAGTCACGCGATCAATCAATTAGTCAGGACCTCGCGGCCCAATTTGCCTAAAGAAAGATGAATGCCCCCCCGCGTCATCCATCGGGTTGTGGGTTTACCCATCAAACACTGCTGCTGTTGACTCGGCGGCCCAACA
This sequence comes from Labroides dimidiatus, assembly GCA_030710495.1. NCBI lineage: Eukaryota > Metazoa > Chordata > Actinopteri > Labriformes > Labridae > Labroides > Labroides dimidiatus. Next base: position 33,269,285 of record CM061153.1, read on the forward strand.
TGCATCCTTTCATCGATCGCTGCAGATTAAACTTGCAAAGGAATCAAAGGACACTTAACTGACGGGGAAGAATGCTGCCTCGCTCATTTGTAGTGAAGTGCGTTCTGTGCTCCGCTTTGATAGTGTTGCCTCATATCATCAAAACAACAACGTGTAAATATTAAGATCAACACTGCTCGGCTCTTCTGAGGGACGGAAGAGAAGAAACAGAGAGAAGGACTGAAAGACGAGTGGACGCAGATCGAGGATCATCATCCGCCGCCTCAGCCTGTTTCTACGGCGAGGCGAGAGGGGAGGAAACAGCTGGATGAACAAACCGTGGAAAACATATGTATAATGACATATTTGTTTCATATTTCATCCCAACTGTGAATTCCAATCCACGCTGTGACACCAGCTGCCTCGGTCCAACGCCTCCCATCTGCAGCTCGGTGTCAGGATGTCTCAGAGGACGGGCTGCGGAAACTTTGGGGACGACAGAAACCGACAGGAGCAAGTAGAGCACGACAGAGTGGGCTGCCGGAGCCGCGGCGTGCCGCTCCCCCAGCAGCGGGTTGGAGAGAGAGGCAGACCGCGGAGCCGCCGCGGAGAGGAAGGAACGCCGGCGCCTCCCCGGGGAGGAAGTCTACGCTGGGATTAGAGCCCCGCTAGACCTGGTTCTGCTTCACACACCGAGACCCGCTGTGCAGCAGCCGGGGGGGGGGGTGGAGGGGGGGGGGGGCGGGTGTTACAGTTCTGCCCAATCTCCCCGAGCCCCACCGTGTAATTACAGATAAAGACTGAGGGCTCAGATACTCAACCTCCATTCTGCTGCTTCACACAAGGCTGCCCCCCCCCCCGAGGGGGAAACCACTCCCCCCACTCTGACATGACACCCACACCTGTGCCAGCAACACCTGACACAGGTTCACAATCAGTGCTTCTCAACCACAGGAACCAGGTTCTGGTTCTGGAGTCATAAACGCATCCCTGAAAACAGCCCTGCTGGGGGGGGCGGGGCCTGCAAGCTAAACGTTTCTGATTGGTGCATTTCCTCTGAAAGCATCCGTGGTTAGTTATTAAAGACGAGTCATAATCTGCTGATCAGAGCTGACGCCGCCTGAGGAGGACGCCGTCTGAGGAGGACGCCGTCTGAGGAGGACGCCGTCTGACGAGGACGCCGTCCCATCAAACATCAGATCATCTGAGCTCAGAGACGGAGCGGTCACCGTCATCACTTCATGATGCGTCGTTGTGTCTTTGCCATGATGCTCGTCTGGATCAGTAAAGCCTCATCAAAGCACAGGCTGCACCTCCTCCATGCTAACAGGCTAACAGGCTAACTGCAGTGCTACAGCTAGCTACATGGGCCTGCCTCTCCTTCCATGATGTCATCTTTGTTGGACAGCCTCTGTGGTCCTCGTCTTACTGCCCTCTGCTGGTCTGGAGGAGTCCCTGCCTTTGTTCCCTTTGCCCTGATGAACATGATTTACCCTGAGCTGAAACTCAGACCAGCAGCAGGCCACAGGAAGGAACCATGGAGCTCCTGGAGAACACCTCGCTCACTACACCTCGACTCGGTCCTTTTAGCGCCACATTCCTTTCTGTTCTGTGGAAGCAGCCTCATAAGGTGGAGACTCTCAGGTGAACAATAAGCCCCGTAAATAAGTCATTTTTCTTCATATTTGCCTCCTCGAAAACTTCATCCAGGCAACGGGGAAAAATTCCGAGCAGAAGGCAGAGGAGGAACTCTCCACTATATTCAAGAAACACAAAATTATACTATAGAGGGATCCATTATTCATCTCAGATACATTTTTCATTTAAGAGTGGGCTGGATATGAGCAATGATGAATGCATCGCCCAGGATGCAATTTGTATGTAAAATAACAGAAGATTACAGAATATGTTTTAAGTGCAAATGCAGTTTGTTGGCGTCTAAGTAGAAAATACACATTCCTCCAAAAGGGAATAAGACCTGAGCCCTGATGCTGCTTCATGAAATCACTTAGCCCACAGCCAGCCCAGACCCCTCCAGTCCTCCAGGAGGCTCAGGTGAGAGGCTCAGGTGATGAATGAGGAGACCTGAGTAGATTTTCATTCATATTATATACACCCGGCCTTGGCAGGCCATTTAGAAATGAGGGATAAGTAAACCGAGTAACTTTGGCTAATTCAGCGCGCGCTGGGCTCAGCAGCAGCTCCTCCAGCAGCGGACACACAAAGAGCACTCGCAGGCCTGCGCCCTGTTACACGTCCACGCACAAGTGCACACAAACACAGCGTGCACATGGTGTTTCCATGCCTGCCAGGCATCCACATGTTCCTCTCAGGACTCGCTCTCTCTCCTCATCAGCTTCACTCGGTGCACACCGTTTCAATCCAGTGCCTCTGAAAGACGCACAAAGAGCCTTCCCCTCCATTCAGAGCACAAAGATTGAATACAGCCTCCTCACACTAGACATGCCCGCCACAAGAGCATGTAATACAACTCATTACAGAGCACACAGGGCGCTGGGACCAGACACACACACACACACACACATCAGGGAGAGAGAGCAGGAGGCCTCTGCGACTCCAACATCTCCATCTTTCTCCACAACTAACACAACTCCAAAACCAAGCAGCGAGAAGCGGGCCCTCGCTGCTGCCACGTGTTCGGCAAGATCTGCCTCAGCAAAAACCAGGATAGCGTAGGTTGCAGTACTGCTATTGACCACTAGGTATAGCTGTGAACTGATGTATTTATCCTCTTCAGTAACGGGAGTGAGAGCTCATTGAAGAATGTGGATGATCTGAAGCATTTTTAAAGGTGTTTATGGGACCAAATATCACGTGTGTCCATTACGTGGTCTCGACCGAATGCATGTGTGTTTGAGTCCTGAGTGGAACTAAAATCACATGTGAGTAAAGGTTGGACGATGTGTGTGAAAAACATGCACTGCCAGAGGGTGGCGCCATCACAGTAGCAGTTAATTCAGCAGATGTTTTCAGGGTGGACTCTGATCATGTGTGTGAAATCTGAAGCAGATTGGACCTTATATGAAGGAGCTACAATCATTTCTTGGTTCATGGTGAGACATCAGAGTTTGGCGCTGTGGTTTCAGTGGAATATAATGTCATAGATGATTCAAATCCATGAAATTTGACCTTTTGGCCCATTGAGTTCTGAAAAATCCTTTGATCACTTTTTGTCGTCAGTTGGTCCTAGTATGCAAGAAATTCTGAGAAAAGATGGGAGAAAAACTTGTTGAAATACGGACCCTTTAAATCCCCAGAAATCACAAAAAATAGGATGTTCAACGTTAATTTGTCGGCTTTCTGTCAGGATTTCACCGAGTTGATGAGAAACTTTTTTTTAAAGACTTTTCATGTACGTTAAACTTGCTGGAGGGGCTGAATTTTTTTAAGGGTTTGTGGCTCTATAGGTGGCGCTATAGAGACACCTAGAGCAGGTATTTTGTGAAACCACTGGATTCATAAAATTTTTGCCATGACTGAACAAGATGCCAAATTTTGTATGACTTGAAGCACAATGAGGAACACAATTTGGGGATAAAGCAACGGAAGAAAGAGAAGAATTATAATTATCCTCAGGGTTTCAAGATGGCCTTTGTCTGCGATCTTGCGCTCAGCTCGAGCCCTGATTACGAGAGCGGCGCAGTGGATTCTTAAGGATGAGTGTCAGAGCAGAGGTGGATCTGAAGGGAGACAGAGCAGCCTCGTGGATGTCACAGAGAGCATCAGGGGTTAAATCAGGACTGCATCAACTTCCCCTCCTGGCTCTCCAAAACTGTAGTTGACCCACAACAAGCTGTCCGATCACAAAGAGACGGGGGGGGGGGGGGGGGGGGCAGTGAATCTGGGTCAGCCTCATTGATCTCCCAGCGTAGCTACGGGGTCAGGTTTCTGTTTGCTGATCAGGCACCACTTCATTTGGAGAGAGGAACCCACAGGAAGCTGGGCTTTGTGATTGGAGGAAAAGAATAAGTTTAGTCTGTTAATTCACCACCCAACACACACACTCACACACTCACACACACACACACACACACGCCTCATGAACCCTCCCTAACCTCAGGGCAACAGCATGACCCGAGGCGAGGCATTACACACATTAAAAAGACATGAACTTCAGAGCATCGGCGTTTGGAGCACGCAATCAATGGGGCCACAGGTGCAAACATCCCCCCCCCCCTCCGAGGATTACAGTGGAACCTGGTTTTTTGCAGCGCGCTCATGTTAATGTCAGCAATAATAAAGACCTGCAGCACCAGAAACAACACAAAAGGAGCGCGAGCTGGAGACGGCGTTTGGAGGTGGGCTGGAAACAACACGGCGAGCCGGCAGAGAGGGCAGGATGAGAGGAGTCTGTCAACTTCTCTCCGTCTGCTCCTGTTCGCTCGCTTCAGACTGAGGCGAGCAAATGGGCCTAATTCACACTGGCTGTGTGTGAGTGTCTCTGCTGTCGAGCAGCGTGAGCGGGAATTAGATCTATGGTTTGTAGCCTTCATCCCTTCCCAGACAGACTTGTTCCGGCTCAGAGGCGCTGCCTAATCCGCACCTCTCTCCCGCTTGCACTCCCGGAAAATGACTTCACACAGCTGCCTCAAACGCCCAACGCAGCAATTCTCATCTGACTGAACTCCTCTCCCTCCCCCCTCCCTCCCTCCCTCCCTCCACTAAAAAAAACTCAGCAGACCTCCCATAGCTCATTTAACATACCAGTTCCTCCCAAACACCCCCGCCCCACCGAAAGATGAACAACAATAGTCCTGCTCCACAGTTTAAGGGCCCTTCTCTCCAGAGAGCTGCAAAACCAGCAGAAGAACCAGAGCCAGGAGGCCCCTACACGGGTCGAGGGTTCAAAACCCACATCTCACCTGAGGGCAGGAGTGTCATGACTCACAAAACGGGGACAGGTCAGTGGTCTTTGGTCTGAAATCATTTTAGAAACACAGCTCAGAAACCAGAGGGTCAGAATGAAGACTAACAGAGGCTCAGTACCCCCTCTTTAAATTCAGTCAGTCCATGCAGATCATACATGTATTAATGCATACATGTACTAATGTCAGAGACATGACAGAAGGAAAGGTAAACATGTCTCTGTCAGGAAACACAGAATCAAACCACAGAGTGTTTCCTGTGGAGAGCTGCAGACGCATCGTAACGTTTCTCTGTTTGTAAATCCGTTCTCTGCTGATTTCTCTCTTTAACACGTTGAAACTGGAAGCTTTGGAGGGCGTTTTAATCACTGACATTTAAAGGATGCACCTCAGCCTGTTACTGTCCCTTTAAGCTCTCACATTAACCCCCCTCGCCCTGTATCCATCTGCACATCTCACCGAGCAGAGGCTGATTTCAAGAGAAGACAAAGACTCACAGGAACAGACTCAAACTCAGATCTCAGCCTCGCCGTGGTCACAGACACGGAGACGGAGCTGCTCCCAGGCACAGCGGCCTATCTGGGTCATGCAGGGTAACACCGGATGATGGCAAGGCCACTCAGACCAAACAGTCCTGCCTTGAAGACGGGAAGCTGCAGCACACCTTTCTTATAAACCAAAGCCTACGGACCAGACCGGTCCAGGAAGTCTGGATCTCCATCACCTGCTTCTGTCTCTCTCAGTGGAAGAGGACGCTGCGCTCCTGGTTTTTAAAACAGACTCTTCGGTCTCTGGGAAATGTTTAATTACGCGTGTGAGCGTATTTGAAGAGGAGGAAACTCTGCAGAAGTCAAAGCTCGTCTGCCGTCTGCTGGAGTTAAAGCATTTATGAGCATAGTGGAGCGATGCTGTGAGAAATGCAGCGTGGTCCTGAGGCAGCAGTGAGAAACAAGTGATATTACAAGAAAGGGAGAATGATTAAAGCCTAATATGGCATGGTGGAGAGAGAGAGAGAGAGAGAGAGAGAGAGAGAGAGAGAGAGAGAGAGAGGTGATTTATCCCTTCACGGCCTTTTGACACTAAATTAAACTGTTGAGTCCATTCCCCCGTGCCAGCTAGTTATCTTTCCAGGCTAATTTAACACTATAATTTACATTCCCTGTAAAATACATCCTGATGTGCTGCTGTCAGGGCCGTACATCATCTGCAGAGAGTGCTCCAGTTTCAGTGAAAAGGACAGAATTAGATCATATTCATGATGCAATTAAACACTTCAGTGGGAATCGATGTAAAACCGATGAGCCCTGAAAACAATGCATATGGCTGAGAACATTAGAACACATTACCTACCCTTGGATCCCTCGCTCCACGGACGCAATTTAAAATCCTCCACCACTCCACCACTCCACCACTCCACCACTCCGCTCTCTGTCTCTCCAGATTCATAACGCACGGCAATAATAAATGAATTTTTCACAAAATTATTCAACTACTAAATTGCCCATGGTAACTGAGTATCAGATGAAAGTGATGTGAATTATTAAGTAGGGAAACTGTTTGTTCTCACCATGGGTGTAATAATAGGCCAAATGAGGAAGAGAGGGGCGTGAGACATAGAGAGAGAGAGAGAGAGAGAGGGGCAGGTTACAGTAAAGGGAGGTCTGGGGATAAACATGAGAGTTGATGTAAAAATGGGAAAACTCGGACGGCTGCCCAGGCCTCCAGCTGGGTTGATGGTATCGACCAGTCTCCCTTGGGTGGGAGTGTGGGTTTGCTTATGGCTACAGAGAGCAGCGCTACGAGGCGCCGCCGCCGCCGCCGCCACTGCTGCTGCACAGTCTCATGTCAAACTGGCACCAGGCCCTCTGGAGCTGGCAAACCACTGCAACAGCCAGCCAGCGTTACACCATCTCACCACATTTTACATAATCAGACAGACAGCGCAGCAGACCACACACTCTCACCGCTGCACTCCAGATCACATCAACTACCTGTCACACTCAGCGCCGCACTCTGATTGGCTCAGGGCCACGACTTCTGCTTTAACACCCAAACTGTTAATACAATGCCCCTCAGCCTGAGCCAAAGTCTGATTTCCCCTCATCGCCGCTTTGCATTTTCAATTCTCTGCAGCAAACACGTTTTTTACCGTTCAAGCCAAAACTTGTTGATAGAGCAAAAGCAGACAAATGTAATGAAATTCAGAATTTAAGAGCCATACAGAGGGCAGAGGTGCAGCAATTTGTAACCATTTCTGACAGGATGAGTTGGCCTCTCCAACTGAAACAGTAATTATGCTTAATGGTCCTTTAATCTGTCCATCAGGCTGGAGGTGAGCAGCCGGGTCAGCCTAAAGTGCTCCAGGCGTCACGGTGTGACAGGGTACAGTCAGAGGGGTGAAGTGCTCCACGAGGAGAGCTCGCTTCAGCGGGCAGCGGGACACACAAGTCCCTCCAACACACGCATTAGTTGACACTTCTTACACCTTCTGACCATCTGCTGCAGGAAAACGCTGCGACTGGACCGAACCACAGCGGCAGGAGAGGGGGGGCAAAGAGAGAAATCTAAGCAAGAGTCTTAGCTCTGTCACACGTCTCTTACTGGACTCAATGTGACCAAACCTCTTATTTCATGATGTTTTCAGTGATGACGCCTGAACTGCACCTGAACTGCACCTGAACTGCAAGGGAACAAGTGAATTTGTTTGTTCTGTCAGATCTTTTTAAGCAGGTCCAGCCTCACGTTTGTCTTTTAGTATCTTGTAATGTAAGACGTGTGGGACACTGTGAGACATTTTCCTGGACTGGTCCGGTGAACGTGCCTCAAACGAAGTCATAAGACATAAAAACTTGTTTACGGCTCAAATAAACCACTGCAGTCCTGTTCCGGTCCAGAGAGGAACCGTACCGTTCCTTTTTTTGGTACCCCTCTGTTGGGGTGTCAGGCATACCGAGTTTCCAGTTTGTCGATTGGTCGAAAGCATCATCACTTCCTGTGTGACGGCGGTAATAAAGAACAACACATAACCCGCCAGGTTTAAATCTCCAGTCGACTTTCTTTTAGTTGGAAAATGGCGTCACGAACAGTTTACGCTGTCGTGTTTTTCTTCTTTGTTGGATTTGTTAGCGGGGTACACTGTGTCGCGCTGCCATGCTGTCACTCTATTTACGTAGCTGGCGCAGCTAATCAGCATCCAGCTTACACTCCGCCTACCAAGAAAGGTAGGGTTGGCTGTAGAAACGCAAACAGGATCAGGTTTTACTGACACAACCCGTTCCAAACTGTACTGACCCAGATTGGACCACTTGGTGGAATCGGGGCTAATGTGCCGATTTACACCGGACCCGCTCTGTTGCTGTGGCAGTTTAACAAAACGCAGATCAAACGGGACGGAAAGTCGTTCACGGAAACCATCTAAAAACGCCCTGTGACTTTCAAATTAAAAGCCCTCTATTTATATAGACTACAACAACAAACCGTCGTAGTGAGCTCAGCCAGGCCGGAGGGAGTCAACAGGTTTGTTTTGTCAGTGGATTGGGAAGCGAGGGAACTCCCTGATCTGTGGCTCTCTGTTAGTCCTGCAATGGGCCGGACTTGATGTAAGCAGTCAACACGCAACGGCGCCGAACCGGACCAGAGACGCATCTGGTGTATCGAGCGGTTGTTTTCCTGTTTCTGCAGTGTGATGTAATCTGGATCCTCTTGGACTGCAGCTCTGGTGTTTCCGTCCGTCCAGCTGTGCGCTCTGCCGTCACCTCTCATCCGAACCTCTGAAGGATTTCTGTACGTTTCACAGAACAACTGGAGACAAAGGAGCAGAAATTACAGGTCGTGTCCTGCACACAGCTCCAGAGTCACGCATGTCTGAGCCTCCAGTACACAAACAAAGCCGGAGAGCTCTCCAGGCAGAGAGACGGCATCGGGTCAATCCCGACAGTAAGAGCAGAGACACAGGGCCCATACCAAAACAAGGGGGAACAAATAGTACCTTTGTACCCAGAGTCATTTGTACCCGGCTCAGGCGCCTGGCTATCTGGCAGATAGAGCTCCTAGTTCCAACTATGCATCTGCACTCGCGCTGTATTTGTTATCTTGGACAAGCTTTCTCCCTCACCGTTTCAGTGGCCAAATAGAGAGGGGGGAGAAAACGAATCACTCCCAGACCCACTCCTGTTGTTCCCTCAGCTGTCAACACTTCTCACAGACTTCACCCCCGCCTAGCCACATCGATACCGAGAAGTGACTGCCGTTTGCTTTATGATTGCCTTGTTTTATTCTCTCAGCCGGGCTTTTTCTCAGCCCTCACAGCTCTAATCAGACCGCCTTGCCTGGACAACAGAGCCATTGTCTCTTTAAGTGAAAGAGGCAGTGGATCAGTGAATCCCTTTCCATTTTCCCGCTTTATTAGCCCAGCGGCACACTGCTGTTTATACTAGTGGGTATTCTGTGTTTGCTGAGAACAATTACAGTATGACAAATGATCCGTCAATGCCATCTATCAGGCCGGAGCTGACAGGAATCCTATAGACAGGGCAGCCATTCGTCCCTCGCTCCCCATCTCCGGGGTCCCATGCTTTAGTATCCATGACAACGTGCAAGCCACTTGCCACGCTTGCCACTTCACGGTGAGAGATGAGCGCCTGTGAGTGGCTTTGAAAATTAGCCTTTGACACCCCATGTTCCACGGAGCTCCCACCCTCCTAGCCTACAGTCCAGCCCCTTTGGGGGGCCTCCAAATGGCCCCGACCATTCTTCACAGCCACACAAACACAAAGGCAGCTCGGCGCTCTCATAAACATGCCTCTCCACGTCTCCCAGTGTCAATTTTATTGTGCCTGAGCCATACGATCCCCAACATTAACCTCACAGCTACATTACCTATGCAGCGATGGAAACGATAGAGAAGCACCAACCGCACCGACATCCATAAAACAGGTTTAAAAATAAAATGGTGGAAATAGAAGCAGAGAGGCTGAGAAGTGCTTTTTATGCACATGAGCTGCTGGAACATTATCAGGAAGAGACGACTGAATCCGTCATTTCTGTGTCAGTAATTCCATCAGTTACTTCCTGAGTGAGATAAATAAAAAAAAAAAACCTGTTTACTCAGAGGAAGTTCAGCAAGTCTGTTGGTAATTTGTCGCCTGCTGAATGAATTCATGTGTGTGATCAGGTGACATGTTCAAAGACACATCGGTGCCCTTCCTTCAGTAGCCTGGACCAACACCTCACCTCCTTTGTACTCAGCAGGGAGGACTACATTCAGTCCAGATCCTGAACTCCAGCAGCTACTGAGGGAAAAAAGGCAGAAAGGACACCACATCTCCACAAGCTGCCTCCTCTCTCCAAACACAGATCAAACAAGAGCCTGAACCTGATCCTGATCAGGAAACAAGCCGCCCTGCAATCCGGGACCCTTCATAGTGAACTCTGTTTGTAGTAAAGCGCTCTCTCTCTCTCTCATTAGACTTCAGCTATCGGCACAGGAAGAGATGTTCAGACTGCACCTGGAGCTCAGATCAAACTCCAACCCCTCTGATTTCAGAATAAGAAAGCAGGACTTAAAGAGAGGGTACTCTTCTTTTTTGAGCCTTTAATCTGTTTTTTTTTTTTTGTATCCCTGTAGTACCTGTACATGATTTACAGACCAAAAGTATCACATTTTTTTCACTCAGGAAACTCTTATTCCAGCCTCTTTCTGAAACACTTTGTTCAAGCTGCTGTCTCTTTAAGGCTCCCCCCTTCCCACAAACCCCCTTCCCTCTGATTGGTCAGTTGTCTGGAGGTCTGTCAAGGGCAGGGATATAAGTAGACCTTGGTGTTTAAGGTCCTTCAGTGTGTCATGATCCAGTTGGGAGATCGATGACCTCATCGTTTCAGAGATCTGATGCTAGTTTGAGAACGGAGTGTTTGATCAGTTTACAGACAGATTCAGGGATTTCTACAACATATGAACATGTAGAGGTTTGAAAATCTGCACACGCTCAGTCTGACCATCCAGCGTTGGTTCTTCAGATCCATGTTTACAGTGTGGTGAAGCAGAGTACCCCCTCTTTAAGCTGACTTTACAGACAGGACGGTTTGCTTTTACTTCAGGAGATTAGCAGATTGGTAATTTAACTTCTACTTCAGATAAATCTCTTCAGAATAACCGTATCTGATCGTGAGAAGAAGCTCCCGAAGCAGCACTCCAGAAACACACACACACCCACACACACACACACACAAACAAAGAAACAGCCTCCATTTCTCTCTCTGGCTGTGAAACGTAGATGGCTAAAGAAAGGTTAAAGATTAATGATGAACTTCTATCAGAGCTGAAAAACCTGTTTGCCTGCCGAGCAGCAGTTCTTCACCTCTCGTCACCTTTTGGCTTAAAGACAGTGAAGCATCAGGGGATTAACATGTATGTACTGCACAGATATGACTGTGACTGTCCCGTGTTTCTGTATGTTTCTATTTTCATGAATATCAGGAGGTCAACTTCACAAATGTGCAAAAAAAAAAAAAAAAAAACCCACCAAGCTATAAATGCAAAACCTTCGCAGACGAGCTTAAGCTGAAGTAAAGTATGAGAGATGTTGTGGGCCAGGCTTTAATTCCCTTTTGACTTGCAGACACACCTCTTTAGGGTTGTGTTTACGCCATAAACTACACTTGGCAGCTGAGGATCATATTACCACCGTGAAGCAAACAAACAAAGCTGTGCAAGCGTGGTGCACTGTCAGAAGCAACGGTTTTATGGCTGGTGATTAATCATATTTGGAGAAACATTAAAGGGAGAGGAGGAAACTGGCTCCAGCTCTAGGAGGTAAGGGTGTCAACTGATATAACCCACCACTGACATCAAGCAGAGCCAGCTAGCTCATTGATGTGGCAGCGTCTCATTTTCACCAGTTTGGAAGCAGACAGTTTTGCAGCGCCTTGCGGTTCTTAATTATCTTCCGACTTTGTCTAATTCAATCAACACAACTCAGATCTGGCTGCGAAATGGCACTCACATCCCCTCAAGCTCAGCAAGTCAAAAAACACTGAATAAGTGGAACAGTCAAACTGACAAAATGGCACAGCACACGAGAAATAACTGCTACTCTATCTCCGAGGGCTGAGGCCTCATCCACGGCGGAGAGGAGGAGGAGAGGAGGCTGAGAGAGGAGGTGCAGACAAGGAAGAGAGGAGGTGCAGATAGAGGAGGAAAGGAGGTAGAGAGGAGGCTGAGAGGAGGAGGAGAGGAGGAAGAGGGGAGGAGGAGAGGAGGAAGAGGGGAGGCAGAGAGGAGGAAGAGAAAAGGAAGAGAGGAGGAGAGGAGGAGGAGAGGAGGAAGAGAGGAGGAGGAGGAAAGGTGCAGAGGAGGCTGAGAGAAGGCGAAATAGGAGGCTGAGAGAAGACAAAACAGGAGGCAGAGAGGAGGCTGAGCGGAGGAAGAGAGGAGGCTGAGAGGAGGCAGAGAGAAGGAAGAGAGGAGGAGGAGAGGAGAAGGAGAGGAGGAAGAGAGGAGGAGGAGAGGAGAAGGAGAGGAGGAAGAGAGGAGGAGGAAGGGGGTGCAGAGGAGGCTGAGAGAGGAGGAAGAGAAGAGGAAGAGAGGAGGAGGAGAGGAGGTGCAGAGGAGGCTGAGAGGAGGAGGAGAGGAGGCAAAGAGGTGGCGCAGAGGAGGGAGAGAGGAGGCTGAGAGAAGGAAGAGAGGAGGCTGAGAGTAGGTGCAGAGAGGAAGTGCAGAGGAGGCTGAGAGAGGAGGTGTAGAGGAGGAAGAGAGTAGGGAGAGAGGAGGCTGAGAGGAGAAGCAGAGGAAGCCTAGAGGAGGCAGAGAGGAGGCAGGGAGGAGGAAGAGAGAAAGAAGAGAGAAGGAAGAGAGAAGGAAGAGAGAAGGTGCAGAGGAGGCTGAAAGGAGGCGAAGAGGAGGAAGAGAGGAGGCTGAGAGGAGGAAAAGAGGAGGCAGAGAGGAGGTGCAGAGGAGGAAGAGAGGAAGAAGAGAGGAGGCAGAGAGGAGCAGCCAATCAGCTTTTTGTTTTAAGTTACAAGGCTGCGTTTGGGGGGGGGGGGGGGGGGGGGCCCGGGAGCGGCGGGCTTTGATGATGCTGCAGATGCTGCCCTGCTGAGCTGTGTGGGGTCAATCTGTTAGCTGAGACTCTCGCTCTGATGCTTCCTGGCGAACCTAATATCCTGTTACACGAGCGGCGTCTAAGTGAGCTGTCAGCGCGGCGCTCTCTCTCACAAAGATTCCAACAACTCTCAGCTCTCACCACAATGCACGAGCTACGTTCGGCGTCTGTGTGCGCACATGTGCACGCCACGGGAGAGTTTCAGAGGTCATTAGGGATTAGAGCCTTTTCCAGTCTGCAGTCCAAAAAGTGAGCAGCTAATGACAGGAGGAGGGAAGGCTGAGCCCATCCCGCCAAAATCCTTCCCCACAGCGCAGCCACTCCCCCCCATTCACCTGGTGTCTGATCGGGGGGGCCACAGCATTATTAGATCCTGACATTATGAGCTGGAATCGCAGAGAGGGCCCCGCTGTCATTATAAAGCCTTTACTTTCGCGCTGGCTGCCAAATCTGTTCTGCACGAGCTGCACACTGCCAAACCCAACAATGGCAGATTAGTGAAGCCTTCTCCTGTTGCAGCAGAGGTTAATATAAAGTGACAGGGCTAAGTCCGCTCCCATTAAGTATGCTGAGAGATATTACAGCGGTTTGTTACATCAGATGGTTATTGGATTAAACAGCATGCACAACAATGAAAGTTTGATTTTAATTTTCAGCAGGAATATCAAACAGGCCCTGAGAGCTCCGCTGTCAGAACAAAGGAGCCGGTACAACACCTCCTCGGTTCTGCTCTCCGCCGTCACTGGAGCGGAACTTCAGGAAACACATCACGGTTAGTGAGGATGTCAAGCTTTAGATTTCTTATCCTCCTTCCTGAGTTTGATACAGAATTCATAAACCAGCCAAACTCAGCAGCATTCTGAGGGTTAAAGGTTGAGTTTGGAAAACCTGATTAAGAGAGTGTGGTGAAGGCCTCAGGAAGGTAGGGCTGCAACCACCAATCCAGAAAATCCAGAAAAAAACAGATCAGTAAACAAACTGACCGTTGGTTTTTATTCCCCTTGAGTTCACTGGTCTGCTTCCTCCTTTTTGTTTGGTTACTTCCTGGTTGGTAACTTAGCTCAAGGTGCACGACTGGAGTGTAGAGAGCATAACTCGCCGGGCCGCCGGTCAGCTGGGCCGCCGGTCAGATATAAACCAGTGGGCGTGGCGTTGGGAAAACAGAGCCGGTAGGTGAGCAAAAACTAAAATTTCAGGCTAAATAAAAGGACAGCGAGTCATAACTGCAAAGTTTGCAGAAATGACACAGCAGGAGGACTGCACTGATAAAGCACCTGGAGCGTAAACACGGGGGATCATCGATAAGGAGGCGGCGAGCTGAACCGCCAGATGAGACGCTGCTGTGCATGCTGTGCACGGCACGTCTCTCACAACTCGTCTTGTATTAATCCGTCATCCCGTTTGACAAACACGAAAAGTTCATGAAGCTAAAATGTACGGAAGCCCTGAGAGCTCAAATCACTGCACCTTCAGAAAGACCAAAGAAGAAGAAGTGAAGAGAACCTCTCCATCACTCTGACAACATGCTCACACTGACTGACCTGAGGACACATCTCTGATTTCATCGCCCTGTCGGCCCTCTGAGCTCTTCATCTGATGTCGTATCAACTCTAATCCCAGACTGTAAAAACAGTTTCTGAATTAGCTCTTTGAATTTATTTATTCTGCATTTCTTCAAGAACTCTGGACGTTTGAGTCGTTACCTGTTCTTCATGAGCTGCTGTCAGTGTTTTTATAAAAACAGGTCCATCGTTAAACAGAATCAAGTTCTGACTTTATTTTTCCAGATGAATCCTGAAAACACTCGGAGCAGCTCTACAGGAACGAGCACACACAGTGTACACACAGCCGTCCACGGCGGCACACTTGGCCGGTGCATTGTTAGCTCTGTACGAGGTCACTGCACCCGACCAATAAGCTGTTATTAATCCTCACAGAGTCATCCATTAGCCCGTCCAGGTTTTATCACCCTCTTCTTTATTAGAGGAGCGATCAGCTGTCCATACCTGGCAGAAATATGGCCGCCCTCATCCCAGCTCACACACACTCCTTTTTCCCAGAAGGTGTGAGTGTGCTGACCAGGTGGACCTGAAGTCCAGCCAGAGGAGCAGGGAGCAGGGAGAAGGGAGAAGGGAGAAGGGAGCAGGGAGCAGGGAGCAGGGAGAAGGGAGAAGGGAGCAAGGAGCAGAGAGAAGGGAGCGGGGAGCAAGGCAGGGAGCAGGGAGAAGGGAGAAGGGAGCAAGGAGCAGGAAGCAAGGAGCAGGGAGAAGGGAGAAGGGAGCAGGGAGCAGGAAGCAAGGAGCAGGGAGGGGAGCAGGGAGCAGGGAGCAGGAAGCAAGGAGCAAGGAGCAGGGAACAGGGAGAAGGGAGAAGGGAGAAGGGAGCAAGGAGCAGGGAGCAGGGAGAAAGGAGCAGGGAGCAAGGAGCAGGGAACAGGGAGCAGGGAGCAGGAAGCAAGGAGCAAGGAGCAGGGAACAGGGAGAAAGGAGAAGGGAGAAGGGAGTGGGGAGCAGGGAGCAGGAAGCAGGGAGCGGGGAGCAGAGAGGGGAGCAAGGAGCAGGGAGCAGGGAGCAGGGAGCAGAAAGCAGGGAGCAGGGAGCAAGGAACAGGGAGCAAGGAGCAGGGAGTAGGGAGCAGGGAGCAGGGAGAATGGAGCAAGGAGCAGGAAGAAAGGAGCAGGAAGCAAGGAGCAGGAAGCATGGAGCAGGGAGCAGGGAGCAGGCAGTAGGGAGCTGGGAGCAGGGGGCGGTGTGGGGTGGATCTGCCAGTCTCCTGGGGTATTCCCCACCGTCCCGTTAGCTCCGATAAATCTCAGTGCTTTACGATTAGGTACATAAAATGAGTCATAGATCTGGACGGTAAATAAGAGCTTGTCAGTGGAGCTGACGCCAGGCCCGGCTCCTCCTCCTCCTCTGCCAGATAGTCCCTCTGAACCGGGGCCATCAGACTGCTCCTATTGAACTGAGGCTAAAAAGGCTCCAATAAATAAGCCTGATATTTCCCTGCGGACGTCCATGGAGCCACCCTGAAGCATGCCTGCATACAGCCGGCAAACAAAGCCTTCAGCATCAGCAGCAGGACGCTGTGTGCAGCAGCAGAGTTCTACTTCCTGTTTTCAGACCATCTGCACCTGCTGCTCTGCTCTTTGAGTCTAATTACTTCTCTTACACAGGAAACCAGGAAGTCAATGGATCAATCCATTTCAGGTATATTCAAACTATGAGCCGGACTTTGAGACACTGATGTCTCTTAATGGACCTGCAATCCATACTTTCAATTAAGCATGCAAAATCTCCCGTTAAGTAGCTCCACTTACAGTGTGTTTACTCCACTGCTGCTGGTGTTTCCAGAGCGCCGCGCTGAGATGACCTCAGGGAGGAGGCTCGCTCTCAAAACGCGCTCACACAATGATGGACACTTCCTCTGCAGCGCCAGCTAATCATTGTTGCCGATTCGTTTACACTGGTCCGAAATGACTCCCTGAATGAGCGCCTCTGCATATTAAACAGACAAACAGACAATAGGGACACTCTGTTGGAGGACACACAGCAGCTGAACACCAGCACGCTCCTGACAGGCCGGGGAACAGTGGACTCCACTGTACCTTCAAAGGAAGCCGCCGGCTGATTGATGGCGTATTAAAGTGAAGTGCGTTCCTGCCGATCCACTGCACATTCTGACAGAGCACCTGGTTTCCAACGTACATCAGCACCTATTCAGCATAACTGCATATGAAGAGCACTGCATCTTCCTGTGCAGGGAAGAAAGGAGGCCATCAGGGGAGAGAGGTCTGGAGACATGGCTACAGGCGCGCAATCAGCTCAGGATTCAGACACCTCACAGCTCGTACAGTTCGACAATCAGAGAGCAGAGACGGGAGGAAAACAACGCCAGTGGCACCGCAGCACAGAGGCTCCAAACATTTCCATTAGTGAGCCAAAAACGAGCTCCTCGGTGAGAGCAGAGCCTCTTTCAGCGCTGGTTTGACTTTTAAAGGATGATGATGATGATGATGAAGATGAAGACTGGATGGAAGAAAGGTTTTTGTTTTGATCGGGTCTGAACTCAGACTGACTAAAAAGCAAAGATAATTTCTTTAACTCCTGAAATCTGTATTAATGTTTTATTCCTTTAAAGGCTCTGTGAGAACGACCAGTTTGCTGTCGACTGCAGTGACACCTGTGGCCAGAGTGGGTAGTGTTTTTTCTGGGATAAAGACTCCGTTTCCCATGAGCACCATCGCTCTCACTGCCGTAAAGCGGGGACTCTTGCCAGAAAGAAGCGACAACATCCAGCAGAGAAAGATGAAGCCTGTGATGAAGTGCTAAAAGTTTGTGTTCATGGAGAATCCTCCAGAGTCTGCAGGACGACAGGAAGTCACAAACACACCAAGACAGAAAAAAACAGACTTTAAAACGTGTTTACAGCCTGGGGGGGGGGGTCTAACTCAGCGGTTTAGAAGATGTTACGATCACAGGTTTGTCCAATCAGAGGCTCAGCTCAGCTCATGTGACCGGCAGGCGCCCTGTAGCTGTAAGAAAGGAAGCTCAGCGTCTGCGTCATATCCAAGATGGCGCTGTCCAACGATCGGCTTCATCTGACTGTTTCAGGAACAGAGCGGTGACATCACAGAGACCACGTCCAGGCGGTGTTTTCAGCCCGTGCTCCATCACTCTCCTGTTCAGCCTGCTCTGCTTACAGATGCACCAATATGGACATTCTGGCTCATATGTGATGTTAATATTTCTGTGATGGTCGATAACCGATATTTAACCAATATCAGTATATGTTTAAAAAATGAAGCTTCTGAGATGATAAAATTTGTACCGACTGAAAATCATGCAAACTGAATTTTTGGATGTCTTCCTTTATTTTCGAAGGTGTTTGACTTTGATGAGATGAGATGAGAGCGTTACAGGGCCGCCATCAACACAAGGAACCAACAGTGTGACTGTTCACCAACACTCACCCTGCAGCAAGCGTGTCATTAAACTCTCAACTCACTAAACTCCCGTCAGAAGCTCCGGATCATAAATCAAAATAACATCCTGACAAACTGACCGGTATCCATGGCAACCCCCTCCAGACACAAACAGCAACTGGACGGATATAAACATCGACCCAGTTTGACTCATTGGACCCACATGTTAAAAAATGACAAACATCGGTTGATGCCGATATAAATGCCGATATTAATGCCGATATAAATGCCGATATGACTGCAGAGATTAACGCTGATATTAATGCCGATATTAATGCCGATATTACTGCAGATATTAACGCCGATATTAACGCCGATATAAATGCCGATATTACTGCAGATATTAACACTGATATTAATGCCGATATTAATGCCGATATTACTGCAGATATTAACGCCGATATTAACGCAGATATAAATGCCGATATTACTGCAGATATTAACACTGATATAAATGCCGATATTAATGCCGATATTACTGCAGATATTAACACTGATATTAATGCCGATATTACTGCAGATATTAACACTGATATAAATGCCGATATTAATGCCGATATTACTGCAGATATTAACACTGATATTAATGCCGATATTAATGCCGATATTACTGCAGATATTAACGCTGATATTAACGCCGATATTAACGCCGATATAAATGCCGATATTAATGCCGATATTACTGCAGATATTAACGCTGATACTAATGCCGATATTAACGCCGATATAAATGCCGATATAAATGCTGATATTAATGCCGATATTAATGCCGATATAAATGCTGATATTAATGCCGATATTAATGCCGATATAAATGCTGATATTAATGCCGATATAAATGCCGATATTACTGCTGATGTACGGTGCATCCCTCGCTCTGACAGTCCAGCTCTGGTCTCCACCATCACTACCAAACGAACCACTGGAACACCTTCCATCAGGGACCAGCAGGTCTGAGAGCAGCACATGGATCAATCTGAGCCCACCACAGACCCTGAGCTCTGGTGCTGATGACCTCATCCTGGACCGATGGAAACAGACAGACAGGTGGAGGTGAGCCTTTCAGCCGGTGCAGCTGGTTACTGACCGTCGCCTCTCTCCACTTGGTGCGGTCTGTTTGTGTCGGGACGTTTCCCTGAACGCTCCGCTCTCAGAGCAGAAGTGAGAACTATCAGTGGCGTTTTATTGATTGTAAGGAGCATGTATCAGTTTCCTCAGGACTGCAGAGGAGAGCGCTCCACCAGAGGACGAGTCAGAGCACCAACAAGAGAGAGAGAGAGAGAGAGAGAGAGACAACAGACGGCAAACAGGAGGTCGTATATTTATGAGCCTGAGCTCATCAGACCAACGGGCTGTTAGGGTCTCATCACAACAACTCCATGATGTCATCAGGTCACAGGTCACAGGGCCAGCCCTCCATCACACCGAGCGCCAACACGCCGTCACATCAGCAGGTCGTACAGACACACCTGCACTCAGGGTGCTCGGACTCGGATCAGTCATCACTTAGTTTCAGGTTTGCAGATGATTTCTCTGAATAGATGCGTCTCTATACAAACAGCATGTACCAACGTTCAGTATCAATGGAGCCAATCAATCATAATCCTCAATGCCACATAAATAATGCAGAGTCATGATTGAGCCTCCCTGGCAGAGAGTCCTGCTCCAGCGTCTCAGACCGGCCTGTTCACATCCTGTTCGTGGATCTGTTGGTCCTGATGATTGTTTCAGCCTCTCTGTTTCTCAACCTCCTGTTTATTCCATTTCAGCTTTTCCATCACTGCCTGCGTGTCCTTCTGTTCTATTGATCTGTGTCATCTGCTCAGTCTTTTATCTCCCATGACTATGAAGTGGTCTGGTACTTGTTTAAAAAAAGAAAGGAAGAGACAGAGCTCACAGCCGAGCTCACAGCCGAGCTGTGGTGCGAGGTCTCTCCTGCTCCGTCTTTGGGCTCAGAGAGAAACACGGTCAGTCTCTGAAACAGCTTCTTCTGTTCAGATGCAGTTTTTGGCCCCATGAGCTGAGCTCCATTAAGACCTGAGTGACCGTCCACCATGTGACCGCTCTCAGCCTATCAGCTTCAAACACCTTCTGAACATCAGTTCCTCTTCCAGAAAGCTGTGGATCAGGATCAGGCCGAAACCAGGAAGAGGGACACTTTAAGACCACTTGGAAAGTCCTGACCGGGACTTTAAAGAGACGGCAGCTCTTTGTTGTTTTTTAATCACGTGTAGCTACAACAGAGACTCCAACAGGAAGCTTAAACAAAAACACGTTGATTATTTTGGAGGACTGGCTTTAAAACTTTGCGTTTCATAAAGTTACAGGATGGTTTGTGTCCTTCTCTCTGATCCCTGAAGCTTTGGAGTCAGACACACAACTGGACTCATTATTAACAAACCAACAAACTGAGATCCAAACTGGTCCCTGTCTGACTCTTCAAACTGGTCTGATCAGACCTGATGAGCATCCGTCACCTGAAGAGTCCAGAGACACGCTGAAGGATGATGATGAGGTCTGTCTTCAGATGAAGGCTGACTTGGTGTTTTTAAGGCGGTATGGAGGAGATGATATTGTGCATGTGCAGCATTAATTCTGTTCATATCATGGATTAACCTTTCTGACGGGGATATATTGATTGAACCCATCAGGACGGATCGATATCGATCTCTTCCTGCCTGATTTGACCTTGTTCAGTCAAATGTGGTATAAACAGGAGAACCTGCACTCAGAGCGTTTTTATTCAAGAACTTGCTTCATATGTTTCTGGACGCGTCATGTGACCCTCAGTGAGCTGGATGCAGGAGGTGCTCCTGGTGTTCCTGTTTTGTGTCCGGCTGTTGGTTCTGATCTCTGGAGGCTCAAAGGTTCCTCTTCCTCCCAGAGTGTTTGAGGAGCGCTGTGATGAAGGATGAGCTCCTGCCTACGTTCAGAGTCATCACCAGACGCCGTCAGCAGCTGCAGAGAGCTTCTGAACATTAAGTTTATTGGCTCCTCGTTATTTAACATGTTAGGGTCTCCCCACAGCCCAATCAAAGCTTGATGGCAGCATAACAGCTAGTTTGTTGCCTCCTCACTCCTACTCACTACTTATGCAGATGTGAATGGCTGAAAGGAGTCTCTTTAGAGAGCCAGACCAGAGACCGGTCCCCCTTTCAGTCCACCTTTGTGCTCTGATGTAAAAACATCTGCTCAGCTCAAAGAGCAGAATCTGAGAGCGCCGCCTCGCCGCCGCCTCGCTGCTGCTGATGCTGCTGCTGGTGTTGTTGTTGTTGTTGTTGTTGTTGCAGATATGCATGAGGACAGACCCCTGCGTGGACGGAGCAGGGACTGCAGTGGCGCAGTGGCCTGAGCGAGCCACTTCCTGCCTCTCCATCTGCATACAGTAAAAAACAAACATTCCTGTAAATAAAGACGGCTGTCCAGCCACTGTCTTCCCAGCGACAGCCGTATCGAGCGCAGTCAGATGCTCCGCTGATTAAAAATTGATCCATTTTGAAAAATCTAATCAACTGAATAGGATTCTTTCATAGGCTGGGTGGGGTTGGGTGAGCACGGGGGGGTCGAGCAGCTGCTGACACATAGACGCAGACCTGTTATTAACCCCTGCACCTCCACGCGGCCCCCTGCACCCTGCTCCCCAGTTCACTTCCCCCTGCGCCCCGGGACCAGACACGGCCCAGACGCTCTGAATTATTCAGCAGTCTGAGAGAGGCTCCGGCCACTCGGCCTATTAATGCCTGCCAGTAAAGGCTGGTGGCTCTAATGGCCGGTCCAGAGGAGCCCCAGCTCCCAGCGGACGGGAGGAGGGCTGCTAACGCCGGGCTGCAGGGGCTGTGAGAGCCAATTCATCAGGGGCCGAGGTCGCAGCAGGTTAATGATGCTGCACGTCTAGACGGACGCTGGACTCACACTCGGTCCAGAGGCGTTGGAGGGGGGGGGGGGGGGGGGGGGGGGGTGGAGAGGCAATAATATTTTTATCTCTGAAGGTGAACCAGCTCTGCAATATTACATCTGCAGCTTTTTTTTTTCCTTTTTTAATGAAAAAGCTGCATTGTTGACTTTGATCATGATCCACGTTTGACCCCAAAATAACAACCAAGCGGCCCCCACAGGCCGCAGGACGCGTCGCTGTGGTCCAGCTGTTTGGGGCTCGATGAAGAGGAGGAGGAGGAGGAGGAGCAGTGAGTCAGACTGATCACAAACGGATAAAATGTTCAGACATGGCTGAGAAACATTCATAATGGAAAGATTAAAAGATTGTCTCCACAACCCAACTCTGATTACTCACAACCTCTTATCATCACTGCACAAACAACCCCAACAGCTGGAGAGGGCCCTCCACCTCAGCACCCAGTCACTCAGTAATCAGGGCATCTCCCCCAGAGAGAGCGGGCGAGAGACACAGAGAGAGAGAGAGAGAGAGAGACACTGAGACACAGAGAGAGGGGGGTGACTCTCATCTGGGAACAGGTTGGTTGCCATGTGGTCCATCACCCCGGTGATCATCCATGTCCCTGAGGATGCAAACACTGACCCCCCCCCCCGGTGAGGAGCAGAGGATCCAGAGACCAGGAGCTCCAGAGCGCCCCGCCATCCGTCACCGTGAGGACACACACGTCACAGAGTCCGAGCAGAGAGGGAGGGGCTACTCAGATCATCACCCAGTGGAGATTTACACACTCGAAGGTTGACTTCTTAGAGCCAATGAGCTCAGCCTTCAGGAGGAAGTGTCTGCTGGACTGTACCCACACACACACACACACACACACACACACACACACACTCAGCTCGTTCAGGATCTGAGGGCGAGCGTGTTTACGGCTGAGGTCGACGCCGCTGCAGTGATTGAACCAAACCAAGGGCGAAGCGCGAAGCGCGGGGCGAAGACACGCCCTGCTCCCATTTACACAAATGTAATTTCCCTCGGCTCAAGGTGACCACGCACATCATTCTGAGACACACAGGAAGTACGGGACGCCTCAGCGCCGCACAGACCCTTCCACGCTCAAACCGGGTCAGAGGAAACATGGCGCAGGGAGCGCGCCGTCAGGAACAGAAGGTTCAACACGAGTCGAGCATCAACAGTCAGGCGGACCGAGCTGAGACCCGTCCGTCCAGGTCCGTTCACGTCCTCCTCCTTCCTCAAACCAGCCTAAGCCCCGCCTCCAGCAACCTCAGGCTCCTGGAGGCGCACTCATCCTCCTGCTGCATGCAGCAGCAGCAGCCTGGAGCAATGTTTAGCTAAACCTGCCGGCCTACGTAGGCAGGGAGCGTCCCCAGAGGGCTGAACAATCAGACAATTTCAAGATCATGAAGCATTAAACCAATCCCGGCAGGGTACACTAATTAAACAGCCGAGCCCGGCACAGCCAACCAATCCCCACAGAGCAATTAAATCCATCCCCTCTAAAACACTGTGGAACCTGTCTGGGGAAAACTGCAGAGGAGCGAGAGCGAGAGAGGGAGAGAGAGAGAGAGAGAGAGAGAGAGAGAGCGAGCACTGGAGATGAAGAAGGGAGGGGAGGAAAATATCATAAAACTCATCTGAAAAAAAAAAAAAAGGACGTATAGGGGGAATGCAGCGGGAGGCTAACAAGGGAAATTGAAAAAGGAGCGACTCATTTCACTTCTTTGTTCTTTCCTCCAGATTTGCATCGAGATTCTAAATGTCTGTTTCCTCAGCTGGGGGGGGTGGCGGTGGCGGTGGCGGTGGCGGCGGCGGCGTGAGGGATCTGTGACCATGTTTAAACGTGAGGAGTAGTGACCCTGCTGCCATCAGAAGCTGCATATTTAATTAAGATTACAAGGTCTGGAAAGCACTCGTGAGACAGAACGGAGAGACGGAGCCGCCTCAGGGCCGCATCACACACAGAGCTGCTCACACAGATCCACACCTGATCAATACACACCCCCCCCACACACACACCCCCACTGACAGAGCAGATGAACAGGTGACAATGGAGGCATGACATCACCCAGCGTCACCGGGGGCGACCAAACCTGAGGGAGTCAGCGTGTGGTGAGAGGACGCAGGCGGGTTCAGGACGTACACGGCGTCTAACTGACGGCGTGTTTGAACCTGGAGTCTGACGCTGAGCCGGGCCCTGCTGGTCGTCAGCGGCTCCCCTCACACGGCCTCCGGCGGCGTGGAGGAGTGTTTGGGTGGTGCTGGAAGAGGAGCTGAGAATTCAGCGCGAGCGACTGCAAACCCAGAGGTGTGGACGGGGAGACGGACTCGCTCTCTCCTGCTCTGAGCCAGGCGCTGTATAAATCACAGGCCCAGCCTCACGTCTCCACTTCCTGTTCCTCTCCATTAAAAATGATAAACTGTACCTCTTGAAGCCGCTCGCTCGCTCTCTCTTGCTCGCTCTCTCGCTCGCTTTAGGGTCCCAGTCTGCACCTTTCCCCGGTGAAGGAGGGAGCGCGTGCGGCTCAGATTTATTCCATCCCTCCCATTGTTGGGGATGAATAAGAGAGTAATTAACTGTGTGGGGGAGCAGCTGCACAAAGACGAGAGCCGCTCACACAACACGCCTGATCCATCCGCTCCAACAGAACACACCTTTGCTCTTCTTCTGACAAATAAGAGCACATCTGCTTAGCGATAACAAACGCTGCTTTAATACTCCAAAGACCACCAAGAGGCCGTCTACCCGGGTCCTCTTCGCCGCTTAAATGAGGACAAATGGGCTCCACAAACGGGCGGCCTGCAAAAGACGACAACTCCTCTCACACGCCGTAAACACGCCGTGAACACGCCGTGAGCTGTGGCTCATAATGAGAGCGGCTCAGCTCCCCGAAGACGACCTGCGGAAGGTTAGTGAAGCATTGATCTCATGAGAGCGCCGGGGCCCAGGAGCACCCTTCACACCATGCTAACTGAAGCTACATGACAGCCAGCAGCAGAACACGCCACGTGTGTCAAAAATACAACAAATAAAACAAATACATACGCAGGGCACACGTCAGGGGGAGAGAAGGTGTGTGTTTAAATCATGAAGGACAGAACGGACAATAGAGGAATGAAAAACAGAGAGAGAGAGAGAGAGAGAGAGAGTCTGCCAGGTACAGAGTGAGGCGTGCACGGCAGCGATAGACGAGAGACGGAGAGACGGGTTCTCAACAGTCTGCAACAGTCTGCAGCGGCCTCAGACGGTCTAAACAGAGCCGAGGCCGCGGTGCAGGACCACAGCTCAGACCTGCTGGGTCTGGACCTGCTGGGTCTGGACCGGCTGCCAGCAGGGACACAGGACTCAGCTCTGTACTCCTGCCCATGAGCCATTACCTCCTCCCTCTTGATGCTTCCGCCTGCCTCGCTGCGAGGGGAGGAAGAGGCCGCCCTGCCGCCATGCAGCCGTCCTCCAGCAGACTAATGTGTCCCTGAAGTTTTGTTAAAGCGGGTTATTTACTCCTGCAAAGCAATTGCTGCAGCCTGGAGGCAGCAGAACGGAGAACGCACCGCCATGAAAAATCTGGCATCTCTCGCTATGAAGCACCGTCAACTACCAGGGGGGCGCTCCGGCTGAAGCGTCGGGGGTGCTGCTGGATGCTTTCTCTCCTGGTTTATTTTTTTTTTTTGTTCTGTTTTTTTTCTGCACGAGGCTTCTCAGGAAGAGGACACGGACACGAGGAGCAGACAAAGACGGAAACATCACAACATCCAAACGTTCAACGAGCTGCAGCTCCAACGTTTAGTGTCCAAACGATCCGACCTGCTCACGCAGGGAAACATTTAAAGACCTCATCGTCTGAACAAACATCACCTGCAGTCATTTCACACCTGCTCTGTTTTGGCCTTTTAACACTCCTCTGGGATCAGAACCAATCAACAACCTTCAGCACCTGAACTGATGACTGTGATTGGCTGTAACCAGGTGTAACGTTACAGCCAATCACAGGCAGCAGCATCCGGTCCTGATCATGTGATTAACCCTTTGGGTACCAAAACTTGACACTGAAAGATGAGGTGTAATTCGATACTTGGTACCACAGACGGCGCCATAAAAGAACCAAAGTCTGGTACCCAAAGTCCAGCATCAGAACCAGGACCAGGTCTGAAGGCGTCGCTGCAGACGAAGCTATCGCAGAAACATCTGCACCGTGCGCCGATCGATCGGTGCATATTTACTTTATTTTAGGGGAGCCCTGATTGGCCGATTTCTTCACCTTTTTTTTTTTTTTTTGTAAAAGCAAAACACAGCAGAGCACTTCATCTCTGGTGAGAGGATCCAAACAGGCTGCAGTGATTTATTTTTAAAATGTGGAAAATGAAGGACGACAGGAAGTGATGTAACATTCTAAACTTCATATTTGAGGGAGCTTCCTCTGAGATGAGGCTGAAACACTGAAGCTGTGCTGTCAGGTGTATAAAAACAACATCCGTGGTACGTTCAGGTCGGGCCTCGTAAAGAGCGGGGATCTGCACCCAGACACATGATGGAGGGTGAGAAACACAGGACGCCGCTCAGAGGAGGACAGGAAGTGTGTCTCATGTGGTTTGCGTGAAGCAGTCCTTTAATATCGGAGCTCTGAGGATGATTCAAGTTCACAATCAGTGATGGAGACAGAAACACGCTCAG
>CM061153.1:33298311-33308311 GCA_030710495.1 Labroides dimidiatus
AGAGACAGAGACAGAGAGAGAGAGAGAAGAAACATGGCTGAAAAAAAAAACCAAGTGGTAACAAATAAGCAGAGAATTATTTCTCCGTATGAGCGCAGCATTGCAACATCGCTTAAAACAACAGAGGATAAAAGTGAGGAGAGGCGCGGCGCCCAAGTTTTCTCAAACAGTAAAATCAAACAGACGTCCTGCTTTGATGCTGCGCTGCTGAAACGCTTCTTTACCAATTAAAGGTAATTAATTATCTGTGCCACAAATTAATGATAAAAACAGAATCAGAGTGGATTAAACCGAGCAGGTTCAAGTCACCTGGCTCAGCACACGCTGCACACAGGGCCCAGCTCTCCCTCCCTCTCTCTCTCCCTCTCTCTCTCTCTCGCTCTCTTCAGGTGTACTGTACTGGCCCAGAGTTGTTTGTGGGCCTGGCAGGACCTGGCAGGACAGACCCTGACCCGTCCTTTTCATGCTCGCCCACGGAAATGCCATCTGGCTGGTGTGAATGATTACCACAGCAACGGCCGGGTGACCTGCAGCCAGCAGGAACCAAGGTCACTCCACCTCAGCGCTTCGCACTTTCCCTGCCCTCTTTTCATCCGCCTGCAGGTGAATTATTCATCCTGTACAACTCAGAGCCACAAAAAATCTACCACACAGAGGCTGGAGAGCGTGCACGCTCGGTTTCAGCGCCGTGATCTCCTGAATCCACAGCTGGTCGACGTCTGCAAACGGCTCAGAGAGCTCAGACAGAGAGCAGGATGAACACGAGTCACAAAGAGAGTTTAAGTTTCAGGCAGTTTTTAAAACAGCGTCGAGGTGTAAAGATAACTTCACATGGAGGAGTCGTTTCCACCATTACTGACGCAGGCGTGACGCTTTACACGGCCGCCAAACGCCCTCTGAGGCGTCTTTAGGT
Organism: Labroides dimidiatus; assembly: GCA_030710495.1. Classification (NCBI taxonomy): domain Eukaryota; kingdom Metazoa; phylum Chordata; class Actinopteri; order Labriformes; family Labridae; genus Labroides; species Labroides dimidiatus. Next base: position 33,299,225 of record CM061153.1, read on the forward strand.
CATTTCTTTACCTGCATCAAAGACTTTATGACAATGGGTTTTTATTATTGTTTTTATGGTGTTATTATGGTGTTTCATGATGCTTTACTCTTCATACATGAGCTGCAGGTGAAGCTCTGATCCCACCTGGTTCATCTGTTCACGGTGGTTCAGCTTCCTGCTGCAGGTTTATTGACTCAAACATGATGCTGAGTGACAACAGGGTCATCTGAGGGAACACCAGCACATGAAGGTTCATGCATTCATATCATGAACACCTCCACACCTCCACACCTCCACTCAGGACTCTGGGTAACAGCCCGGGGATCCTCTGAGGGCAGCTCAGGTGTAGCTCACAGGCTCATCGCTCACATTTACAAATAAAAGAAATAAAAACTGAACCCAAACTGAAATCACATCATCAGAAACGCTCATCCGGGAACCAGAGGACGCTACATGGAGCCGCAACAACAATGGCTCTCCCAGCCTGGATGAGAGAGAGGTCCAGCGGCCGATGGCTGGAACAACACCCGACAAGACAACCGACAAGACAACCGAGAGCCAGCAGCGGCTCCGGTTTCTCCTGCTCGGTAGGCTCTTCCAGAGGACGCCGGACGGCCGTGCTGCTGTCAGTCCTCATGTTACCGAACATCAGTCACACGGCTCAGACGCTGCCCTGCGCCGGCCGAGGCTGATTTACAAACATTAGCGGGGAATACAATTACACAGCCCCCCCGGCCGAGCAGCCCTATGCGGCTCCGGGAGAGAGCAGAGGAGAGGAGAGGAGAGCAGAGGAGAGGAGGGGAGGATGGGGGAGTGGACACTGGAAACAGCCTTTAGCTTGCTCACCCTTATTCCAGCGTTTGTTCAGCGCAGAACGTGTCAGCATTCAGCTTTAAAACAGCAACTTTCAGCTTTGCAGCGAGTTCACGAACAGGCTGCGGAGAGCAGCTGCTGTGGAGCGGGACTGTGAGGGTGTGTGTGTGTGGGGGGGGGCTGAGAGACGAACACACTGCTCACCTGCTACAGTCGGTTTTCAGTTCAAAAAAATTAAAAAATAAAAAAGCAGCATTTTCAGCCGTTAAACAGCGCGTTTAACCGCTAACGCGCCGCATGCTGCGCTACCTGGACGACTAACGGCGCTAAATGTTCAGGAAACACATCCCGAAAATATCCCCGCTGCATCAAATGTCCGAGATTTAAACCGTCTGTTCATAAAAATCAACTTTCCCGATCACAAATCAAACTTCCACACATGCAGATTGTCCGTCAGACAAAAAGGGTAAAGTGTAAGAATCGTTCCGGAGCCTACTGACAGATGCTGCTGCGACGCGACGGCCGTCGACACAACCCGCATGAAAGACCCGGGCTGGGTGAAAAAGTTACAGCGACGTCCAGAGACACGAAGAGGAGGAAGAGGAAGAAGAGGAGAGATCCGCGGCGCATTAAAAGTTTCCGCACATGTCAGCTCGGCGGCGCGTGTCGCGCCAAATAAAGAGTAAAAAGAGGCGAAAAGCTGCACGCGGGCGAACATCAGTGCTGTCCGCGGTGCTGATCCCACATCGGCGAGGCTAACAGAGGCTGTGCTGCTGCTCCACGGTGGCTCCACCGCTGATCAATGATTGAACTGAACAAAGGCAGAAGAGGGATCAATTTCTAATAACTATCAATGCAAACGCCGCTAGCTTCGCCTCCCGCGCGCCCAAAACAAGACAACACACCGCGGAGAGCGCCAAAAACACATCCCGCTGCGATAATAAGTCGAGAAAGGTGAGAAAAGCACTAACCTGAAGCCGCCGTAGATCAAATTTCTTCCAATATTGAAACATCGATCCTACATCGGCGGCCATCTTGGGGGATATTGAGGAGATTTTTTTCAGCGGCTGCAATAAATATGTGGGCTGGATTCCCCCTCGTTAAACAACGATCACAGGTCCCACTTTAAAAACACACACACACACGCGCGCACACACACACACACACACACACACAGGACATAAAAAAAAACAGAGTTTACACCACACTCCTCCGATAAGTCCTCCAACATGTCTGTTAATGAAACGGCAGAAGAAGAAAAACAGAAAAACAGGAGGAGGCTTTTTAACCAAGTCTGAGAAAGTGAAGCGCGAAGTGAAGCCGCGACTCAACATTAACCCAACAATTACACCTGATTTCTGTTTGGTAAAGTTATCAATACTGACGTAAAGCTCGGGCTGATCGATACCGTGAGTGGGAAAAAAAACAGAGGAAGATGATGATGAAGATGAAGATGAGTTAAAGGACAATTAACACAGCCGAGTTTAAAAACCTTTATTAGGAGCAGACGGGACGAAGCGGAGGAAGTGTTGGAAATAAGCTTTATTATACACACACACACACACACACACACACACACACACACACACACACACACACACACACACACACACACACACACTGACCGTTTCTCAGCACGAAAATAAAACCAGAAATATTTAATATCAGCTCACATTTGATTTCACTTTTATTCTTTAACTGCTGATTAAATCTTTAAATGCGGCCTCACGTGGAGACATTTAAATATTTAAATATTTAATGAAAAATAAAACATGAATCGATAAAATGTTTAACCATTAAAAACTGATTCCTTTAAGCTTTAACCCCATCATGATATTTAATATGACAGATGTTGTGACTGAATCCTGTAGTTTAATTTTATTCTGTAAATTCATCTCAGTAAATTTCACCAACATGTGAGACAGTAACAGGATCAAACACTGAATGAAAACATTTACACATTATTTTATATTTAGACTGAAAATATGATTTTAGATCTGAAGTGATGATAAAGTTTCTTTTTTATTATTATTTTCATGTGTGTGTGTGTGTGTGTGTGTGTGTGTGTGTGTGTGTGTGTGTGTGTGGAGCTGTGTACCTGAGATTTGTCCGTTAAAAGTGACTGGTTCTGGTTCCTGGGGTCAGGGAGCACAGGCAGGCTGATGGGCTGTTTCAGTGCTCGTGCCCGGTGCTCCCCCTGCTGACGTCACACTGTTAAAAAAAAAAAAAAAAAAACAAGGTGATGTGCAGACGAAGCGGGTGAGCTTCATCCCTTTAACCCTTTAACCCTTTCACCCTGACTTCAGGTGGAAACCGAACGCTTCCCGCTCCTCTCAGAACCGGAAGCTCAGTTCGCAGCACGCGCTGCTTTCAGCCCGCGTTAGAAAATAATCGTCTGATGGAAGATTCTTCTCTCTCCTCCTCGGGGGGACAGTGACAGATTCCTTCATCACAGACAAACCCCTGGGGTTCAAGTGAGGGAGGGTTATTAAAAGTTTTGCTTATTGCGTTTGATTTGAAGCTCTGAGGTGAATTAAAAGCAGAATTCAGGTATAATGAGACAGACAGGTGAGTGTGTCAGAAGATCCAAACTCAGGTCTGAGCACGAGAAGACTTTTGTTTTGTTTCAGAGCTCATAACGATGCAGAGAAAGATGATTTCATTTTTTATTTTTTTGGTTAATATTGAAACCGTGTTTTGTTTTATGATCTGATCTGAAACATGAGTGTTGGTGGATACTGAGCGCAGGATCTGATCAGGTCACGTGTCTTATTCTGGAATAATGTGGTGTGTGTTTCTCTCTGAACCTCCTGGCTCAGGTTTCAGGCAGCTGTGAGCGCAGAGTGAGAGAGTGGAGCGTGACTCAGGAACACCAGAGAGGACACACGGTTCCTACGCGTCCGTCTGTTTTCTTGGTTTAATTTTTGACCTTTTATTTGTGTCTGCTCGCACATCCTCCTCACATTCCCTCTGACCAGCAGAAAACAAGAGACGTGCCTGCACAGACTTCCTCCGGCTCACAGGCACCAGGTGGAACACTTTGTTCTGGCTCCTCAGGAATGTGGAGCACCCCGGCCTCAGTGGGGAAGCAGGTGGGACCTGAACCCACAGTCTGAGCGTCTCTGACTGTCTGGATCTTAATTCTTCTGAACGCTGCTGAATCACGTGGACTTAATCAGTTCTGTACTTTTAAATTGAATCCTGACCTCACATCTGCTGTCGTCACTGAAGCACTGCGGGCCTCGCGCGGCGTCCTTACGACCCCGCTCTAATTAACACATCACTCTGAAAACGCTTAATCTGAGAGGTGATGTATGGTTGCTTAAAACGAGGACGGTGGGCACACGAGGGAGACGACGGCGGACTGTGAAGCTGCTTGTTCTGCTGAGGTCACCGTGAATCTGTGAGAGTGCTGACGGCACCTTCAGATGAAATCACCTTTCATTTATTTATTTCACCTGTTTGTCCACAAGAAGCACCAACCACCGCGCCGCGCCCCTGACCCTGACCCTAACCCTGACCCTGACCCCGGGTTGAGCTGCAAACAACCTAAACCTAAACACTCGTTTGTGTCTGACTCTGTGTAAATAATACAAATACTAAATAATACTGTTTTATTAGCTGTGAAATGAGCCACATTCACCTGACAAACCCAGAAAAAAAACAACTCTTATTTCAAGATATTACAAGATAAAAAATGACGCCTCAATGTAAGAAAATCTTTTGTTGCCACACTGGTGGATTTTTTTTTTTCTCTCTTGTGTTTTTATTCGTCTTCAAACACCTCAGAGTAACATGTCAGACGTTTTATTTGACTCTATTAGACTCAGAACTGAGGATGAGTATGATGAGAGTGAACAGAATGTCCTGATGTGTTCTGATTATCGATCTGATTCTTCATCCATTTACAGGTTTTCAGTGTTTTATTGAGTTTATCAGTAAATAAATATGAAACATGTCTGGATGTAGATAAAGTCAAACTCTCAGGTCATGTGACCTGGATGTATGTTTGTTGTATGTGAGTGGCTGAAGTAGGCCATCTAGTGTCTGGAAATGGTTATAACAATGCTTTGAGTTGTTTGAACCTTGAGCTTGCCGTAGTTCTGCTGCAGTCAGCCGTGAGCCTGCAGTGACTCAGGCCGTGCCCTCCGCTCTGAAAATATGAGACGTCTCTGTTACTGTTCACGTCTCTAGCAGCGCACACTGTACAGGGGGGGAATTTATTTCTAACTCTGCAGTTAATAAGATATTAAGGTCGCCAGTTCGTCCAATCAGAGGCACAGCTCCGCTCACATGACTGCTGGGTGCCCAATGGCTGTTCCTGTGGCGACTCAAAGCCCGCCTCATTTCCAATATGGCCGCGCCTGACGATTGGCTTCAAAAACCTGTTTCAGAAACAGACGGGTGACGTCATGGTGGTTACGCCCATTATTGACACAGACTGTGGTGAAACTTTTCTTTCCTCCCTGTTTGAAACATTCACCTGTTTGAATTTTAACTTTTATTGACGACGCTACAAAGAGGAGAAAATATGAGAACTGGACAAACAAATGTACAGACGCATTCAGCTGCCACGCCAGGAAAAAAAGGTCTGTAAAGGTTATAAAGGTGAAAAATATTTCTGTAATAATGAGATGGTTTTAAAGTTATTACAACATTCGTGTGTTATAACAATGTAGCTCAAAACTGATCTTTTCATAATCTGTGATGACTTGTGTTGTTGAACAGATATTAAGAGAAAAAGAAGAAAAAACAAAATCAAAGAAGTTTGCTCAGCGAATGATGTGATGGAGCTGTTACTGAGCTGTTACTGAGCTGTTACTGAGCTGTTACTGAGCTGTTACTGTGTTGTTACTGAGCTGTTACTGAGCTGTTACTGAGCTGTTACTGAGCTGTTACTGAGCTGTTACTGTGTTGTTACTGAGCTGTTACTGTGTTGTTACTGAGCTGTTACTGAGCTCTTACTGAGCTGTTACTGTGTTGTTACTGAGCTGTTACTGTGTTGTTACTATGATGTTACTGTACTGTTACTGTACTGTTACTGAGCTGTTACTGAGCTGTTACTGAGCTGTTACTGAGCTGTTACTGAGCTGTTACTGTGTTGTTACTATGATGTTACTGAGCTGTTACTGAGCTGTTACTGAGCTGTTACTGAGCTGTTACTGAGATGTTACTGAGCTGTTACTGAGCTGTTACTGAGCTGTTACTGAGATGTTACTGAGCTGTTACTGAGCTGTTACTGAGCTGTTACTGAGCTGTTACTGAGCTGTTACTGTGTTGTTACTATGATGTTACTGTACTGTTACTGTACTGTTACTGAGCTGTTACTATGATGTTACTGTACTGTTACTGTACTGTTACTGAGCTGTTACTGAGCTGTTACTGAGCTGTTACTGTGCTGTTACTGTGCTGTTACTGAGCTGTTACTGTGCTGTTACTGAGCTGTTACTATGATGTTACTGTACTGTTACTGAGCTGTTACTGAGCTGTTACTGAGCTGTTGCTGTGCTGTTACTGAGCTGTTACTGAGCTGTTACTGAGCTGTTACTGAGCTGTTACTGGACTGTTACTGAGCTGTTACTGAGCTGTTACTGTGCTGTTACTGTGCTGTTACTGAGCTGTTACTGTGCTGTTACTGAGCTGTTACTGAGCTTTTACTGGACTGTTACTGAGCTGTTACTGAGCTGTTACTGAGCTGTTTCTGAGCTGTTACTGGACTGTTACTGAGCTGTTACTGAGCTGTTACTGAGCTGTTACTGAGCTGTTACTGAGCTGTTACTGAGCTGTTACTGAGCTGTTACTGAGCTGTTACTGAGCTTTTACTGGACTGTTACTGAGCTGTTACTGAGCTGTTACTGAGCTGTTTCTGAGCTGTTACTGGACTGTTACTGAGCTGTTACTGAGCTGTTACTGAGCTGTTACTGAGCTGTTACTGAGCTGTTGCTGTGCTGTTGCTGTGCTGTTACTGAGCTGTTACTGAGCTGTTACTGAGCTGTTACTGAGCTTTTACTGGACTGTTACTGAGCTGTTACTGAGCTGTTACTGAGCTGTTTCTGAGCTGTTACTGGACTGTTACTGAGCTGTTACTGAGCTGTTACTGAGCTGTTACTGAGCTGTTACTGAGCTGTTGCTGTGCTGTTGCTGTGCTGTTACTGAGCTGTTACTGAGCTGTTACTGAGCTGTTACTGGACTGTTACTGAGCTGTTACTGAGCTGTTACTGAGCTGTTACTGTGTTGTTACTGAGCTGTTACTGAGCTGTTACTATGATGTTACTGTACTGTTACTGTACTGTTACTGAGCTGTTACTGAGCTGTTACTATGATGTTACTGTACTGTTACTGTACTGTTACTGAGCTGTTACTGAGCTGTTACTGAGCTGTTACTGAGCTGTAACTGAGCTGTTACTGAGCTGTTACTGAGCTGTTACTGAGCTGTTTCTGTGCTGTTACTGAGCTATTACTGAGCTGTTACTGAGCTGTTACTGAGCTGTTACTGAGCTGTTGCTGAGCTGTTACTGAGCAATTACTGAGCTGTTACTGAGCTGTTACTGAGCTATTACTGAGCTGTTACTGAGCTATTACTGAGCTGTTACTGAGCTGTTACTGAGCTATTACTGAGCTGTTACTGAGCTATTACTGAGCTGTTACTGAGCTGTTACTGAGCTGTTACTGAGCTGTTACTGAGCTGTTACTGAGCTATTACTGAGCTGTTACTGAGCTATTACTGAGCTGTTACTGAGCTGTTACTGAGCTATTACTGAGCTGTTACTGAGCTGTTACTGTGGATATGTGAATATGAAGGAAAGATGGAGCGCTGCAGAAGGAAAAATCAGTCCAACCCTCCGCAGCTAGCTTCAATCCTCATCTGTTAGTTGGAGGACAGGTTAATGTTTCCACATGATTAAAACCACTGAGTTATGAAAACGTGTCATACTTTTTATTATTATTATTATTATTATTATTATTATTATTATTATTATTATTATTATTATTTTTATTGAGTTTTCACATATCCAGATTCACAATAATGAGTTGCATTAAATAGGAACATCCGGTGTTCTGTTGGAACATACCAGAACACCATAACAGACCATGGAACAGATTTCACAAAAAAAAAGAAAAAAGAAAAAAAAAACTAAATAAATTGAAAAGAATACAAGAAAAGGAGCTCAAACATAATAATTGGACCATATCTTTACAGCAATAAAAATATATAATAGTTATATATGAATAGTTGAGGAGTAGGAAGAAAAAAAAAAAAGAGGGGGGGGGGGGGGGGGTACACATTCATACTCATACACTCCAGGTGAGGGGGCTCAGGTCAAACACAGTAGTCGTCAGTGACAACATTTCAATTATGTAACGACATGCTGGATGTTAATTAGTCCGTATTTAGACCATCTAGATTTCTGACATAGTTCATAAAACCATCCCACGTGCTGTGAAAGGTCTGAAGGGAACCTTTTACACTATACCCAATCTTTTCCAGCTGAAGATTAGACATAATCAAACGAATAAGATGAGTGTGGGTGGGTGGAGCAGCATTCTTCCAGTTCACTAGTATCAACCGCCGTGCCAGTAGAGACGAGAATGCAAGAGCTTTATTCTGTTTGGAAGTTGTGGGTATGTTTGCCTGGGGTACGCCAAAGATAGCAGTGAGAGGGCAAAGGGGAATATTTTTCTTAAATATTTTAGAGAACAAATTAAAAAAGGAAGACCAGAACTGATCTAATTCTGAGCATCCCCAAAACATGTGATAGAGGGTTGCTGGTTCTATTTTGCATCTACAGCAATGTGGGTCTGTGTTAGGGTACAGTTTCACAAGGATAGAGTTGCAGTAGTGAAGACGGTGTAGGACTTTGAATTGAATCAGATTGTAACGCGCACATATAGAGGACGAGTGTACATTTTTGAGGGCTGCATCCCAAATATCATCTCCAATGTCAAAGCCAAGCTCCCGTTCCCAGCGTTGTTTAATGATATCAAGAGATGGGGAACTGATAGAAATGCTACATTCGTATATTTTAGCAATCCTCCTCTTTTGAGATTTTAGAAATATTCCTATAATATGATCCAGGTGAGTTTGAGGTGGGCAGGATGGAAAATTGGGAAACCTCTTTTTGATAAAGTCTCTCACCTGTAGAAAGGCAAAGAAGAGGCAGCGAGGGAGATTAAATTTCTCTGTTAGTTTGGAAAAGCTGAATATGTTGTACACCCCTGGTAGCCCGAGTATTAAAAGAGGAGGAGTGAATAGAAGGAAGGAATAAGGGGTTGTTAAGAATAGGAGAGAAA
>CM061153.1:33313311-33338311 GCA_030710495.1 Labroides dimidiatus
CTACAACAGCCCTGAAAAATGTAAACAAACAACCACAAGTGTGAATGTAACATTTCATCAGACAGATCTTATATCTGTTTTCAGACACATTCAAACACATTCTAACATTAACATTAACGTCACATCCCTGCTGCTGGTTTGGAGCAGAAAATGGACGACCAGAGTCCGTCATGTGACCCTGAACTCAGAACACAGTCAAAATAAAAAATAAATAAAATACTGCAAACTGTTACGACTCTTCCAACCAACTGACCAACAACATGAGAAATCTGTAAACCATCTGGAAGAGACTGAAACAGTGCAAACTCTCTCCTGCTCAAGGGCACTGGGGCAGGTCCATATGATGCTGGGGTTTACTCCCCATTCATTGTTTACTGTCCGTCAGATTCAGCCACACTGGATGCTCTGAAAATATGACATTTCCCCTCTTTAGGCATGAATGACAGAATCAATGTTTGTTAGTTTATTCAGACATTAAAGGAGGAGGTCAGCCAGCTGATAAAGACGGGTTCACATCATGCTGCACGCTGCGCTGTGAGGGTTTATATGGTGCGTTCAATAAAAGTAAGTAAGTAAGTAAACTTTATTTAATATAGCACCTTTCATAGCACAGAGTCACAAGGTGCTTTACATGAAATATTAAAATGACATCATAAAGCAAGAAACAATAAAAAAGAGTAAAAGACAATACAAGTAAAAACAATAGCATTATTAAAACATTAATCAGTAAGATGAGAGTTAAAAGCCTGTTTAAACAAATGAGTTTTTAGGAGCTTTTTGAAAGTGGAGGTGGAGACAGCAGAACGAATATTACCGGGCAGATTATTCCAAAGTTTTGCTGCCACCACTTCAAAAGCTCGATCACCTTTAGTCTTTAGGCGGGCTCGGGGAACAACCAGCAAGCCCTGTTCAGAAGACCTAAGTGGCCTACTGGTAAGGTCGGGGTGGAGCAGGTCAGAAATGTAATCAGGAGCCTGCCCATGCAAAGCTTTGTATACATGAACAAGAACCTTAAAATCCATTCTGAATTTTACTGGGAGCCAGTGCAAGGAACATAAGATCGGAGTGATGTGAGCAACCCGACTGGATTTGGTCAGTATCCTTGCTGCAGCATTCTGAAATAACTGAAGACGATGGAGGGATGACTTACTGAGGCAGGTGAAAAGTGAATTACAATAGTCCAGGCGGGATGAAACGAAAGCATGAATGATCATTTCCAGTTCTGAGTATGACACGATGGACCTGAGTTTGGCGATATTACGTAGGTGGAAGAAGCAAGATCGTGACAACTGTTTAATGTGGTGATCAAAGGACATGGACTGGTCAAATATTACTCCCAGATTTCTGAGTTTGGACTGGACAGCGGAGGAGAGGGAACCAATGCACTGAATAACCTTAGAAACTGCAGTGTCAGAGCCAATGATGAGGACCTCTGTTTTGTTGGCGTTAAGCTGCAGGAAGTTATGAGCCATCCAGTCATTAATGGCTGTCAAGCAATTCAACAGTACAACCACTTTGTCTGTGTCAACAGGCTTAAAGGATATATACAACTGTATGTCATCAGCATAGCAATGATACGAAACCCCCTTAAATTTGCTGATAATATGACCCAAGGGCAACAGATACAAGGCAAATAAAATAGGACCTAAAACAGAACCTTGGGGGACACCACATGAAAGAGCAGCAGGTTCAGATGAGTATGGACCCAGTGATACAGAAAAAGATCTGTCAGAGAGGTAAGAGGAAAACCAGTCCAGGGCAACTCCAGAGATACCCACCCACAGCTTCAGTAAAAACATGAACACATATCACTGTGTGTGTGGTAGTGGTTTAAGCAGGCTGTGTCTGTCTCTTGGTGGGACTCAGATGGAGATCAGAACCCGTTTCAGACCTCCGGGTTCTGTCTTCGAAGGTGCATTCTTCACCCCGGGCAGCAGGGGGCAGCAGCGGCGCGGCCTGCTGCAGCCTCTTCAAGCAGCTGGTTCGCTGTTCAAGGTGCGGCAGAGGAAAACAGAAAGGGGACACCGACAGCGCTAGCTAACGGCTAGCGTGGCAAACATTTATTTTTTTAACCCCCTGTTTCAAACTAAAAACCAACACTGGATGAAGATTTTTAAAGGATAGATTTCCAAATAGATGAGTCGATTTGTCGAGGCGTGAAGGCAGCAGGGACAGGCCGGTATCTTAACCCTCCACCAAGCTAACGGTCGGTAGCTCATGTCAGGACAGCTAGCGGGCTAGCTTTCACAAGACTTAGCGTTGAGATTCGACTGAACCTGTTTTTATCAGAAACAACGTAGCAATGGCTGACGTGGATAAGCTCAACATAGACAGTATCATCCAGCGCCTTTTAGAAGGTAAGAAGAAACTGAAGACAACATTAAACACACTTCAGTGATCTGCGTGACGTTATGACGGACGGTGACAGCCCACAGGCGGCTAACCTCCACCGTGTTTACCAAACAAGACTAACAGAGAGCTAACAGAAGCAGCTAATGACCGAACTGTGCTGCTTTTAACAGCTAATGAGCACCAAGAGCTGTCTGCTGACAACACAGAGGAGCCTTGTTGACGATGGAACCTCTGTTATTCCTCTCTGTTATTCCTCTCTCTGTTATTCCTCTCTCTGTTATTCCTCTCTGTTATTCCTCTCTGTTATTCCTCTCTCTGTTATTCCTCTCTCTGTTATTCCTCTCTGTTATTCCTCTCTGTTATTCCTCTCTGTTATTCCTCTCTGTTATTCCTCTCTCTGTTATTCCTCTCTGTTATTCCTCTCTCTGTTATTCCTCTCTGTTATTCCTCTCTCTGTTATTCCTCTCTGTTATTCCTCTCTCTGTTATTCCTCTCTGTTATTCCTCTCTCTGTTATTCCTCACTCTGTTATTCCTCTCTCTGTTATTCCTTTCTGTTATTCCTCTCTGTTATTCCTCTCTCTGTTATTCCTTTCTGTTATTCCTCTCTCTGTTATTCCTCTCTCTGTTATTCCTTTCTGTTATTCCTCTCTCTGTTATTCCTCTCTCTGTTATTCCTCTCTCTGTTATTCCTCTCTGTTATTCCTCTCTCTGTTATTCCTCTCTCTGTTATTCCTCTCTGTTATTCCTCTCTGTTATTCCTCTCTGTTATTCCTCTCTGTTATTCCTTTCTGTTATTCCTCTCTCTGTTATTCCTCTCTCTGTTATTCCTCTCTCTGTTATTCCTCTCTGTTATTCCTCTCTCTGTTATTCCTCTCTGTTATTCCTCTCTCTGTTATTCCTCTCTCTGTTATTCCTCTCTGTTATTCCTCTCTGTTATTCCTCTCTGTTATTCCTTTCTGTTATTCCTCTCTCTGTTATTCCTCTCTCTGTTATTCCTCTCTCTGTTATTCCTCTCTGTTATTCCTCTCTGTTATTCCTCTCTGTTATTCCTTTCTGTTATTCCTCTCTCTGTTATTCCTCTCTCTGTTATTCCTCTCTGTTATTCCTTTCTGTTATTCCTCTCTGTTATTCCTTTCTGTTATTCCTCTCTCTGTTATTCCTCACTCTGTTATTCCTCTCTCTGTTATTCCTCTCTCTGTTATTCCTCTCTCTGTTATTCCTTTCTGTTATTCCTCTCTGTTATTCCTCTCTGTTATTCCTCTCTCTGTTATTCCTCTCTCTGTTATTCCTCTCTCTGTTATTCCTCTCTCTGTTATTCCTCTCTGTTATTCCTCTCTTTTATTCCTCTCTCTGTTATTCCTCTCTCTGTTATTCCTCTCTCTGTTATTCCTCTCTCTGTTATTCCTCTTTCTGTTATTCCTTTCTGTTATTCCTCTCTCTGTTATTCCTCTCTGTTATTCCTCTCTGTTATTCCTCTCTCTGTTATTCCTCTCTCTTTTATTCCTCTCTCTGTTATTCCTCTCTCTGTTATTCCTCTCTCTTTTATTCCTCTCTCTGTTATTCCTCTCTCTGTTATTCCTCTCTGTTATTCCTCTCTCTGTTATTCCTCTCTCTGTTATTCCTCTCTCTGTTATTCCTCTCTCTGTTATTCCTCTCTGTTATTCCTCTCTCTGTTATTCCTCTCTCTGTTATTCCTCTCTGTTATTCCTCTCTCTGTTATTCCTTTCTGTTATTCCTCTCTCTGTTAATCTCTCTCTGTGAGAATAACTCTGCTCTCCCTGAATGATCTGCTCTTCATCTCTCTAACCTCGTGTTGATGTTTTGTTGTTTGCAGTCAGAGGAGCGAAGCCTGGAAAAAACGTCCAGCTGCAGGAGAACGAGATTCGTGGTCTGTGCCTCAAATCCAGGGAGATATTTCTCAGTCAGCCCATCCTCCTGGAGCTCGAGGCGCCTCTCAAGATCTGTGGTGAGTGAAATCTGTTCAGAGACTTTACACATGTTACCTTATTCCAACACAGAGGCTTTTAAAATGAGAGGAAACACAGATTCCTTAATTTCCAGGTGGCTGATTTGTCCTGTTTGATGAGATCAAATCAGGAGTAAAAGCAGCTTTATGAGCAGAGTCCATGAGTTCAATAAATCCTGAAACAGAGCACGGATTAAAATTAGAGAGAACTCACACACACCTCTCAGTTATTGGTGTTAATCTGGCACCAAGTTTCCTTAATTATCTAATGACCTCTGTCACACCTGCAGCCTTTAAATCCATGATTTCTAGATTACTGCATCTTTACAAAACCACAGACCTCCTTCAGGTCCACCAAGAAGGCTCCTTAAAGATGTGAGAGGAGTCGGGATGATGCAGAGACAACACTGCAGCTGGGAGTGCTCACCAGGTCATCACTGAGCAGGAAGAGGGTCTGTCTCTGCAGTGACCAAGAATCAAAAGGCCACACTCACCCTTACTAAGCAGCGTGATGTGTGGACAGAAGGCGTCCAAAGTTCCCTTAGGGGAAACATTTTGTTCATCGTCAAACTGAGGAAAGACCGAAGTCAGTGAGAGGAGCCGGAGGAGGCGTCATGGTTTGAGGAGGCGTTCTGCAGCAGGAGTCGGACCTCTGATACCGCTGCAGGGCGGAGTGAACGTTCTTCATCAGGACGCTCCTCCTTTCCTGCACCCTTCAGCCAATCAGCCGGAAGATTCAGTGCAGGACGGTGTCCACAGAGCAGAACATAAACGAAGGGAGCGAACCCAACAGAGCACACAGCAGCAACAGAAACAGAACAGAGGAAACACTGAAGTGAAGCAGAACAGCTGATATGATAAAAAAACAAACAAAATAAAAACAAAAAGAAAACTACAAATAACAGATAAACAAACCAAAGACGGCGTCCGACCCTCACAGTCCTTCATACAGACTCACCAACAAACAGCCTGATCTGTGAGCGTTCATGAGGAATCACTCACACACTTCATCACAGGCTTCAGTCCGGTACCAGTGTTTGTAAGGAATGGGGACCAGATATAAATCTGTGATCTCACCTTTACACCTGTAAGTCAAACACTCCACAGGTAACAGGAAAAACAACCCTGTGCCGTCCAGCTGTTGTTGTTTGCGTTCGTCCACTTCAGAGACGTGTTTTCGTGCAGAGAAAGTGAGGACACGTAGAAGTCTTTAAAAGTCTGAACTTCAAAGTTCTGCATCCAGAAACCCAAATAATACAGACAGAGGATCCTTCTGAAGTGTGTGTGTGGAGCGTGATGTTGGGACCAGGACCAGGACCTGTAGTCCTGGTGTTTGGACCTGTACGTTCATGGATGATTCCTGGACTTCACCTGATCCTCTACCTGAAGCTGAATGAAGCCTGTTTGAAAACATCAGGTCTTCATTAACTGATCTCTCTGTGTGTTTTTGGGGTCTTTGATTGATTCTTGTCCTCCTGTGTTGCAGGTGACATCCATGGGCAGTACTACGACCTGCTGAGGCTGTTTGAGTACGGAGGTTTCCCTCCAGAGAGCAACTACCTGTTTCTGGGGGACTACGTGGACAGGGGGAAGCAGTCTCTAGAAACCATCTGTCTCCTTCTGGCCTACAAAATCAAATACCCAGAGAACTTCTTCCTGCTGAGGGGGAACCACGAGTGTGCTTCGATCAACAGAATATACGGCTTCTACGATGAGTGTGAGTGCAGCCTCACCTGTCACCTGTCGCCTCTCTGTCAGTCAAACAGGACGAGCTCACGTAATGAGCCGATGCTGCTCTCAGCAGCTCGAACAAAAAGCTTTTCATGGAGCGAATCCTTTAGCAGAGCTTCACTCACAGGATGACAGAACTAAAGAGGAAACGTTACCTCTGACTCAGGCAGGCCCAGCGTGAGCGCGCAGGTGATCTACAACACTTAGCTTCTGGTACCTGTGACACAGGAGAGTTTCAGACACTGAGGGGACGTCTGTGTAAATAAACTAAGCCTGAGAGAGACCCGGGTCTAAAACCAGCCAGCCTGGACTACACGCTTTGATTTAAGATGATGTTACAGCACCAAATACTGAGAGTGAGACCAGGATGGTTAGTAAGACCTGCTCAGGCTCCTCCAGCTGTTAGCCTGGATCACAGGAAGCTAAAAGCTATCAGGTGTTTTGGGATCGTCCAAAGTGAACAGTTGTTTTTTTTGGTGTAAGATTAATTCAGGAACAGAGATTATAGATTTTCATTTTTCTCTTGTGTTTTTGAGGATATGAGCCCGTTCTGTTCAGTTTGACTTTTTCACACGTTGTTCTGAATTTCTTTTGTTAAATGATCCGAAATGGAGAAAAAGTTAAGAAAAAAAAATTACAAGAGAAATCTGTCGAGGAAACTGTTGTTTACCTTTTTGATTCTAACATGAACGTACGTCCACAGGAGAAGGGTCTTAGTTTAGCTTCAGTGCAGCTTTGAGACCTGAGACTGAGATCATGTTTGTTTGATTTCCAGGTAAACGAAGGTACAACATCAAACTCTGGAAGACCTTCACAGATTGTTTCAACTGTCTGCCCATCGCTGCCATCGTTGATGAGAAGATCTTTTGCTGTCATGGAGGTGAGCAGAGAGACCAGGATGTTTACGCTTTGGATTGAAGGTTTCTTTAAAGTTCCTGTGAGGACTTTCTGAGTGAGCTCTCCTCTAGATCTCTGCCTGATCCTGATCCACAGCTTCAGATCAGATTATCAGCAATAATATTTGCAATTTCGTTGTACTCGTTGCAATGACAAATAAAGTTCTATTCTATTCTATTCTAATATAAGTTATTATATATATAATATATAATTTATATTATATAATATCAATGATGTTTCTGAGCTTCCTGATCGGGTCGGACAGGACCGGATTGATTTACAGCACGTTGAAGTCTCCATGACAACACCACACCAGCTGATGAAGTTTATCAGAGAGAAGAGAGATCTGAGTTTGTCTCTGCTGGAAACGATTTCTGTGATTAATTTAGTCGAGATGGTGGAGACTGGAGCTGAACTGACAGACAGGAAAAGGACAGAAGAGAAGAAGAAAGATGAAACAGGAGAGAGAGAGAGAGCACAGGCTAAAGGCTAAAACATGAGCTAAAGGCTAAAACATGAGCTAAAGGCTAAAACATGAGCTAAAGGCTAAAACACAGGCCAAAGGCTAAAACACCGGCCAAAGGCTAAAACACGAGCTAAAGGCTAAAACATGAGCTAAAGGCTAAAACATGAGCTAAAGGCTAAAACACGAGCTAAAGGCTAAAACATGAGCTAAAGGCTAAAACACGGGCCAAAGGCTAAAACATGAGCTAAAGGCTAAAACACAGGCTAAAGGCTAAAACACCGGCCAAAGGCTAAAACACGAGCTAAAGGCTAAAACATGAGCTAAAGGCTAAAACACAGGCCAAAGGCTAAAACACGAGCTAAAGGCTAAAACACGAGCTAAAGGCTAAAACACAAGCTAACCTGTTTGTGATGATGTTCATTCTGCAGTGATCTGATCAAACTGGAGAGTCTGTCAATAAAATGAAGAGTGAGGTCACGTTAGCTCTGATTGGTCGATGAGCACTTGGCTAGCGTTACCGGTTAGCCTACAGATACGTCTCAGAGCACCAGGCTGCTGAACTCCAGAACAAACTTGTCTCACAGCAGAGCTGTGTAACTGTTGATAAATAACCTACCTCCTCAGGTTGTGTGTGCAGTGTAGTGTAATGGTGTCGTGTACGGGTGTACGGGTGTAGTGGTGTAGTGGAGCCTGCAGGTGGGTCCCTTTTATTCATTCTTGAGTGCAGGTCTTGAAACAGACTGACAGAATCAGGATCAGGATCAGGATGGTCTTTGTCGTCATTGTACAGAATGTATAATGAGATTGGAGAGCTTCTCCTTTCAGTGCAAATAGAAGCCAAGTTAAAAAAGTTTACAAAAAAGAGGGAAAATAAAAAAGATCAACAAGTTGCGAGGAGGCCTCGTCCTGGGGGGGTAAAGGAGTTCATCTGAACCTCTCTCTCTGTTCTTTGTAGGACTGTCACCTGACCTCCAGTCCATGGAGCAGATCAGACGCATCATGCGTCCCACCGACGTCCCGGACCAGGGTCTGCTGTGTGACCTGCTCTGGTCTGATCCAGACAAGGACGTCTTGGGCTGGGGCGAGAACGACAGGGGCGTCTCCTTTACCTTTGGCTCAGAGGTGGTGGCCAAGTTCCTGCACAAGCATGACCTGGATCTTATCTGTCGTGCTCACCAGGTGATTACAGTCCTGCCCCGGTTTCTGTTTGCAGGTCACTGGACGGCCTGAGAGACGTGATGTTAGGGCTGCAGGACATCATGGCCTGTGTACTTTGGCTCCTTCTCTAGAAGCTTTGTGTGTCAGGACGCAGCTAAACAACCATGTCCACCAGTGGAGAAATTTCTCTCCTGGTTCTGTTTAACAGGAAAAAAAAAAACACGTGGAAAAAGTGGAGTCATGTTGGGCAACAGAAATGATTCTGTTTTCACTCGAACTTTAACCCGTCTGATGGATCAACGTGTTGATACCATCGACTTAACTCTATCTGACAGCCTCCATGTCTGTTCTCACATGTTTCTAATGTTTGTTTCAAACCTGCTCTGATTCCTTCCTGTCTGACTCGCAGGTCGTCGAGGATGGCTATGAATTCTTTGCAAAGCGGCAGCTCGTGACTTTGTTCTCTGCGCCCAACTATTGTGGAGAGTTTGACAACGCTGGTGCCATGATGAGCGTGGACGAGACCCTCATGTGCTCTTTTCAGGTCAGTCAAGCAATCTGGAAAAAAAAACCAAAAAACAAACCACACACTGAATTTAGAGACCAAACACTAACTATTGCTGTTTGTTTGTGCGTACACTGATGTGCAAATGTTTTATGTTGAGCTGCTTATTTTGTGTGAGGATCTTGTGTAATTCATGATGGTCCAGAGAGGCTAATGTTGCCAACCCGAGGGTTTCCCTTCAAACGCCGCCTCAGTAACTGGACTCCACTGACAGCTGGAGCTTTTCGCGGCGAGCGTCGTTTCATTCTTCTTTCCATTAAATATTCAAACAGGGAAGCAGCTCACAGATGCAGTCTGCTGCTCTGAATGATGCTCCGCCCGCCTGCGCAGTCACGCATCAACAGACGAGCTCGGTGCTGATTGGCTATCGTGGCACACACAGCGTTCTGTAGTTCCCATTCTTCACCTTTCAGTGGGGCAGATTCGTGCCGCCTGTCGACTCACCTGCTCGTGTCTTTGCTCTGACCTTACCTGTAATTCACCGGAGTGATTTGATTGGAAGTTGAATGGTCAGATTCAAACTTCAGCGTTGGACTCCATCTTTAATCTTCCCTTTGACGTTAGCTGCTGTGAGAATAATGAAACTGTGCAGCTTTTTCCCTGAACTCTGAAACAGCTGAATCCACCTGCAGAGACGTGAAGTTTCAACTTTTCACTCTGATTTACTTTGTAGATTTTGAAACCAGCCGAGAAGAAGAAGCCCAACGGCAGCCGTCCCGTCACTCCTCCTCGCAACATGGTGACCAAGCAGGCCAAGAAATGAGACCCGGGGGGGGGGGGGTCGGGGGGGGTCGGGGGGGGGGGCAGCAGTAGTGGGAGACTCACTCCTCTGTTCTGCTTTCGTCTTCTGCATCTGAAGGATGGTTTTTCCTTCCTGCTGCCAATATTAAACAGATATTCACTCCTACTCGATGAAAACAAAATCTTTGGTTGTTTTGTCCACAGGGGTAAATTGATACGTCACCATGGAAACCTCAGGTGTTTTGCACTCCATTTTGCAGCTAGTCTTTGCCACATATGACTGTTCAATCAGGAAAAATGTAACAATACGGCTACTTATGCACAGGAATGCCTTGTTTGAAGCTGTGCACAATTTTTCCTTTTTTTTTTTTTTTTTAACGTCGTCTCCATTTGTCTTTTTTTTTTTTCCCTCACTGTCAGTAAAAGGGTAATAATGGCTCTAAAAGCAACGGGGAAAAGTCACAAACACCTGTTTACTTCTGTCAAATATTATGTCTGATTTCTTTACAGTCAGTGTCCTGAGATGCTGACGTTACACTGCATCATAACACTTTTAAACAAGTCTCGTGCTAAATGAAATGAATAAACAAGCACTCTTGTAACGTCTGACTCTTTCTAATAAACTGAGTGTGTTTTAGGGGGAAACGGGGACCTGATGTCATTTGTTCCTGACTCTCTGTGAATCATGATGTGATGAAGAGAAGAGCATCTTAAGAGAGCACAAAGACATTCAAGTATGGAACTATACGAGTAAAAGAAAGAGCCTTAAAATACACAACGGAACATTTCATCTTAGTCCTCATTTATCTTTTCATACTGAACTCAAACTCCTGAGTCACAGTGTGACTAGAAGAAGAAAACTGACATCAGTCTGTCCGCTTATCAAACCAGGTAATCTGTTACCAGCAGGTGAACTTTGGTTTTGAGTTCAGCATTTAAAATATTCAACACAGCCACTTGTCAAACTGTGAACCCTCCTCTCTGATGAAGAAGAGTTTTGAGATGTTATTTATTTATTAAACTTTTCTTTTTCAGATACAGAAAAAGAAATAAATCTAAAACATGTTTATCAACTAAACTGAATAAAAAAAGGAAACGATTCAAAAAGTAACAACAAATAAAATACAAAAATATTAATAAGATTAAAAAACAAACAAAGATGAAATTTAAGAAACTTGGAGAATTTTATGAGTTGTTATTTTTCCATGTGGTTGTTTTTGTTATTGTAGTCTATAAATTTCCTTTATAAACTAATTGATTCATAATTTGAGCTGTTTTTAGATGAAGCAGGTCCATGATCTGAAACTTCAGGCTGATTTTATAAACAGTGTCTGTGTGAAAAAAGTCTTTATTATTTCATTATGATTTGTTAAAGTTTGTTTGTTAGTGTCTGTTAATCATTAATGGGTGCAGTTTGGACTAATTATTTTTTAATTTATTATTATTATTATTATTGTTGTTGTTATTATTATTATTATTTTGTTGCTGTTGTTATTGTTATTGTTATTATTATCATTATTATTATTAATATTATTATTATTGTTGTTATTGTTATTATAATTATATTTATTATTATTATTATTATTATTATTTATTTTGTTGCTGTTGTTTTCAGATCTCACCATCACTGCAGCGTTTCTCAAACTTGATTTCAAAACAAAGATATTAGCGCTCAGAAAGCAACATGTCCTTATAAGGAAACTTGGATTGCGTAACGATGTCTGACGTCATAGCAGTCACAAGACCTCGCTCGCGGAGTGTGTGGGGCCTCGGCGCGTGCACGTCTTGTGTTATGTAGTAACGGAAGAGCCGGAGCTGGCACCATGGCCACGGAGGAGCGGCGCTCAGGGCTCGTTCGGAGCGGAAAAAGCGGATTTATTGTGTGAAACCTTTTCAAGGCTCGTCGAGCTCCGCGTGCTGTTTACTCCCCACCGGAAGGTCTCACGTGTGCGTGCGTGGCGGCTGGTTCAGGGAGTCCGTATAGTGCGTTTCCAGCGGCGCTAAGCTAGCAGGGCTGCTGGCTCGGCTGGTTCGGTTTCTGGCTTAGGGTCAGTGGGTGATGTTGTCCGTGCTGTCCTACGGGAGACTGGTAGCCAGAGCTGTCCTCGGCGGACTTTCTCAGACGGACAGCCGCGACTACAGCCTGGTGACAGCGAGCTGCGGCTTCGGCAAAGATTTCCGTAAAGGTATCCTGAAGAAAGGGATGTGCTACGGGGACGACGCCTGCTTCATCGCCAGACACAGATCCGCGGATGTTTTGGGTGAGTGTGCGCTTTGTTTGCTGTGCAGACATTAGTCAGAGCAGCCAATGAGAGGTCAGACGTCACCGTATGAAGGCATGTTTATCAATGCGTCACTCGCATGGTGTCACATGTTCAGTCCAGACGGCTGAAGCAGGAGAGGAGGTGAAGTGAAGCTGTTTTAGAGTCACTCTGAGCGGCTCTGGATCAGCCTGAGAGACTGAAGTCTGTTTGCTGATGCTCTAAAGGATCCTCTCTCAACAGGAGCATCTGCTCCATGCAGCCTGCAGGCGCTCAGGGACGTCCTTGTATGGTCAGTCCTCAGACTGTCTGAAGTTTCCTTTCTAGGAAAAGCTGCTGCAGACTGCGCGCTCTGAAGGAAGGAGCGTCTTACTGACCAACAGGAGGCTCCATGCCAGTCTAACAGGATTACTGGAGCCTTGATGAGATGTCCAAGGACTCTGGGATCAAAAATATGTAAATGCACTCAGAATAACTGTAGACCAGCTTTAAACGGTCCCTGAACAAAGACCATCACTGAGCTTTGTTTGGAAGTGGTTCCGTTCTTCAGTCTGAACCTGGAGGTGAAGCCTGTTTTTATGCAGCTGAGGGAAACTTCCAGAATTCAGTCCTTGCTTTTATCTCCTCTCATTTTGGCTCCTGCAGCTCTTGGTGCAGAGTTTACAGCCTGCCTGTGAGACTGAGTCCGTCCTGCTGGTCTTGGCGGCCCCTCACAGGCTCCACATACATGACTGAAACTTGAGAGATCCATGATTTAGTCTCTGGCTTTAAAACAGGCGCTGATCTCCTCTGTCCCGACATGACCCGAGGTCTTCAGCCAAGGCTCTGCTCACCAGCCTTAAATCAAGGCTGAACACTAAAGCTGACCTTTGACCTTTCCTGTTGGAGCTCTCAGAGGAGAGCAGACTGGCAGAGTCTTTGTCCTCTTTGAACTCTCTTTGTTTGTCTATGTGCTTTAACAGGAGACGTAATCTGAGAGTTTTAATCCTTAAAATGTTGCTTTTATTCCCCATCAGAGATTATTCTCTGTGTTATTTTTGAGCTCTTGTCCTCTGCACGTTTCTCTATTATTTTCATGTTTATCAAACATAAATACATAAAGAATATTATAATGAAGTCAAACAGATGGATGAATGTTTGTTCATCTGCTGCTGTTTAAACCTAAAATATGACGACTGCTTTTAAAAATATTAACATGATTTAAAACGAGTAGAAATCAAAAACTAAGAACCGTTTCTGAACACTTCAGAGAAACAAAGATCAAAGTGTAAATCTGAGGCGGTCTGAAGGTCTTCTGGGAATTTTCCACGGCGTCTTTGACGGCCATGTTTACTGTACTGTATGTTCTTCCAGATCCTCGGTGAAAGTGGTCTTTGTTATGTGAACGCTGCAGCTGCATGCTTCTCTTATTGTTCCTCTCAGACTCCCTCACGTGTCTCTGAGCAGGTCTTGAATGCAGCTCATAGAATACAAACAGAGTCCGAGGTTCATGTGTTTGTCACGTGACAGTCATGTCTCTCACCTGTGGGCTTTTCAGGTGTAGCAGACGGCGTAGGAGGCTGGCGCGACTATGGAGTGGACCCGTCCCAGTTTTCAGGCACGCTGATGAAGACGTGTGAGAGGCTGGTGAAGGAGGGACGCTTCGTTCCCAGCAGTCCTGTGGGAGTCCTCACGACCAGCTACTACGAGCTGCTGCAGAACAAAGTGCCACTGCTGGGTGAGTGAAGTCCAACCGGCTCCCAGAGAGACCCCAGACCAGGTCTGCAGTTTGCTGCTGCTAGTCCAGGTGGCTCCTCACCTTTGTCCCCTGACAGCTGATTGGTTATCCCTCCGTCTGATCGTCAGTCAAAAGATTCTGGTTTCATTCTGACATGTTTTAGGAGACTCTCAGTGATTCTCAGCAGAAGTGTTTCTGTCTCATTGTTATTAAACATGTTCTAATTAAACATCATGGATCCAACATCCAAACCGTGAGGGAAACATTAGACCGCAGCTCATCAGATGAACCGAGCAGACGCTGAGGTCAGAGGAAGTGTTTATAGCGTCTGATTTTCAGTCAATAAAAATCTTTCATCAGACTAGGGCTGGGCAATAAACCGAAAATTTACCGATACCGAAATTTATAAGAATAACTGACGTCATTTTGCCCATGTCGGTATATTCGGTATTGAAAAAAAAAAAAAGTTGGTTTTAGTTGTGTGTAGGTCGGCTATGTGTTCGTGTGCCTTTAAGGGAGCTACGTAAGAGACGCGACTCCACCCCATCCAGTCTGTAACAAAAAAAGAAAGAGAGGTGTGGAGATGGAGGACCGTTCAAAAGTTGTAGCGGCTGCTGCGGCGGCTGAAGTTGACGAAGTTGGTGCGGTCGAAGGAGAGAGTGAACGGCTTGTAAACTGAGCCAAAAGACAGCTGCGACGAGTCAAGGTAACACAACCTCTTCCACCACCCGCAGTACAACCATGTGATTCAATTCGAAGAAATTAAGAAAGCGAGAAGAGACGAGCGACAAGTGCTTCCACCACCAGGCAGCCGTCGCATGAAAACCGTGAGGATACAGCCTGCCACCGCCAAAAATCTTTTGGAAAACGGTGATTCCCAGCATGTAGAGAACACAGAGAGAAAAGGTTGCTGCTGAGTTGAGACATGTTAAGCACTTTGCAGCCACAACCGATCTCTGGTCCAGTCGCACCATGGACCCTTATATCAGTCTGACAGTACACAGTAAACACAAGGGATGCAACTTGTTTCTCTCCTTATAACCTGATTACTTGACAACTCAAATGTGGCCGTTTTTGAGTAAGCTCTTTGTAATATCCATATTAAGAATTTGTGTATAAGAGATTGCATTTTAATACTTTGTTTTCAGGAAATTTAAGTTTTTGTTCTTATTTCAAATCTGTGTTTATCAGCTGTTTAATAAATATCTGAACTAAAAGTACTTTATTTGTGTTTCCTTATTTATTTTCAGACAGTGTAGTTTTATAGTCCTTTAAAGTGGCAAAATAATTGAAATAAATAAGTCAGCCCCAGGGGCAGTGGAGTAGTTATCGTCCATTTATCGTTATCGAGGTGAACTGCTCAATATATCCTGATATTGATTTTAGGCCATATCGCCCAGCCCTACATCAGACCAAACAAACGTTCATCTGACAAGCCCCAAAAAAATCTCCTTTCAAGAGATTTAAAATGAGCTTCATTCAAGAAACGGGACAAAGTTTCCTCACGCCATCAGCAGATTTTGACATGTTTCTTCCCTCGTCAGGTGAATATTTGTTTGTTCTAGAGCTGCAACTATTCAATGAATAATCAACTATGAATCAATCACTAAAGTAACAGTGAAGTTTTTTTATAATTGTTTTAAGTAATTAAGAAAACGAAGCTGAAACTGACTTCAGCCTCATAAATGTGAGTAGTTTCTGTTGGTTTCTGTTTCTGTGGACATTTGATGATGTCATCCTACACTCTGAGAAACATTTTCACCAGTTTCTGACCTTTAATGGCCAAAATCAGCTGCTTGATTAATTAATCGATGGATCCATCAGTCATGTAAATAATGATCAGCTGCAGCCTGAGATTAATCTGATCAAACATGTGGTGTAAAATGAGACTCTTTAAACTCAGGAGCTGGATCTGAGGAGCTGGATCTGAGGAGCACTTCATCCTGACCGCTCTCTGCAGTCTAATCTTCTCCACATGCTGTTGATCTGGTGACACAGACACAGGCTCGGCTCTTGTTGTTTTTCGGTCGCTTGTGGCTGCATGAAGATTTTTCATCATGAGTCAGAACAGCCACGTCTCATTAAGAAGTCCTGGGAATGTCCCGCCGCGTCCCGACCTGCCCCGCTCACTTCACTTCCACCCCCCTCCGTCCTCCTGCTGGCTGTCCCGACAGCAGAGCGTGCACAAACATGTAACTTCATGTTGACGTGAGCGGCTCTCTGCAGTCAGGGGGAACAACACGGAGCGTTCCTGTGCTTCAGTCTGCTGCAGAGAGACCCCAGAAGAGGGAGGGGTTTGATCCAAACAGCATGTTTTGGTGTGGCCGATGAGTCAGCGGCAGGGTGCGGCTCCAGCAGCTCCTGTTTCCTCTTCAGCATCTCTCAGATGTGAGAGGGAACAGAGAGTCCAGAGCTCTGCGTTAGCTGACTGTTTCCTGTCCTTCAGACCCACGTCAGAGGAACTCCTGTTTTTGATGAAGTTCAGCCTGCTGTTATCAGGAGCTCCAGGCTCTGGGCCTCTGTGTTTCTTTCTGATCTGATTTGTTTCAGGATGAGATCGAAACGTGTGAATAAGATGAGCGATGAAAGAAGTCCGTTCAGCAGGCGCCGGTGTGGCCTAGTGGTTTAGGTGGAGCATGCTATGATGCTAACCCTCCAACAGGGGGCCTAGGTTTAGATCCCACCTGCAGTCTGTACTCTCACCCTGAGTCCTGCTCTGTCCTCTGTCCTCTGTCTTCTGTCCTCTGTCCTCCTCCCTCTGTCCTCTGTCTTCTGTCCTCTGTCCTGTCCTCTGTCCTCTGTCCTCTGTCCTCTGTCCTCTGTCCTGTCCTCTGTCCTCTGTCCTCTGTCTTCTGTCCTCTGTCCTGTCCTCTGTCCTCTGTCTTCTGTCCTCTGTCCTCTGTCTTCTGTCCTCTGTCCTGTCTTCTGTCCTCTGTCCTCTGTCTTCTGTCCCCTGTCTTCTGTCCTCTGTCCCCTGTCTTCTGTCCCCTGTCCTCTGTCTTCTGTCCTGTCTTCTGTCCTCTGTCCTGTCTTCTGTCCTCTGTCTTCTGTCCTCTGTCTTCTGTCCTCTGTCCCCTGTCTTCTGTCCCCTGTCCTCTGTCTTCTGTCCTGTCTTCTGTCCTCTGTCCTGTCTTCTGTCCTCTGTCCTCTGTCTTCTGTCCTCTGTCTTCTGTCTTCTGTCTTCTGTCCTCTGTCCTGTCTTCTGTCCTCTGTCCTGTCTTCTGTCCTCTGTCTTCTGTCCTCTGTCTTCTGTCCTCTGTCCTCTGTCTTCTGTCCTCTGTCCCCTGTCTTCTGTCCTCTGTCCTGTCTTCTGTCCTCTGTCTTCTGTCCTCTGTTCTGTCTTCTGTCCTCTGTCTTCTGTCCTCTGTCCCCTGTCTTCTGTCCTCTGTTCTGTCTTCTGTCCCCTGTCTTCTGTCCCCTGTCTTCTGTCCTCTGTCTTCTGTCTTCTGTCTTCTGTCCCCTGTCCTCTGTCTTCTGTCCTCTGTCTTCTGTCCCCTGTCCTCTGTCTTCTGTCCTCTGTCCTCTGTCTTCTGTCCTCTGTCCCCTGTCCTCTGTCTTCTGTCCTCTGTCCCCTGTCTTCTGTCCTCTGTCTTCTGTCCTCTGTCCCCTGTCCTCTGTCTTCTCTCTTCTGTCCTCTGTCTTCTGTCTTCTGTCCTCTGTCCCCTGTCTTCTGTCCTCTGTCTTCTGTCCCCTGTCCCCTGTCCTTTGTCTTCTGTCTTCTGTCTTCTGTCCTCTGTCTTCTGTCCTCTGTCCTCTGTCCTCTGTCCTCTGTCTTCTGTCCTCTGTCCTCTGTCCTCTGTCTTCTGTCTTCTGTCTTCTGTCCTCTGTCCTCTGTCCTCTGTCCCCTCTCTTTTCTCCTCTGTCCTCTGTCCTCTGTCTTCTGTCCTGTCCCCTGTTTTCTGTCCTCTGTCCTCTGTCCTCTGTCTCCTGTCTTCTGTCTTCTGTCCTCTGTCCTCTGTCTTCTGTCTTCTGTCCTCTGTCCTCTGTCCTGTCTTCTGTCTTCTGTCTTCTGTCCTCTGTCCTCTGTCCTCTGTCTCCTGTCTTCTGTCCTCTGTCCTCTGTCTTCTGTCTTCTGTCCTCTGTCTTCTCTCCTCTGTCCTGTCTTCTGTCCTCTGTCCTCTGTCCTCTGTCTCCTGTCTTCTGTCCTCTGTCCTCTGTCTTCTGTCTTCTGTCCTCTGTCTTCTCTCCTCTGTCCTGTCTTCTGTCTTCTGTCCTCTGTCCTCTGTCTTCTGTCCTCTGTCTTCTGTCCTCTGTTCTGTCTTCTGTCCTCTGTCTTCTGTCCTCTGTCCCCTGTCTTCTGTCCTCTGTTCTGTCTTCTGTCCCCTGTCTTCTGTCCTCTGTCTTCTGTCTTCTGTCCCCTGTCCTCTGTCTTCTGTCCTCTGTCTTCTGTCTTCTGTCTTCTGTCCCCTGTCCCCTGTCTTCTGTCCTCTGTCCCCTGTCTTCTGTCCTCTGTCTTCTGTCCTCTGTCTTCTGTCCCCTGTCCCCTGTCTTCTGTCCTCTGTCCCCTGTCTTCTGTCCTCTGTCTTCTGTCCTCTGTCCCCTGTCCTCTGTCTTCTGTCTTCTGTCCTCTGTCTTCTGTCCTCTGTCTTCTGTCCTCTGTCCCCTGTCTTCTGTCCTCTGTCTTCTGTCCTCTGTCCCCTGTCCTCTGTCTTCTGTCTTCTGTCTTCTGTCCTCTGTCTTCTGTCTTCTGTCCTCTGTCCTCTGTCCTCTGTCTTCTGTCTTCTGTCTTCTGTCTTCTGTCCTCTGTCTTCTGTCCTCTGTCCTCTGTCCCCTCTCTTTTCTCCTCTGTCCTCTGTCCTCTGTCTTCTGTCCTGTCCCCTGTTTTCTGTCCTCTGTCCTCTGTCCTCTGTCTCCTGTCTTCTGTCTTCTGTCCTCTGTCCTCTGTCTTCTGTCTTCTGTCCTCTGTCCTCTGTCCTCTGTCCTGTCTTCTGTCTTCTGTCTTCTGTCCTCTGTCCTCTGTCTCCTGTCTCCTGTCTTCTGTCCTCTGTCCTCTGTCTTCTGTCTTCTGTCCTCTGTCCTCTGTCCTCTGTCTTCTCTCCTCTGTCCTGTCCTCTGTCCTCTGTCCTCTGTCCTCTGTCTCCTGTCTTCTGTCCTCTGTCCTCTGTCTTCTGTCTTCTGTCCTCTGTCCTCTGTCTTCTCTCCTCTGTCCTGTCTTCTGTCTTCTGTCCTCTGTCCTCTGTCCTCTGTCCTCTGTCTTCTGTCTTCTGTCCTCTGTCTTCTGTCCTCTGTCCTCTGTCTTCTGTCTGTCTGAAAGGAAGCAGAAACTCCTGAAGTGGTTTGGACTCCCTCTGACTCCAGCTCTGATCTCATGGCTCAGCTCTGTGTCTCTCTGCAGGTAGCAGCACGGCGTGCATCGTGGTCTTGGACCGTCAGAGCCACCGCCTGCACACAGCCAATCTGGGGGACTCTGGCTTCCTGGTGGTCCGGGGAGGGGAGGTGGTCCACCGCTCAGACGAGCAGCAGCACTACTTTAACACGCCCTTCCAGCTGTCGATCGCCCCGCCTGGGGCTGAGGGAGCCGTTCTGAGTGACAGGTGAGACCCCCGACAGGCAGCACCTGAACACATAGACACAGGGGGGGGGGCGGGGGGACGACGGGACGACGTCTCCACGACGTCACCGTCTGTTTCTGAAACCGATTCTTGAAGCAAATCAGGCGGCGCAGCCATATTGGAAATGAGGCGACCACCCTGCAGGGGCGCACTGATCCGTTTCCAGACTGAACATGAGTAGATGCAACACAGTTCACACCGTGACTCACCAGGAGGTGGCGGTACGCGACAAGAAGTAAGAGAACGCTTGTGAATAAAGATCAGAGGTGCAGGAACACAGTACCAGTGAGTTCCTGAGAACCAAGAACCTGAGAACATTTAGCATCTGTGTCCTCATGTGGTGCGGTGAGCCAAAAAGCAGCACAGTGGAAGTCGGTGGAGGTCGGTGGAGGTCAGTGGAGGTCAGTGGAGGTCAGTGGAGGTCAGTGGAGGTCAGTGGATGTCAGTGGACGTCAGTGGACGTCAGTGGAGTCCAGGGCAGCGGCTGGATATTTGCCAAGCTTCCCCTCTGACCCGGGTCAGTCTGTGAGGGCTGAAGAGTCCAGAGTCCAGTCCAGCAGCAGGCGGCTCAGTCACCTCTCTGCACTCAGTCTTTGAACCCTGCAGATTACTTTGAGCTCTTATGAACATGTCAGGAAAAGTGAGGGAAGATGAACCTTCAACCACTTTCCTCTGAAATAAAGAGGCTCTTAAATTCATCAGTATGAAGCAGCCCTCAGTCCACCCTGTCCTCTGTCCGTGTTAGTGTCCATAACCTCTCTGTCTCCGTCCCGTCTGTGTGTCCCTCACAGCCCTGACGCAGCGGACAGCTCGTCCTTCGACGTCCAGCTCGGTGACATCATCCTCACGGCGACCGACGGGCTTTTCGACAACATGCCCGACTACATGATCCTGCAGGAGCTGAAGAAACTCAAGGTGAGTTTCTGTGTAAATTTGTGTAAATGGATGTTGAGTTTATCTGGACTCCAGCTGTTTTTGTTTACGTGTGTTTTCGGTGAAGAACTCGAACTATGAGAGCGTCCAGCAGACGGCACGGAGCATCGCAGAGCAGGCCCACGTGCTGGCCTACGACCCCAACTACATGTCACCTTTTGCACAGTTTGCCTGCGACAACGGGCTGAATGTACGAGGTGAGAGCTGGGTGTTCCTGAAACGGACCTGTAAGAGCTGGACGGTGGCACGCCATGTGTGTATGTTCTGGTGTGACGTGTTTCTTTTCTGTGCAGGAGGGAAACCTGATGACATCACTGTGCTGCTGTCCATAGTGGCCGAATACACAGACTAGAGCGTGTGTGACGCTGCTGCAGGGGATGGATGGTTATCCTGCTGGACAGGATGAAGGGCTGACGTCACCCCACATGTCTCTGCTCCACCCCCAGCTGACCATCAGTCCCTCCTATCCCCTAAACCCCTCTGGTCCCTCTCCTCTCTGGTCCAGACCTCAGAGTGAACGGATCAGAGGACTCGAGGCCTGAAACCTCCTGTTGGCCCGGCTGCAGGTTTTCCAGGGCTCCCTGGGTAATCCTGTTGTGTGGGATAAGCAGTCTGTGGGCGGCATGAGCCCGTCTGAGGGGGGGGGGGGCTGGAGGGGGGGCTGAAGGGGGGGCCCATCAGTCCATCAGTAGTGCTGATGAGGGAAGTGTCAGACTGGAGTCGTGTTTGTTGGTGCTGCAGCGTCTGTGGGAGGTTTCACTGAATGTTTGCAAAGAAGACGAGTGAAAACTCTCCATCTGTGTTCGTCTGGGAGGACCAGAGAGGTTTCATACAGCAGAGAGGCAGCTGCCTTTCCAGACCCCGTCAGACCCCGTCAGACCCCGTCAGACCGCGTCAGACCCCGTCAGACCGCGTCAGACCCCGTCAGACCCCGTCAGACCCCGTCAGACCCCGTCAGACCGCGTCAGACCGCGTCAGACCGCGTCAGACCCCGTCAGATCCCGTCAGACCGCGTCAGACCGCGTCAGACCGCGTCAGATCCCGTCAGACCGCGTCAGACCACGTCAGACCACGTCAGACCACGTCAGACCCCGCCAGACCCCGTCAGACCACGTCAGACCGCGTCAGACCCCGTCAGACCGCGTCAGACCGCGTCAGATCCCGTCAGACCGCGTCAGACCACGTCAGACCACGTCAGACCACGTCAGACCCCGCCAGACCCCGTCAGACCACGTCAGACCGCGTCAGACCCCGTCAGACCGCTTAAACCACTTTAACGTCATCACCAGGAGGAGGATCAGAATCCCTTCACTCTGAAGCTCTCCCTCCAAAACTACAGCTGCTTTGTTGCTCCTGATTGTGATTACATGGTGTGTGTGTGTGTGTGTGTGTGTGTGTGTGTGTGTGTGTGTGTGTGTGTGTGTGTGTGTGTGTGTGTGTGTGTGTGTGTGTGTGAAAGAAGTGTCACAGCCTTAAACGCTCAAAGCTTAAAGGGCCGTTTACACCACAGGGTTTCACATTTACACAGAAACAATGAACGACTGAAAACGCTGTAGTTTGCATGACGCGCCTGTAGATGGCGTTTCGCTCCACTGAGTGTGGAAGAGGAGCAGCAGATACAGTTGAGGTCAGTCAGCAGATCTTCAATCATGGCTGTTCATGGATGTGTGCTGAGTGGAGCGTAACGTCAGCGTCTCCACTGAAAACTCCGGCTCAGTGTGGAGGGTGTTTTTCAAAAGTTTCTGTTTTAGGTGGACTACACCTGTTTCCAGGTAAACCAGAGACCAAACCAGACCTCCAGTTTCATCCTGAAACTGTTGACGTGTAGATGGACCCTCAGAAACACGTCTGAAAGAGCTCAGTGGATGTCGGTCATGTGACCAATAAAGTATTCTTGTAGCCTGTTTGTCCAGAGGGTTCCCTTTAGTTGTCTCCTCCTCCTCCTCCTCCTCCTCCTCCTCCTCCTCCTCCTCCTCCTCCTCCTCTCCGTGGTGTCTGCTGTAAAGCTCCCTCCTGAGGACGGGTCACTGCGTGTGACGAACAGACGCTGTGTTGGTTTGGTTCCTCCTCATCAGTGCTCTTCTTTGAGCCTGAATGTGTCTCTGTCAGCTCCCGGTGTTCCAGTCTAAAGAGTGACCCTGTAAACTGGTGACCTTCAGCTGAACGTGTCAGTGGGTATCCATGCAGAAACACCAGCCTGTCTCCGTCATCCTCCGTCATCCTCACGCTCAGACAGCTCAGACTCTCCAGGGTTTGGACGGTAAAATGCTGTTTTAGTTCCTGGAACTTGTGGTGGAAAAGCCCCCTCAGTGAGAACAGCTCTCCAGTCATACCTGCTGTCTTCACCCTCCCTCTGCATCACTTCTGCTCGTCCAGCCCCGTCTTGTTTTGGAGATGAGGAGCAGATATGAAGCCATCGTCCAGCTGGAGAATCAGCCCGGGGATCTTCAGGTGGATCTTCAGGTGGATCTTCAGGTGGATCTTCAGGTGGATCTTCAGGTGGATCTTCAGGTGGATCTTCAGGTGGATCTTTACATTCTGCACTAACTCTGCTGGGACTGTTTCCTCTTCTGAACCTGACTGACACACACTGAAGGCGTTTAGTGTTGGGACGATCTGAGCAGCAGGAACAGAGCAGTTCTCCTGAAGCCATGGTTCTCACTGCCGTCTCTAAAGGTTCCTGTTCTGACTCAGACCTGCTCCTGGTCTCTGCTTTTCAAAACACTTTGTTACAACCTGAGCGTTAGTGAGTGTGTGTGTGTGTGTGTGTGTGTGTGTGTGTGAGTGTGTGTTTTGGCTGTACAGTTCAGCTCTGTAAAAACATTTTTCAGTCTGTAAATATTTAAATAAAGAGTTTAGTATTTATTATCCTCTCGTCCGGAGTGTTGACCTCACTTCACTCCAGCAGACAGCAGGAAGGGGGAACGCCTTGAACTGGTGTGTGTGTGTGTTCTCACATTCCTCAGGTGTGTGCAGACGGAGCCTCACCTTCACAGGTGGGTGCGGTATCTTCCAGCCACCATCATGTTTATGTAATAAAAAAGTGCTTCACCCTCTGAGCGAGGCCAAAAACTCAACGTTTACTTGTTGATATGTTTAACTTTACATGCTATGAACACATACATGCTATGAACACGTACATGCTATGAACACGTACATGCTATGAACACGTACATGCTATGAACACGTACATGCTATGAACACATACATGCTATGAACACGTACATGCTATGAACACATACATGCTATGAACACGTACATGCTATGAACACATACATGCTATGAACACGTACATGCTATGAACACATACATGCTATGAACACATACATGCTATGAACACATCCATGTGAATATCTCATTAACTTAAATCCTAAAACCTTAAAGAGTTGTAAGTCACAGAACTCCTGTTAGAAACATGTCGTACCATCATCATGAAGAAGTTACCTCACAGACCTCAAACTGAGAGGCCTGCTGTGAACTCTTCCTCCATCTTCTCCTCTTCATCACTGTAACATGCCAGAACAGGCGTGTTGGCATCACAACCATCGTCCTTCTCTGAAGACGAGGCCTGGAACAGGAGGGAGCACACCTGCAGGGACAGAGACACAAACACAGGTTGGTTTTCTTCTGAAGGACTCGGAGGGACGACAACAACCCATCAGAGCTCCACCATGATGAGAGCATCACCTCTCTCACCTTAAAGAGAGGGTACTGGGACTCTTTGTCTTTATTTGACATGATTTACAGCTAAAAAAACAAACAAAACTATTTCATCTGTTTTTAGGAAACCCTCATTTCAGCCTCTTTCTGAAACGCTTCATTTTAACTGCTGTTTCTTTAAGGCTTCCAGCTCCACAAACCTCCTTCACTCTGATTGGCCAGCCCTCAGAAGTTCAGACCTGTTTGTTCCAGAGTTTGGACTTCAGAGGTACAGGAGTCCTCTGAACGGTCTACTATAATTGGAACAGCAGTGGATCTGCTAGCGCCCCCCCTTTCTACGTACCAACACGTCACATCCGGTTTCACTGCCGGCAGTTTGTTGATGAATCATTTCACCAACTCATCCAACGTTTCTGAGTTTCAGACTAAATTCAGTCACAGATAAATACCTGATTCATATTTTACCATGGCAGGAACTGTTACTGACAGCTGTGCGTCTTCTCTGCCACCATTTGCTCAGTTTAGGGTCAGATTGAGGGGTTTCTAAAACCACCTGACACCACCACACACAGCCCGTCGGCCACTTCAGGTCCTTCATGTTTCTTAAAGATGAACTGGAGGCTCTTGTTACCATGGAGGAGGCCGGAGTACTGGGGGCACTGGTGTAGTCCTCTGGCCCAAAGCGGCCCTCAGCGTGAGGCAGCATCATGGGAGCAGGCGGGTGGATTATGGGGCTGCCCTGGCTGGACTCTACCAGCTCTGTCAGATCACTGATGTCCACAGGCTCCCTGAGGTTTGCCTCATGTGAACTCACAGGTAGATCAGCAGCTTCTGCACACCTGGGAACACACACATCACCGTCAGAAATCAGGAGATCATAACAGGTTCCTCCGCTTGCAGAAACAGCTGTGATGCTGAACAGGAAGTGAAGTTCCTGTGTGTCTCAGTGAAAGGGTTCTAAACCTGTTACTTTAAAGAGGGGGTACTCTTTAAAGTAACA
>CM061153.1:33343311-33578311 GCA_030710495.1 Labroides dimidiatus
TGGAGATGCAGGTGGTAGAGCTGCAGACTTTAGCAGACTCTACAGCAAATCGAGGGCTTTTAGAATCCCTCAAGTCCAAAACATCGGCCATAGCCAACCTGCTGGGCGTGTCAGCACAGGGGGCTCTGGTCAGGTCCAGGTTCTTGAACATAGCACAGATGGACGCCCCCTCTCGCTTCTTCTTTGGGATGGAGCGGAAAAATGGACAAAGGAAGACCATTCATTCTTTACGAACGGGTGGAGGCTCCGAAGTCTCTGATTCGTCAGAGATCAGGAAGTATGCTGCCGGTTTCTACAGAGACCTCTTTAAGAGTGAGTGGTCACATAATCCAGAGGTGCACAGTAGCTTCCTCACAGGTCTCCCTCAGGTCAGCGAGGCTGAAAACAGCGAGCTGGCAGCAGAGGTGACGCTGCAGGAGCTCCATGCAGCCACCATGAGCCTGCAGAGCGGCAGAGCTCCAGGCATGGACGGCCTTCCTGCTGACTTTTACAAGTCTTTCTGGCCCATAATAGGAACAGATCTGCTAGAGGTCATAACAGACAGCCTGAAGACCGGCAGACTGCCTCTGAGCTGCAGGAGGGCCGTCATCACCCTGCTGCCTAAGAAGGGAGACCTGCAGGAGCTGAAAAACTGGAGGCCAGTCTCCCTGCTGTGCACAGATTATAAAATCCTGTCCAAAGCTCTGGCCCTCAGACTGAGGGAGGCGATGGCGTCCATTATCCACCCTGACCAGACCTACTGTGTGCCCGGCAGGCTCATCAGTGATAATGTCACTTTAATTCGGGATGTTTTGGAGCTCTCCAGTTCATTGGGTGTAGGGACTGGCCTGATTTCTATAGACCAGGAAAAGGCTTTTGACCGGGTTGAACACCAGTACCTGTGGCAGACTCTGGCTGCCTTTGGGTTCAGCCCTGGTTTCATAGCCATGGTCCGGGTTCTCTACAGTGACATTGAGAGTGTTCTGAAAATTAACGGTGGGCTTAGTGCTCCATTTGGGATCCAGAGAGGGGTGAGGCAGGGCTGCTCTCTCTCTGGGATGTTGTATTCGGTAGCCATCGAGCCTCTGCTCCATAAACTTAGAGCTAAACTCAGCGGTGTGTGTTTCCCCCAGTGTCCTGTGTCTTTTAAACTGTCTGTTTATGCAGATGATCTCATTGTTTTAGTTAACTCACAACGAGACATTGACATTTTAACTGACACTGTGAATGATTTTGGTTTTATTTCTTCAGCTCGAGTGAACTGGGGGAAGAGCGAGGCTCTGATGGCTGGAGGGGAGCTGGGGGGCCAGCTAGGTCTGCCCGGTGGTCTACAGTGGAAGAAAGGAGGACTCAAATATCTTGGAGTCTTCCTGGGGGATGAGACCTACAAAAAGAAAAATTGGAACAATGTCCTGGAGCAGGTCAAAGGTCGGCTGGGGAAGTGGAGGTGGCTCCTCCCAAAGATGTCGTATAGAGGCCGAATCCTAATTGTTAACAACCTGGTCTCATCCTCCCTGTGGCACCGGCTGGCCTGTATAGACCCTCCGGCCCCTCTTCTATCCGAAATTCAGTCGGTTTTAGTTGATTTTATTTGGGACAAGCTGCACTGGGTCCCACAGAGTGTCCTGTTTTTACCTAAAGAGGAGGGGGGACAGGGTTTGGTCCATCTGGCCAGCAGGGGCGCAGCCTTCCGCCTCCAGTTTATTCAAAGACTGCTGACAGGACCACAGGACACTCTGTGGAGACCCCTGTCCCGCTGCATTCTGCAGGGTTTTAAGGGCCTGGGTCAGGATTTTAATTTGTTTTTAATGAACTCTCCTGACATGAGCACATCTTCTCTGCCTGTTTTTTATAAAAGTGTTTTTAAAGTGTGGAACCTGCTGAAGAGAGAGAGGAGGGGGCAGGTGGACTCTTTGTTCTGGCTCCTCCAGGAGCCGGTCGTGTGGGGGACCCGTCTAAACCTTCCCAGCTGGGCAGGTCAGAGTCTGGCCACGAGACTGCAGACTGCGGGGGTCGTCACTCTGGGGCATGTGGTAGCGTTGTCTGGACCCCAGATGGATGACCCCTCTGGACTCGCTGCCCGGCTGGGACTCACATCTAAGAGGGTCACCAAACATCTCCTGGACCACTGGAAGGACAGCTTGACAGGACACGACTGCCTGCTTTTAAACTCCTCTTTGAATCAAACAGGGACTGATAAAGACTGTTTTCCTGCCATCTTCCTGGCACCGGATTTTAAAGACTGCTCCGGGTTTTTATTGGACAATACCCAACCCGTCCCACTGGAGGGAACCTCTGGCAAGATTTTATACAAGATTATGGTAAAAACATTAAACAAAACAAAACTGGATAAAAGACCCGACACCCCATGGAGGAGCTACCTAGGTCTGGCTCCTGCATCCAGACCTGAGTGGAGGTCTTTCTACAAGCCTCCACTCTCCAAGAGACATGCAGACATTCATTGGAGAGTCCTTCATGGGGTCATAGCAGTGAACTCTTTGGTGTCTTCCATCAACCCAACGGTAGAGGACAGGTGTCCCTACTGTGACCAGAGAGAGACTGTGTTTCACTGCTTTTATGAGTGTCTTCGTCTTTTACCATTGTTTCTGTTTTTACAAACTGTTTTTACCAAATGTGGAGAGGTTTTTAACAAGCAGCTTTTTATTCTGGGTTTTAAATACACGCGCCAACACAAGGACAAGTGCCAGCTTTTAAACTTTGTTTTAGGGCAGGCCAAGATGGCGGTGTATTTTAGCCGGAGGAGAAAGGTGCAGGATGGTTTTATTGTTGACCCTGTGACTGTGTGTGTTAATATGATGAAGTCCAGACTCCTCATTGATTTTAATTATTACAAAGCAGCAGCAGATCTGGACTCTTTTCAGCAGGTTTGGGGTTTTAAACAGGTGTTGTGCTTTGTAGCAGAGGACACACTGCAGTTTGGAGATGTGCTCATGTGAATTATTTATTTATTTATTTATTTACTCTGAAGGAGAAGTGTGTGTTTGATTTAATTATGTTATGTTGACTTTTTGAACTTTATTTGTAAAACAGCGGCAAAAATTAAAGTTGATTCAAAAATTCAAAAAAATTCTCTCTCTCTCTCTCTCTCTCATGGCTGAAGGCTGCTGTAACTCTAACTCACCCTCTCCTGGCTCGTTGTAGTTTTTCAGGCTGACTCTGGGAGGACTGATGGACAGAGTGATTTCCTCCTGAGATGATGGGAAATGTAGGACCATGTCAGTCAGCAGCCTGTGGAGGAGAAGAACCAAACTGAGAGGAGAATGATGGATGACCTCATGAGGTCACATGCTTCAGCTGTAAACCTGTAGGTCACTTTAATAAGACAGAGTTTCACAAACTGCTGTGAAGCTGGGAGCTGGTCTGCAACTCAGCACTTTCACTCACTTCACACTGATTTGTTTTAACTGATTCAGGCGTCACTTCAGTCTTTTAACGTCCTGAACTCAGACATGTTCCCAGACTCTTCAGGTGAATGTGGCTCACATTAAGTCTAATAATCATAAACAGGCTGGCCATCCAGAGATAAGATAATGATAACGTGATGACAGAGCGGTGTGATGATGCTGACCTGGCAGAAGCTTTCAGCAGGTTGGGGCAGAGGTGTGAGGCAAACAGCGCCTGCAGGGCCTCACTTTCATGGAACCGCAGGTTGTGGGTTTTCGTGATGCCTGACACAAAAAACAGAGACGTGAGCACACTGCCCCCAAGTGCTGACCACGAGTACTGCAGTGGTCACAGCCTCATGTTATCAGCAGTCACTGATAAATAACCCTCCTAAATAAAACCTGCAGCTGAAAATCCTGCTCTCTGATTGGTCTACTGCCTCTAACACAGAGCCCATGTGTCCTACCGTGCCTGCAGAAGAACTGGATCATCACTTGGTCGCTTGGAGAGCCGATCAAAATCTGACATCGTTCCACGTTACGCTCCACAGAAGTTAAACAGCGGAAGAGAGGCAGAAGGCACTGAAAGAAGATTAAAGAGGAGTCACACTAAATTCAAACAGCTCAATGAAAGTCTTAAAAAAATAACATGTGGTTCAGGTGTCATGCATCTTCAGTCCTGTGCTGTATACCTGAGAGAGGATGATCAGTCTGAAAGCAGTGAGCTGAGAAGTCAGCAGGAGCAGTCGCTCTCTCATTGGTAGATTTCTGTCTCATTGTCACTTCTGTCTTTAAATATCTTATAATAATGTGACTGTGGCTCACATTAATTCTAATAAGATAATCTGTCCTCTAAAACACAAACATTTGCTCAGATGTCAGTTTTTGTCGTGTATAAGAGCTGCAGAATGTTTTTCCCAAATCCAAAGACTATTTACAAATTCCATATTTTATTATTCTTATTATTCTAAAATTATAAACTGAAATAGTTTAACTTGATTTAAAATCCTGCAGACTAAAAATGTTTGATCTGAAGTTTCTTAGTTGATGACCCCCCGAGGTGCCTACAGCAGGATAATGATGGTTTCACTGGAGGGGGGGGGGTGCCCCTGGTAGGAGGTCTCTGGTCTCCTGCAGTGCTATTCTGGGGTTGCAGGTTGAGAAGTTTAGGACCTCCTGACCTGGAGCTCTGTGGAGATGATGGATTCCCACCATGACTGACATACCTTCATGGTTAGTCTGCAGTTGACCGGTGCAGTGCCCCGCTCTGATGAAGACTTCAGCTTGTAGCTCTGGAAGAAGAGCGGGGAGAAGAGGAAGCAGGCGTACGCAGAGTGGGCGGAGTTCACTGACCTCAGCGCCAGCTTGGAGACAAAGCAGAGAGACGGGTTCAGTGAGGCTGAGGCCCGCTCAGCGGTCCAGCCCCTGGAGATGGACCTCATATCAAACTAACGGTCAGTGTTTAGGTATGAGATGGTGCTCCTCACCCCGTCCACCATGGGATCAAACCACAGCTCATCTCCAACCCGGGACAGGGCGTGGATAGCCTTCCCAAAAACTGGAACAGGAGGAAACATTTATATTCAAATTTTACCAAATAAATAAAATTAATCAATAAATAATAACGGACTGAGCTAAAGATGGGCTAACATGCTAACGTAAACAAGTATTAAGCTAGCGTCATCCTTCATATGCTTTAGTTTAAAGTTTAGTTAAATAATGTGACTCAGCTGATAAACAGACTCTGGATCAAACGGTGCGAACATTTCTCAGTGTGCTCCTTAAACCGTCTCTCTTACCTTTAACGAAGTTCCCCTCCAGCAGACAGTTCATGATCGACGGGGTCTGTGGCGCCAGAGGGGACACGGCTAACGGCGCATGCGCACAACCGCTTCCAATAAGCATTTTCCAGCTGTCACGTTATCTCAAGACGCTTTCCAAGCGTTAACAGGTCTGGACCCGTAAATGGTAATAAAATCATCAGCAGTTCCATCTTGGATGTGTTCATTTATTGTACATTACAATTCTGAAATAAAGTTTATTAAAAATAAATAAATAAATAAATCAAATATCATCAGTTCCATCTGTCCATGTAAGTTCTCCCTCATCCTGGTCAGAGCTGATCAAGTCTGGACTCAAACAGTCCAGTCAGCTCGGTTTTCAGCGTACCGTAAAAAAAAAAAAATCATGATTCTAAATAAATGTGTTAAAAAATAAAACAAAATAAAAATAAAATAAAAAAAAACTGATAACGTAACGTCTTTTTAACGATATAATATCTTAGAATATCATGTCTGAAATGCACATTTATTACTTAATACCGAATTAAGGATATTAATTGAAGGCTCGACACTTCAGCTTTAAGACCGCTCAGAAGAATCAGGGTTAAATCACAGATATCGATCACAGAATTGACCTTTGATCGGTTGTCTTGATCCTAACCAAACGCCGTCACTTCCGGTTTCCTGTAAAGGTGACAGGACTGGCAGGATACTCCAGGACAGTTTTCCTTTTCTCATTATCTTTTATGAATGAAGTTTAGCTCCCAGTTTTTAGTCAACCTCTGCAGCAGAAAACAGATTAAACTTGATGTAAACAGAGATTTTATTATTTTATTTTTTTTTGTCTAAACCCAAACATGTAAATTTTATGCCAAAACTGCAAATAACGCAGGTCAAGTTTTTCTGGTGACAGGCCCAAATTTACATGTTTGTTTATTTTATTAAAGATTTTAACAAAAAAATAAAATAAAAAAAATAAAAATAACCATGAATCTAGAAATCAGTGTACCCTTTACTGAACGAGCTACATAAATGAGCCACCAAGTTTAAAGTCCAGGATTAATCTTATTAATTAACAAAATCTAAAAACATATTTTCAACAATAACAACAAAACAGATTCATTGTAAAAGTATTGATCCTGTGTGGTAAACTTTATATTCATAAATCTTAATTAAAGAAATGCCCCCCCCCCCCCCCCCCCTCTCTGTTTTTTTACAGGATGTAAAATTAGATTTAAACTTTTTTTATGGGAATAAAAAGGAAAAAAAACTTTTTATTAAGCTCATGTATGTTTTTTTTCTCTGAGCACATGTCTGTACTGTTGGTGTGTTAATATATTATTTTTGTTCAAATTAAAAAATAAACGTTCATCAGCTTGACTTCATGTTTTAATACAGTGATGCTGATTAAAGTGTTCAATAACAGACGCCTTCCAGCTTCATTCTGGAGTTTATTCAGAGACGTCAGCATCGTTCTTAAACATCGACTCATTTCATGTTTGAAAGTTACATTAAAAACATCAAATCAAACTGAGTTACAGGACATTCTCAGGTGAGTGATGGGAGAAGAAAACATTTAAGAAAATGAAAAGTTATCTTGAAAAAAGTTCAGTCAAGTTCTTCATGAGTTCTGAAGCTGCTGTTTGAACCTGGAGGAAATTCTTCGCCATCAGAACGCCTGATCATCTCGTCTGCTCCTGACAAGCTTTGGCAGCACGACGTCAGAGTAAGTTTTACTGCTGCTTTCACTCAGCCCTCGAGGCTTCACCTTTACCACATCCTTCCCTGCGTCCTGTGTGACACCTCCTCTACGCTGATGATCCAGGTACCTTCCTCTGCAGGTGGCATACTGTCCTAGGACACAGAAACAACATGAGACCCATCACAGGGGTTAAACAGGGGTTCAAGCTTACATCTGAGGCCCTGAGAGACTCACCTGATTGGACGCATGCGTGCAGCAC
Organism: Labroides dimidiatus; assembly: GCA_030710495.1. Lineage (NCBI taxonomy): Eukaryota > Metazoa > Chordata > Actinopteri > Labriformes > Labridae > Labroides > Labroides dimidiatus. The sequence goes on from CM061153.1 coordinate 33,350,437, forward strand.
ATTAAGGTAGTGCTGCTTCATCTGTCGTCTCGCGCGCTGCGTGCTGTAAGCGTGTGCTACACTGCAGAGAGAGCGCTTCGGTCCAGTGGTCAGGGCTGGATGCTGGGACAGAGATGAGACCTGACTGTGAATCACCGTACAGAGGTGAGGGGAGCTCTTAGAGAAGAGCAATGAAGTGTCATCAGCAGTCCTGCAGCAGCGTGTGAAGAGTTACCTGTAAGAAGGGAGCAGACATTAAAGTCTGGGGACTGTGAGGAGTCTTCAGGTGCTGACTGCCTGCAGACACATTCAGGTGTGTTCCTCTTTGCATCTCTCTCTCTCCTCTTGACTCTGCAGAGCTTCACGGCCTGCCAGAGACCACGTGTTACAAAACAAAGTCACATTTCTGATCAGGTCTCATATCCAACACAGTCCTGTAGTGAAAACACACAGTTTCATCTCCACAGAGTTCAGTTTGAAAAGTGAAACTCAAACATTATCTTCACCACTCATCATAAGTCAGAGATGCTGTGAGGCTTCATACATCAGGTGTTTGTTTCACTGCAGTGGTTTTTAGGATCTGGAGCTGATTGTATCAGGGTGATAGACACACCTCGTCATGGTCTCACCCTGTGTTTACAGTGAGCCGTACACTTTGGGGCCAACACCAAAAAAATACAAACAGACAGCTCTTTACAATACGGCTCCACTTTCAACATCCTGAGGTAGAAAAGGCGGGAACTGTCTGTAAGTCATTCCCATGAACACGCCGCATCCCTTAAAGAACGAGCGGCGCCACCTGGCCATGACACGCCTCCAGGTCGTTATCAGACAGTCAGATGTTACTGGTGAACTTGGTGAGTCTCAGAGTGTCTCAGCAGACTTACAGCGAGACACAGACCTACAGGCAGAGCTGGTGACAGACGCAGGAGTGACGGAGCGCGATGATGACCAGGACCTGAGGACTGAGGCACTCAGACACCGTTAGCAGAACTACCACAGCTGGACTTCAGGAAGTCAGAGTGCCCCTCACATGGTGGGGCCAGAAATGTCCCCTGACCTGAACCCTGTAGAGCAGGTCTGGGACCAGCTGGAGCAGAGACCGGGTGCTCGTACCCCCCCCCCCCCCCCCCCATGACCTGGAAACATACTGAACTAATGAAAATGGTGTTTCTTCTCATTCATGAATAGCAGTATCAAAGGGGACGATAACTTATTTCATCCCTAACTTCCTGTGAGTAGTGTAGATTTTTTTGTCCAAGTATCTTGAAATACGACATTTTTTCTGGAGGTCTCAGGTGAATGTGGCTCATTAAAAATAAGACGCTTTGATTTCAGGTTTTCTGTGCAGCATTAGATCTTTTTTTGTTTTTGACTCACCATCTTTATTTCCTCTGTGCTCTGCAGACCTAACAGTGATAAAGCTCAGTTTGAGTGACAGAGATGTGTCGTCTGCATGCTTCAGAGTGTTCACCCTCACTCTGTGCTCTTACCTCATGAAGGTGTGACTGCTTCCCTTCTGTAACACGCTTTCTCTCCTCAGCTGCTCCACAGTCGTAACCTGCTTCCTCATGATTTCAGGTAAACAAAATCAAAGTGTTTCCTGTAGCCGAGCGGTTGCAAACATTTTCATGAGCTGTGTTTGTGTTGAAGCAGCTCAGCCTGTTAGTGAAACCCGACACCGCTCACAGGCTCCCAGGCTCCAGTTACAGCACAGAGGTCTGATGTACCTGAACCGTTAGCATGTTCTCGTTTCACATGTGAAACACAGCCGCCAGTCTGTTTACACACTTTATTGAGCATCATGTCCAATATACATTGCATTGACACAAAATGAGAAACCAAAACAAAGAAAACAAAATGGCGTTAGAGTGGATTACCTGGACACACCATTTTCAGGGCGTATTGCTTAATGACATTTTCAAACGCACCAAATCTGTGCAAATACAGTGAACACCGGTCAGAGGAGGTCATGGTAGGTTAGAAAAGTCTGACTGAAAAAGGTGATGTCAACAGCAGTTATGTGATCATCAAGTCTACAGAAATCTACCAACTGAACACGTCACATTCACTCAGAGCGTCCTAACGACGGGATCAGATCCAAACACACCCAAACGCCCATCCAGCCTGACCGCATGCGCCAAAAGATGGACGGGGAGCAGCCGAACTGAACGCTGACCCAAAACAGATGTCAACATGGCTTCAGACTCAGCAACACCGTCAGTGACGGAGAGCAGAGCCCGAGTTCTCCAGACTCCAGCCCTGATAGACTGATTCAAAAACAGAAACAGGTTTTATTTCCCGTTCAAACACGAATTTATCATTTACAAGGAGGTGAATTAACTTCTAATCTGCGCCAAGAACTCAGAGACAAACAGGGTAACTGTGATCGTATCAGTAAGGACTAACGATGTCACCAGGACCATGACTGTGACTCACACAGTACGGTTTACCCACCAGCTGAGTCACAACCAAGTCCAGTCCTGCTGTGTTGACAGAGTTTTACAGATGATGTCCTTTCTAGTCCAGGTGAGCTCAGGTATCAGTTAATCAGGACACAAGCAGCCTGTGTTTGGTGGTCCAGGACTCATCACGACCCCGGGCTGCATGAGGATCAACAAATACCAGTACTGACCACATATCAAAGGGGGACTGAGAGGTCTCTCTGAAACCCAGTGAAGTGTGCTCCTGAGAAGCTGTTCTCATCAGTTCCAAACAAATAATGAAACCATGACCCTCAGACCTCGGGGGAAGCCATTCAGTTACATCTACAGCTAGAAACACAGGACAGAGCTGCTGTGGGGATCATGCAGGTCTGAGGGTTATGGTTTCAAACCTGCGTACACCAGTTGAACTCTCGCAGGAACAGGAAGTCTTTCTCAGAAACATCAAGACGGAACTCTGAGGCAGTCCCTCCCAAACATCCTCACCTCTAAACAACGAGCAGACTGTGTGGAAGTAACGCCGACACAAGGCAACAGTGATTACATGACAGTGTTGAGAAAACATAAATCACATCATGTGACAGGAAGTGGGAGGGCCAGCGTTGATCTGGCAGCCAGTGTTGGGAGAGGGGAACAGGTGATGACCTCATGGGAACGGGCTGTTACGTCTTGTTTTACACAATCTTGAACACTAAATTGCATAAGAAACCTGGTATAAAGTAGAAACTGTTCAGCAGCAGATAAAAAAGCAAGTTAATTTACAGTAGTGACATATCTTACATCATTATTTTTTTTTCAAAATAAATAACATTAAATATACAATTCCAGGTAGGAAACAGGTTAACTTCGCTGGTAGGGGTTTTCAAATTGGCTCATCTTGCGGAGAAAGACGACCATTCACAGAAAAGTGGTTGAGGCCAACCGCTTCCTCTGACTGGCAAAACAAGGGGTGCAAAAGCCTTTCGCTGAAATGATCCCTCTGAAGGCATTTCCTCCAACTGAAACACAGAAAGGATTCATGGTTACCTCCACCAGCCTCGTCTTCCTCACGCACATGAACTCCTCTTCAGTCTACTCACCCTGGAATTTACAGCCGACTCCTAATCAAACGCCATCTCTTGACTCTTTCTTACGCAGCGGGCCACCTTCCTCTTGAACTCTCCGTTAGGATCCTCCCTCCACTCTTTCTGTGAGAACGACACCACACTTTGAAAATCCTGCTTCGACAGCCAAACAAGAGGAACGAAACCAGCCGTGTAAACTCACCGCAGCATCCACGTTAGCCGGTGAGTCGCTGTTGGGGTCTGCTAGCATGGAGATAACACTAATCATGATTGTCTCTACAGTGTGGATTGGAAGCCAGCGCTCCTCAGGCTTCTCATAACCAAACTTATCTTCTCCCGGCTCGTGCAGGATCGAGATGCAAACGTCTCCGTTCTTTGCAACTGTGAAGAATTGAAGCATCAGTTTACAAAAACAAGCAAACCTGACAGGATGTTTACGTGTCTGCTGATCATCAGATCCTTGGGATTAACCCAAATCACTGAGAATACTTCCTGTTTTTGAGCAACGAGGACCTGAGATACGCCTACAGCAAAGACTTCTGCCATGTGTTTACCATTTGGATGCCATATTTCGGTGATGAACTTCATCTTTGGAGGCCGTAGTGGATAATCATAGGGGAAGGTTAGGTATGCTTTGAAGAACCCTCCTTCACTGAAACACAATCAAACAGAGCAAACATCAACACACATTTCAGTTCATCAGATCATCTGTTATCATGGACACCTTCATTTATTTCAGTGGCTCAGTTTAAAAAGTGAAACTCATGTATGATAGAGAGTCAGGTCACACAGAGTGAAATACTTTATAAAACTAGAAGATGACAGAAGACCAATAAACAGGGTCTGTAACAGAGAACTGTTTGACAGCAGCCTGCAGCTCGTCTCTCTCACTGGGTCTGTGTCTCTCATCTCCTCCACAGATTCTCTCTGGGGTTCAGGATCTTCACTAAACCCTCTCAAAGCCTAAAGTAGCTCCTCCCTCACTGATCCAGGAGCAACTCTCTAAAGTAATGGGCGCGTCAGTCTTAGTTTAAGGACTCCTAAACTTCTCATCTGAAAGTAGGGCTGGGCAATAAACCGAAAATTTACCGATACCGAAATTTATAAGAATAACCGACATCATTTTGCCCATGTCGGTATATTCGGTATTAAAAAAAAAAAAGTTGGTTTTAGTTGTGTGTAGGTCGGCTATGTGTTCATGTGCCTTTAAGGGAGCTGCGTAAGAGACGCGACTCCACCCCATCCAGTCTGTAACAAAAAAAAGAAAGAGAGGTGTGGAGATGGAGGACCGTTCAAAAGTTGTAGCGACTGCTGCGGCGGCTGAAGTTGACGAAGTTGGTGCGGTCGAAGGAGAGAGTGAACGGCTTGTAAACTGAGCCAAAAGACAGCTGCGACGAGTCAAGGTAACACAACCTCTTCCACCACCCGCAGTACAACCATGTGATTCAATTCGAAGAAATTAAGAAAGCGAGAAGAGACGAGCGACAAGTGCTTCCACCACCAGGCAGCCGTCGCATGAAAACCGTGAGGATACAGCCTGCCACCGCCAAAAATCTTTTGGAAAACGGTGATTCCCAGCATGTAGAGAACAGAGAGAGAAAAGGTTGCTGCTGAGTTGAGACATGTGAAGCACTTTGCAGCCACAACCGATCTCTGGTCCAGTCGCACCATGGACCCTTATATCAGTCTGACAGTACACAGTAAACACAAGGGATGCAACTTGTTTCTCTCCTTATAACCTGATTACTTGACAACTCAAATGTGGCCGTTTTTGAGTAAGCTCTTTGTAATATCCATATTAAGAATTTGTGTATAACAGATTGCATTTTAATACTTTGTTTTCAGGAAATTTAAGTTATTGTTCTTATTTCAAATCTGTGTTTATCAGCTGTTTAATAAATATCTGAACTAAAAGTACTTTATTTGTGTTTCCTTATTTATTTTCAGACAGTGTAGTTTTATAGTCCTTTAAAGTGGCAAAATAATTGAAATAAATAAGTCAGCCCCAGGGGCAGTGGAGTAGTTATCGTCCATTTATCGTTATCCAGGTGAACTGCTCAATATATCCTGATATTGATTTTAGGCCATATCGCCCAGCCCTATCTGAAAGTATTTCACAAAACATTTAGCACTAAAACAAACTCCTAAACCTGAGAGAAGTGAGGAGCAGTGAAGAGGACTCACTCAGGCCTCTCCTTTATACCACAACGCTATCAGGGTGAAACGCAAAAGGTTTGTTGTGTTTCGGCCTCCTGTTTATACGGAAACGCCGTTTCAGTCGACCTGAAACGTAACTTTTTTAAAACGTCCTCCAGAGAGGAATCTTTCTGAAACGCTGACGTCACGCTCCGTTTTGAGCGTGTGCATTCCACTTTTGCTAACCGGAGAACAACAACGGTTAAACGGCGACTCACCGAGTTGTTCTTGAGCTGCTGAATCTGCTGACTGCCTTTAACTAAACCTTCATCTTCATCTATTTAATATGAACACCAGACGATCAGCCCGCCTCTTCTTCAGCTGCGGACTACCAAAAGACTCTACGGTTATATCACCATCTACTGTCCGTGTATGCACACTACAGCGTTTTCAGTCCCTCAACGTTTCCGTATAAACGCAGATTTGTTTTCTCTGCGTTTGTTACGTTTTCGGGTGAAACGCTGTGAAGTGTTGTCGTATAAACGGGGCCTCAGTCACTAAGACCAGTTCAGAAAGAGTCTCAGCATGACCCATGTTGCTGCTGGAAACCCAGCTCATGATCATGTGACCAGTTTGGTTCAGTCTGTTTCTCTGTGGTTTCTCTATTTTCCTTCCTAGCGACGGGGTGAGCTCCGCCCCTTTCTTTAAGCTTCAGAGTTCAGTGAATCCCTGAGTCAGAGTTAGTCTGAGCAGCTCTGTGAAAACTCTCAGGGAGGAACTTTCAGTGTCATGGAGGAGTCCTCCTCGTGGTCAGATCAATGAGGTCTGAATACAGGCCCTGCTCTGGATACTTGGTTGACCAATCCAGCACAATAACATCATGATCATTTCACCAGTGCTGTGGGCAGGAGCCAGGTCCTGTTGGAGAATGACAGCTTCATCATCTCCATAAGGCTGGTCAGCAGAAGGAAGCAGGAAGTGCTCTAAAGCTTCCTGGTTAACGTCTGCGTTGACTCGAGGCTTCAGTGAACTCAGTGGACCAACAGCAGCAGATGACCTTCAATGACTGTGGAAACTTTACTCTGGATTTCAAGCAGTCTGGATTCTAAGTCCCTCCACTCTTCCTCCAGACCCTGACCCTGGAGGAACCAGACTAAAGCCCCGTTTCCACCAAGCGGTTCCGTTGGGTTTGTCTCGGTACGGCACCCACCTGGACCATCCCACTTTTTGGTCCCCTTCTGTTGGGTTACCAGACATACTGATCCAACCCAGAAGAAAACTAACCCTGCCCAGTTTAACTCTCCAGTCAGCTTCGAGAAGATGACCTTCTTTTGTTTGGAAAACGGCGTCACCAAACAGTCGACTGTATCTCATTTTTCTTCTTTGTTGGGTTTATTTGTGGGGTACACTCACTGTGTCGTGGGCACAGTTGGCTGTGGAAACACAAACAGGATCAGGATTTACCGATCCCACCCGTACCAAACTACACTGGTCCTGTGTACTGGACTGCCTGGTGGAAACGGGGCTTCAGAGACCACCTAAAGGCTCAGTTCATCCTCTGACCAGACTGTGACACCGTTAGTTTACTATACTCAGTTTTTTTTTCACTGTATTCTAATTTTACAAGATATTGAATTAAGATTTTTAATCAACTGTGAACCATAATCATCTCAATTCAATGAAATGAGTGCCTGAATCTATAGAATATATGAGTTTGACTTTCACTCTGAACTACTGACATTAATGACCTTTTCTTCAATATTCTAAATGACTGAGAAATATCATCAAAAGGTGTTTCTCACTTACAATAGGGTATCCTGTGGACCAATGATCACAACTTCCCATTTATAAATGTCTTCGTCATCTATCAAACCAGCTGAAAAGCCCTCCACTGGGTTCTTGTTGAGCTCTGGAAAAAAGTTGCACAAGACATTATTAAATACAGCAAACTGGAAAGAACTCCAACTGTTTCCAGAGAGAGGTCTGTATCTGAGAAAGAGTGAGCCGTCAGGTAGAGACTGATCAACACATCTGGGATAAGTCAACATTTAAAGTTAAATATTTTCTGTACACAATGCACAAACGGTAACACCATCAGAGCAAAGATGAATGTTTGTGAAAAACACATACCTGTAAAGGTACAGGTAACGTTAAGGTGACCTGTCAGGGATTGTTTATGTTCATTTTCACAAAGTGACTGTTTATCTCTCTCCTGACACGTTTTTGTTTTGATTACATGCTGTTTATTTTAGCCCACTCAGCCTGTGTTAGAGCTGATCATTTTACAACTGTGTATAATTCATTCATTCATTCATTCATTTCAGGCTCATCCAGGACTGGACTATGAGCCGGATGCAGAGCAGTCTGTGTATCAGGGGGATTAATATCTCTGCGTTTCTGACAGGAAAACCACAGGAAACACGATCCCCGTCATCTACACGTTCATCTGTGATTCTGTTGTTGTTAAAATCTACCTGCCAACACCTGAACATTAGTTTGATGTTCATCGTCAGGGCTGAACAGTGAGGTACGTATCATCACTTATAGCCGCCAACAAACCAGCGCTTCAACCCTGACAAACCGACGATAGTGTTTAATAGCAGAGGTCTGATCCTTCATTTCAGCCAGGCGGCTCCTGGTAAACCAGTTCATGAGTCTATGAGATGTTTAATGTTTAGGCCTACAGCACCAGCACATCTAAACTCATTAAACCACATAACGAGTCCTCGTATTGATTATTCCTTTGTTCCGTCAGCTAACTAATGTCGAATCTGCTAGCCCGCTAGCAAGGTTAGCAATTCGGTAGTTGGATCATATACAAATGTACATACATTTATATATATATATATATATATCTATACAATACCACCTCAGCAGAATTGTTTTTAAAAGACTCTCCGTGTTAACAGGGCTGTATACAGCAACGTACGGGCATTGTACTGTGGCAGTACAGTCTTTATGAGCTTCCTCCTACGGCATAAACACAGCTTTGCGTAGCTACAAAGGGGCTAACGTTAGCTGCTAGCCCACAAATGGGTTACAGTTACTCAAAGCGCTGAGTTTTATTACCTGCCAGTTGCTTTCGAAGAAGTAAGGCTGATTGTTCGGTCATGGTACGCTGCCTTTAACGAAAAACACTTTTGTGTTGACAAATTCTACCCCAAAAATGAAGCCGGAGCTGAAGTCGGGATGAGATGTAGCGCTGCCTGCTGCTGGTTTCCCTCTGTGTTTTGACACAAGGTTCAGCTGCTGGTTTTCACTGTGCGCATGCGCGAAAGCAGTTGACTGTTTACATGTTTGTGTAGAGGGCGACATGGAAAGCCATTTCAGTATTTATGCGTTATACTTGATACCAGCGATAATTTTCTGCACTAGTAAGGTCCAGGACAGCACCAATTAACCCGTCGTTGCCAGAAAACCATACTAGTTAACTAGTTCACAGCACAAACCGATGTTTTACCAAGTAAAAGCTTACATGTCTACTAGTGATACCAGTGGCAGGATTATCAAAAGCCATTTCAGCATATATTCTACATCCATGTGTTAGCTGTGTTGTGTATAAGTACATCTTACCAGTTAACTAGCAACAGCCCTACACCATCACCTGTGGTACTGGACTTTTGGCTGATGCTAGTTTACTAGTGTAGCGTTCCGGAGTGTGAAGGGCTTTTAAAGTCACTCTTCTCAACTGACAAAAACTCACGAACAGGTACTCGTTGGAGCTCATGAACATACTCTGTTTATTTTCTCTCACACGAACTGTAACAACCTTGTCGCCTTTTTCTGAAGTCACCCAACTCTTACATGCGTCCCCCCTTACAGTAGAGAATGTCCACATTACTCAATATCCAAGCAAAAAAATAACATGGGGGAAAGAAAAAAAACATGTAAAACACAATCAATATAGCCAAACAGGTCATTGGGCAAATATTCAACAAATGCAAACCATAAAACACAGTCCAAGAAACCCAGAGAAACAGAAAAAAAAACCCCACATGAACATGAACCAGACAGTCACCCCATCACATAGTCCCAAAACCGGGCAGGGGGTCGTGAGGACCTACCAACCCGGGAGACCCTTGGTGGTACAACTGCCTGTCCAGAGGGGTCACCAGCTCCTAGGCCTGCGCCAGAACCACAGTCCAAGTCCCCGCCATACAGAGACACACCTGCAGGGCTACCAGGTGCGGCAGCCTCCCCCTGCAGTGCAGTAGGTGGGGAAGGGGCGAGGAGGCCGCTAGTTGGACCCTCCAATGGAAAACTCACAGGCAGATTGTAGCGCCGCAGCCTGTCATAGTGGACGGTCTGTAGAGGGGGTTCCTCCCCAAATGGACCACTAATCCGATAAGTGACTCCGACCTCATCGTTCCTGTCCATACGTCGTTGAACCAAATAAGGTCCCTTCCAGTGGGGAGCCAGTTCACGGCGGCTCTCCGTGGGGTCATTTAACCACACAAGGTCACCGACCTCATATGGTTCGTGCCTCAACTTGGTGTCATAGAAAGATTTTTGCCTCTTGCTCGCCACAATGTTGTTGTCCTTTGTCTGACTAAAAGCCCAACTCTTACACTAGTTACCATTATGAACCCCAGTGGTAAGGTTAGAAATACCTAACCAAGTGTTACTCAGGACATTTTGGTCATCACAAACCTTCTCATAGGCCCCAAACCTGCTACTAGTATGTGTATGAGTTGTCTGCTAATTAACTAGTCAGGGTTTCAGAGTTCAACAAGTTTTCTAGTGCTGACTAAGACCTTACTGGTGCAGGAAACTGACTGCTGATATCAACAGTATGGAATAAATGATTGCTTTCCAGACAAAGGACCTTACCTGTGTACCCAAGTGTTTCTCATGACGATTCATATTTATACAACATGTACGAACTGTACTGACTGAAAAATTCACTTCATGTTATTTTCTTGTGAATTTTTGGGATTGTCCTAATGACTGTCTTTGTTTTTGCTTTTAAATGTCTTGTACCAAAGACTGTGTACTGTAAGAACTGAAGGGCTATCACATCAGCCGGTGTCTTGTGTCATGTGCATTAGTAAGTAGGCCAGTTTCCAAATCCTCACACATGAGAGGATTCAGGTTATTTCAGTTAAGCTATGTCAGCGTCTGTTGTACTGTTATGGAATCATACAGAACATTTTGTATTCAGTATATAAGTAATAATACTTCATATATATGTAAATACTTTTAGGAACCATACTGTAGTGACGCTGCAAGAAACGAGTGCTGCTGTTTGTGATATGAGCACAGGACACAGCCCTGCAGGAAAATGTCAAGTTTGAAATAAAATATCAGGAACAGATAAGAAACTTGAGTAGAATAAAAAGATTTTATCGTTCATACCTTTCACCTTCAACACATCAGCTGTGACCAGCAGCTTGAGACTTATTATTAACAGATTCATGGGTGCATTGTGGCACTTTATGACCACCAGGGGGCGCACAAAGACACCAGGAACAGCATCGGCTCTCATCCGTATGACAAACATGTCTTCAACATTACCTCCACCACTCTTTGTAACTTTGATGTGTTCAACCTGAAAGCAGATTCAGATCCTGTAACAGACAGGCAGTAGTTCATTATGTCACAGTAACACCTGGATGACATGAAGGTAATGTTACAGCTGTAGTGGCCGAAACGTCCAATAATGTCAGAATTATTATATATATATATATATATATATATATATATATATATATATATATATATATATATATATATATATATATATATATATATATAAATATATACATATAATACATATTAAATAAAATAAAATATAAAATAAATAAATGATGAATAAGTTCCCCCTGGGTTGGCCTCCGGGGTTGTTTTTTGTTTTTTGGTTGTTTTGTTTTTTTTTTGTTGTTGTTTTTTCCTCTCTTTATTTTGAGAGGACAGGATCGTGGTTAGAGGAGGAAACAGGGAGAGAGTGAGGAGCGACATGTGGGGAAGTCACCACAGGTCAGACTTGAACCCAGGCCGCCTGCTCAAAGGCTGGTTGCCCCTGTGGAGCGCAACCTAGACCACGAGGCCGCCTGCACTCTGGCCTCCCAGTGAACCTAACATGAATGATGGAGGTGTACCAAATTAATATCACAATAAACAGCATTTATTGATTTGTACTTATTGGAAATACTTGTTCAGTTTCTCTGATTTGACCAGTTTAAAACTGCCTCAGAAACTGTCTGGGATCACATGACCGAGACCAAAAAACCTTTTATGACCCTGTCTCTTTGGAGCACCCTCACATTAAACATGTCCTGGGTTATTTTTGAGTGATGGAGTCAATTTTACTCCTTGAGAAAATGTTGTTTTTTTTTGTTGGCCTTTAGGATCTTTTTATTTTGCAAAATTGATAGTCCATCGCTGTCACGCCAAATGAATTTTCAATCAAACAAACAAACAAACAAACAAACAAACAAACAACACCCATCTGTAGCCACAACACGGTTGTTTTCTGTGCTTGTCCATCTTCCTGTGCAGGTGCCCCTTTTGCAAGATTGCTCATGACGGGCACAGCTTGCATAGTCTTTGAAATGACAGTACATGGATGTGTTCTCCATACTTGGTGTGCTGCTTCTCAGACCAAAGTTATGGTTGTTGGTAGGGATGAGCCGGATATTCATTTCAAACGAGTATTCGTTACGGATAATACATTTTTGCCGAGTCCGAGCACAACACAAGTTTTTTTAGGATTATTCGTATCCGTACTAAAAGAATCCTCATTGGGTATCAACAACTACTGTCTTCACTCTTCCTGCTCTGTGATTGGCCAGTCACACACAGCACACCCCCCTCCCTGCACCCACATGCTGCAGCGAGGAGGTGCCTGCTCTCCTCTTTCACACACACACAGACAGGCAGCGAGTGACAGCGACTGCTTCTCTTGCTTGCTTGAGTTGACTGTAGTTTACGTTGCTCTAATCTCTGTACTGCTCACTCAGTTTTCTTCTGCTCGTCTCTATTGAGGTTTGTTTGGTATTTAAAGTTACTTCTTCAACTTATTTCCTGTCATACGCGATGCATGTGACAAGACGGGGCTGAAAACGGCTCGTGTCGCGCTGGTCAGTGCCTCTTGCTTCAATTCAGGACCGTTTTTTTAAGGTTTTCGTTGTCTCACATCTCTTTAGTTCTTTTTTAATATTTAAAGTTACTTGATTAACTGTTTTGCAACGTACACGCAACGCATTTGAAGGCTTAAAGCTGTAAACTCCTGGTGTCGCGTTTTTTTTTTTTAACTGGCTGCGTGATTTTAGTTTGGCTGGTGAGAAAGAAACAGAAACACTGTGCTCAGAATGAGCTCAGTGTTTCTGAAAATAAAGTGAAAAACAAGACATATTTTTTAGTTTTTTTGCCACTGAATGTTTGAACAAATCACCTATTAAATTTACACAGATCATAAATAAAGAGACAGTCTTTCACACCACTACAGACACATTTTACCAGTTGTACATAATACATAGCTGATCACACAAAAGCCTTTAAAAGAAAAAAAAAAAAAGCCTTAAAAGTTTCAGACTTAAAATAAAGTTTGGGTTAAGCCCCGCCCATTTCCGGACAAAACACAACCACTTCCGGTTTAGACCCCGCCCATACGAGTACGGATACGGATGCGGATAATATGGATGGGTAAACAGATACAGATACAGATAATGGTGTACTCGCTCATCCCTAGGTGTTGGTTATTTCAGGGTTGTACATGTGTTGTCATTATAGGAAATGCACTCTTCATGCTGTGCTGCGTCTCCAAATCCTTTTCCAACATCCTCCAGAGTCGTTGGACTTGGAAAATACATCACTTTGGATTTGCACCGGCATGTTTCCTTAGCGATCCCATGGACGACTCTGAAGACCGTAGACTCTGGAATGTCAAATACCCGAGCTGTCACCTGGTTTGATACCCTGTGAGCCAACCAGAAAAAAAACTCTGTTCCTTGAGCACCTTGAAGAAAGTAAAACACAGAATGAATGAATGAAAATATCTCAGGCCGCTAATGAGAGAAACACGATGCTGCCGAGGTGTTACGAGGAAACTGCAAAGGGTATCCCATTCCTATTAGAGCATTTCAATTCCTTACTCAGGCACTCAATCACTCTCCAGGTGTTGTCAGGTATGGACGCGGTCACACACGCCCATACATGTATGAGCATGTGGACACCATCACTGCAACTGCTCTCCTCAACAAACATTTTCCCGATGGCGGGGTTGGGGGGTTGGGGGGTCTTGGCGGGCTGCGTCGGACCAAAACAACGTGACATGCACCAAAAAGCGTTTGAGCTGTAGTCATGTTCTCTGTGTCTCGTTGTGCTGACTGTAGGGCCGCTACTAACAACTATTCTGATAATCGTTTCATCTGCTGATTATTTTTTTCTAACATTGATGAATCAGACAGAAAAGATCAAACATGTCTGAGCTGAGACAGCTGTGTCTTCAGGTGGACAAGACAGGAAAAGCTGAGTGTCGTCAGCATAACGGTGGACGACTGAAGCCGAACTGACGTTTCCAAATAACGCCCACCTGGTTTCCAGCATCCTCACTGACTCATGAGCCAATGGGAGTGGTTTGTTTGCCATTTAATGAGCAGCCTGACACTCAAAACTGGAAGTCTGACCTGATGTTTGAAGCAGACCGTTGGGCTCCGGTGTTTGATTGGTAGTTGAGAGAAATGTTGAACATGATATATAATATTTCCCATGTTTGGCTTTATGTTGGTGCAGTGTTTTAGAATGAAGAGACTGCAGCTGTGCACTCGATTTTGGACCTGCAGTGAGCTGCGTCTGCTGTGTGCCCCCATCACCTCCCACTTCTTTTAATAACTCTGGTTTTACCCCATCAGTAAAACTAATATGAAACACACAAATATTGAATGCATCTGCCAGACTATGGAAAATCAGACTGTATATTCAAAGTGTCTGAAAACCTGCCAATGACCAGCTTCGACCCGGTTTGTGAGGGATCACTCAACTTGAGGTGAGGTCTGGCTGCTCGAGGCCTCACTGGGCATTTCACCCATGTTTTTAAACTGGAACAAAGCTGCTGAAGCAGTTCGGACTATGAGATGATGGACACTTCTGGAGTGAAAAAGAAAAATCAATTTAAAGCACAGACCACAACAAACATGAAAGAGAATTTTATTTAATCATTGTTTGCTGACAGGTGAGTTTCTGCCTCACTTGCCTCTCCTGTCTACACGTCCTGGTTCACAGGTGTTCTTCCTTCCTTTACCTTTCCAAACAAATAAACTTTAGACCAAATGTAAGAAAAAAAGTGAGTCATGATGAATGCTGAGAATTGATTTATTGATACATTTCAAACAATCCACAATGACCAAGAATCTTCAAACACTGATGTTAACCAGAACGGCAGTGAAGAGATTTCCATCAGGACCACTGAAGATGATGTTTTTAGTTGCTGACTTCCCTGTGTCGCACACAAATAAAAGCTTTCTTGATGTTACATGGAGCATCGCTGATGGGCTGACCAGCTGTAAGAAAACACACAAGACAGCAGGAAATCAGGCGGTCAGACACCAGGCTCTGAGCGACCATCTGGGTTCATTTCTTATTTGTTTGTAAACTAAAGATTTCACAAAACAGCAAAGAAAATTTTTACCCGAGTGCAAGATCTCCATGCAGTCTTCTGGTCCCATGTGGTTGTTTGGCTCACCATTGGCCCAACCGCTGAATTCGGGGGCAAAGTATTCACCGTTAGCCCAGAACCAAACATACTCCTAGAAAAAAAAGAAAAGAAAAGAAGCATTTTCAGTGAGTGAGTGATCATTTGTGTGTCACACCACACTAATACAACATGTAATAAATAACCCAATAACCCAACTTCACCTGTTATTTTTTCTTTGGCAAGATAAGAACATTTCACTGCACAAGTCAGATCCTCTAAGGTCTGTTTTTGTCTTTATTTAGCAGTGCCGACACTTTACAGGGGCTACAGGGGTTTTCTCTAGTATATTTGCTCAAAGTATTCCTTTAAGTACAGCACTCAATGTTTCTTTAGGTCAGTAATCTGACATAATTCACTCACCTTGGGCTCATAGGCTCCAAGCCAACATCGTACATTTTTATTACCATCTTTTGCCAATCCTCTGACGAAAGTAAAATCTGCATCATCATGAGCTGAAGCCAGATTGCCACCTCGAGATATACATGACTCCTACGGTGAACAAACAGAGTAAGAAGCAGGATTAGAAGTAGAAATATCATCACCAAATAAAGGGTTAAATAAAATACTAAGATCAGAAAGATTGCTGAGTACCTCAGCATCACTCCAGTCCTTTAGTTCGTTGACAAACAGGAAACAGCGGTTGTCATGTAGTTTCCATTTGGCAGGGCACTCCATTTTGCAATCTTCAACAACACAGATTTTGTGTTAGAAAGACAATGAATATGAATGACCCTGTAAATATAAACAGCTAATTAATAAAGAAAGTACACATCTGCTGACTGAGATGGGATGGAGAGTTCTCTGACACACTGGTCTACGACTGTGAGAGCGCGCTCTATGAGCCCTGTGTGTGTTTTTACAGGATACAACCACCTCAAACTCCTCCCTACACTTTATTTCCTCTCTGAAATTACATCACAGCTAATAGAGCTGCTGGAGGCTGCAGCTGGACTCAACCTGAACACGGCTTCATCTCCAGCTGCTTCCACAGACCACCTATACAGCTCTATTTCAAGGACAGACTGGAAGGATGAGTGAGAGAGCAGCTCAAGCCTTCAGAGCACTTTGACAGGTGTAGACCATCTAATGCTCGGCTGCAGACAGAAAATAGGACTCCAGTATGACAGAGTCCAGGACCAACCTTTTGCACAGCTCTTTGGAACAGGCTTTGGAGGAACCTGTGAAGCAGCCTGTGAAAACAAGACAAAACATTTCAATCATTTTGTTTAACGCTCAAGATTAAAGTTTAGCTTCATCCATCTTCAGGAAACACGTCCAGTTTCTGAAAATGTTTGGATTGAAATGTGACTGAAGACTTTCTGAAATTGCCCTAACATGAGCGATATTAGCTGTGATCAGATATTTGTAGTTACAGCACACAGCACAGCCCACAGAGCTCCAGAGGAATCCAACAAGACTCACTTCTCTCATCCACAGTCCACTGCTCAAGCCAAGGAGCACAATGAGTTGATAAGTGAGTGCCATCTGCACCAAACAGAAAGAGCTAAATGTTAGCATAGCATGAGTGCAGAGTGATCCATTTGAACAGCCATAAAGAGACATGTCATGTAAACTAATAGAGCTGAGAGAAAGTCAGGACTGTGAGAAGCTTCACCACATGACTCATCAAATGTCCCTTTGGGGAAATCAGCTCTGAAGTTGGAGCTTAACAAGATTTGATTCCCTGTTGTTGGTGAGTGTCTTCTAGTTTTACATCTGTTATTGTAAATGAATGAACAAAGAGTGGCACAAATCAAGAATATATCATATGAAACCAGTGCTGGAGTAGAAGGTGAAAATCCAACCCTTACCTTGTTCGGATGATCAGTTCAGACTGAATTTGTCGAGATGTGGTGAAGTCATGGTGAGAAAACGCTCTTTATATACTCTGAACACATGTTTGGATTCAAAAATTTGCATATTACCAGGTATTCAGAGGACAATATTGATACTGCAATCAGCTTTGACAAGCATATTTCAGCAGCCTTTAGTTAAAACTGCACTAAAAAAACATTTGAAGGGAACTTTGCTCTGTGATGTTCTTAGGAACAAGATTAACTAAGAGCAAACATGTCCTGAAAAGGCTTCTTACACTCATATACATCAAACCAAACACACATTAATTTAAAGCTGGGATCCACCTCTGTGCTCCATCTGATATCACAGCTGAAAATTAAAACACATCCCCAGCTACAAAACAGTTGGGACGCTGAGTAAAATCAAAATAAAATACAATTCAATGATGTGCAAATCTCATAAATTCATATTTATGGCACAATAGATTATAGACAACAAATCAGATGGTCACAGAGAGACATTTTACTATTCCCTGAAAAACATAATCCCATTTTGAATTTAATGGAAGCACAAGATCAGAAAAGTTGGGACAGTAGCATCAAAAGGTGAAAACAGTAAATGGCTCTGATAAGAAACTGTTTGATAAACATTTTGAATCTAATTAGGTTAACCAGCAACAAGTCAGCAAGATGACTGGATATGACAAGAACATCTCTGAGCTGAGTCTCTCAGGACAGAAGATGGCAGAGGTTCACCAAACTGTACAAAACTGTAACAAGAACCGTGGAACACTTACAGAAAAAATGTCCTCAGCTAAGAACCAAGAAGACGCCAAATGAAGGCAACATGCAGCAGCACTGCATACACACCAGACATGACTCTGTAGTGGAGGTCACTGCATACACACCAGACATGACTCTGTAGTGGAGGTCACTGCATACACACCAGACATGACTCTGTAGTAGAGGTCACTGCATACACACCAGACGTGACTTTGTAGTGGAGGTCACTGCATACACACCAGACATGACTCTGTAGTGGAGGTCACTGCATACACACCAGACATGACTCTGTAGTGGAGGTCACTGCATACACACCAGACATGACTCTGTAGTGGAGGTCACTGCATACACACCAGACGTGACTTTGTAGTGGAGGTCACTGCATACACACCAGACATGACTCTGTAGTGGAGGTCACTGCATACACACCAGACATGACTCTGTAGTAGAGGTCACTGCATACACACCAGACGTGACTTTGTAGTGGAGGTCACTGCATACACACCAGACATGACTCTGTAGTGGAGGTCACTGCATACACACCAGACATGACTCTGTAGTGGAGGTCACTGCATACACACCAGACATGACTCTGTAGTGGAGGTCACTGCATACACACCAGACATGACTCTGTAGTAGAGGTCACTGCATACACACCAGACGTGACTTTGTAGTGGAGGTCACTGCATACACACCAGACATGACTCTGTAGTGGAGGTCACTGCATACACACCAGACATGACTCTGTAGTGGAGGTCACTGCATACACACCAGACGTGACTCTGTAGTGGAGGTCACTGCATACACACCAGACGTGACTTTGTAGTGGAGGTCACTGCATACACACCAGACATGACTCTGTAGTGGAGGTCACTGCATACACACCAGACATGACTCTGTAGTAGAGGTCACTGCATACACACCAGACGTGACTTTGTAGTGGAGGTCACTGCATACACACCAGACATGACTCTGTAGTGGAGGTCACTGCATACACACCAGACATGACTCTGTAGTGGAGGTCACTGCATACACACCAGACATGACTCTGTAGTGGAGGTCACAGCACACACACCAGACATGACTCTGTAGTGGAGGTCACTGCATACACACCAGACATGACTCTGTAGTGGAGGTCACTGCATACACACCAGACATGACTCTGTAGTGGAGGTCACTGCATACACACCAGACATGACTCTGTAGTGGAGGTCACTGCATACACACCAGACATGACTCTGTAGTGGAGGTCACTGCATACACACCAGACATGACTCTGTAGTGGAGGTCACTGCATACACACCAGACATGACTCTGTAGTGGAGGTCACTGCATACACACCAGACATGACTCTGTAGTGGAGGTCACTGCATACACACCAGACACGACTCTGTAGTGGAGGTCACTGCATACACACCAGACATGACTCTGTAGTGGAGGTCACTGCACACAAACCAGACATGACTCTGTAGTGGAGGTCACTGCATACACACCAGACATGACTCTGTAGTGGAGGTCACTGCACACAAACCAGACATGACTCTGTAGTGGAGGTCACTGCATACACACCAGACATGACTCTGTAGTGGAGGTCACTGCACACAAACCAGACATGACTCTGTAGTGGAGGTCACTGCATACACACCAGATATGACTCTGTAGTGGAGGTCACTGCATTAAAACCAGACATGACTCTGTAGTGGAGGTCACTGCATACACACCAGACATGACTCTGTAGTGGAGGTCACTGCATACACACCAGACATGACTCTGTAGTGGAGGTCACTGCATTGAAACCAGACATGACTCTGTAGTGGGGGTCACTGCATTAAAACCAGACATGACTCTGTAGTGGAGGTCACTGCATACACACCAGACATGACTCTGTAGTGGAGGTCACAGCACACACACCAGACATGACTCTGTAGTGGAGGTCACTGCATACACACCAGACATGACTCTGTAGTGGAGGTCACTGCATACACACCAGACATGACTCTGTAGTGGAGGTCACTGTATTAAAACCAGACATGACTCTGTAGTGGAGGTCACTGCATTCAAACCAGACATGACTCTGTAGTGGAGGTCACTGCATTAAAACCAGACATGACTCTGTAGTGGAGGTCACTGCACACAAACCAGACATGACTCTGTAGTGGAGGTCACTGCATACAAACCAGACATGACTCTTTAGTGGAGGTCACTGTATTAAAACCAGACATTACTCTGTAGTGGAGGTCACTGCACACAAACCAGACATGACTCTGTAGTGGAGGTTACTGCACACAAACCAGACATGACTCTGTAGTGGAGGTCACTGCATACACACCAGACATGACTCTGTAGTGGAGGTCACTGCATACACACCAGACATGACTCTGTAGTGGAGGTCACTGCACACAAACCAGACATGACTCTGTAGTGGAGGTCACTGCATACACACCAGACATGACTCTGTAGTGGAGGTCACTGCATACACACCAGACATGACTCTGTAGTGGAGGTCACTGCTTTAAAACCAGACATGACTCTGTTGTGGAGGTCACTGCATACACACCAGACATGACTCTGAGGTGGAGGTCACTGCATACACACCAGACATGACTCTGTAGTGGAGGTCACTGCATACACACCAGACATGACTCTGTAGTGGAGGTCACTGCATACACACCAGACATGACTCTGTAGTGGAGGTCACTGCATACACACCAGACATGACTCTGTAGTGGAGGTCACTGCATACACACCAGACATGACTCTGTAGTGGAGGTCACTGCATACACACCAGACATGACTCTGTAGTGGAGGTCACTGCATACACACCAGACATGACTCTGTAGTGGAGGTCACTGCATTGAAACCAGACATGACTCTGTAGTGGGGGTCACTGCATTAAAACCAGACATGACTCTGTAGTGGAGGTCACTGCATACACACCAGACATGACTCTGTAGTGGAGGTCACAGCACACACACCAGACATGACTCTGTAGTGGAGGTCACTGCATACACACCAGACATGACTCTGTAGTGGAGGTCACTGCATACACACCAGACATGACTCTGTAGTGGAGGTCACTGCATACACACCAGACATGACTCTGTAGTGGAGGTCACTGCACACAAACCAGACATGACTCTGTAGTGGAGGTCACTGCATTAAAACCAGACATGACTCTGTAGTGGAGGTCACTGCACACAAACCAGACATGACTCTGTAGTGGAGGTCACTGCATACACACCAGATATGACTCTGTTGTGGAGGTCACTGCATACACACCAGACATGACTCTGAGGTGGAGGTCACTGCATACACACCAGACATGACTCTGTAGTGGAGGTCACTGCATACACACCAGACATGACTCTGTAGTGGAGGTCACTGCATACACACCAGACATGACTCTGTAGTGGAGGTCACTGCATACACACCAGACATGACTCTGTAGTGGAGGTCACTGCATTAAAACCAGACATGACTCTGTAGTGGAGGTCACTGCATACACACCAGACATGACTCTGTAGTGGAGGTCACAGCACACACACCAGACATGACTCTGTAGTGGAGGTCACTGCATACACACCAGACATGACTCTGTAGTGGAGGTCACTGCATACACACCAGACATGACTCTGTAGTGGAGGTCACTGCATACACACCAGACATGACTCTGTAGTGGAGGTCACTGCACACACACCAGATATGACTCTGTAGTGGAGGTCACTGCATTAAAACCAGACATGACTCTGTAGTGGAGGTCACTGCACACAAACCAGACATGACTCTGTAGTGGAGGTCACTGCATACACACCAGATATGACTCTGTTGTGGAGGTCACTGCATACACACCAGACATGACTCTGAGGTGGAGGTCACTGCATACACACCAGACATGACTCTGTAGTGGAGGTCACTGCATACACACCAGACATGACTCTGTAGTGGAGGTCACTGCATACACACCAGACATGACTCTGTAGTGGAGGTCACTGCATACACACCAGACATGACTCTGTAGTGGAGGTCACTGCATACACACCAGACATGACTCTGTAGTCGAGGTCACTGCATACACACCAGACATGACTCTGCAGTGGAGGTCACTGCATTAAAACCAGACATGACTCTGTAGTGGAGGTCACTGCATACACACCAGACAATAGATCACTGAATGGGATCAGGAACACATCCTCAAATCATTGTCTGTGAACACAAGTCACTGTACCATCCACAAATGTAAGTTAAAGCTCTAGCATGTGAAGAAAAAGCCATTAGTGAACATGATCCAGAAACGCTGCCGTCTTCTCTGGATCATAGCTCGTTGAAAACGGACTGAGACAGAGTGGAGAACTGTTCTGTGGTCGGACCAATCAAACCTGAAATTGTTGTTTTAAACCATAGACACTGTGTCCTCTGCACTAAAGAGGAGGGAGACCACCCGGCCTGTTACCAGCTCACAGCTCAAAGCCAGCGTCTCTGATGTATGGGGGTGCATTAGTGCCTATAACATGGGCAGCTTCCACCTCTGGAAAGGCTCCATCAACACTGAAAGGGATACGTTTTAGACCAACACATGCTCCCATCCAGACAACAGCTTTCTCAGGAAAGTCCTGACATAGTTCAGCAAGACAATACCGAACCACCTACTGTATCCATAACAAC
Organism: Labroides dimidiatus; assembly: GCA_030710495.1. Lineage (NCBI taxonomy): Eukaryota > Metazoa > Chordata > Actinopteri > Labriformes > Labridae > Labroides > Labroides dimidiatus. Next base: position 33,372,995 of record CM061153.1, read on the forward strand.
AGCATGGCTCTGTAGTAGAAGAGTCCAGGTGCTGAACTGGCCATGTCTGCAGTCCAGACCTGGGACGACATTCCCCTCCAGCACCCCAGAAACTGGTCTCCTCAGTCCCCAGAGGTTTACAGACTGTTGTTAAAGAAGAGGGGATGCTCCACAGAGGTAATCATGGCCCTGTCCCAACTTTTTGGAGAGGTGTTGCTGCCATCAAATTCAAAAAGACTTTTTTCACTCTTTGAACAGGTTTAGGTGCAAAAGGAATGGTTTCATGAATCAGGCCCAGAATTCTCATTGACTTACACAAGCAGCATGAGAAGCTGCACGTCAGTGCTAGGCTTGTATTTGCTGACTTTCATCAGCCTCTAATATGATGAAGAACAATCCATCAAGAGACAGGTTCATTGGTGGCTCTAATTTGTATCATTAGCGTTTACTTCTGATCATTATCTGGTTGACAGACAGGAGAGAGCTTCAGTAAACAGTCTTTTGTTGTCTCACTCTGAAACATGTGATCTCTGCCACGAGACTGTGGCCTGTCACCCTCTCTGTCAGGAGCTCTGAGGGTCAGTTTCTCTGACGCTTCCTCTTTGCTCTTTCTTTTCTCAGGTGAAGAACTGGATCACAAGCAAACTTTAAGAACTTTTCTTGGCAGGACAGCCAAAGAGTGAGGAACATGGCTGAAGGAAAGACGTGGGAACGAACACACACAGTTTAGACTTGTTGTGTAGAGTTCTGCAGACTGTGAGGTATATGCTCTAAAAACTGGGCTAAAACTTTACAGTTGGCATTTTGCCCCCCAGCACATCGCGCTCTCTTTACAACCTGTGAGCTGACGTGGTGTTTGTGTATTGAACTGCCAGATATGGACTCATGGCTCTTCACTGACCCCTTCTTGTTTGGGATACCTGCTCAATCATCTATGCCCCACACCTCTGTCCCCTTTAGGTCTCTGAAGCAGGGCTTTGCTACTTCAAGGCCTCTTGCCTGCCATACGTACGAGCAGATAGTGGAATCCAAATATTAATAATCCAAACAAAAAAAAAAAGGTTTGGAACAAGTACCGGGGCACACAGAACAGATATGTAAATTATGGGATTATATTCATTTTTATGGAGTTTATTTGCCCCACAAGCCATGATTCAAGAGGAGACCACTGTGGTAATAAGAAGGTGATAAAGACCTCGTTTGACAAGGAAATACAGTTTTCTTTCAAAGGGTTCCTGATTGGCAGGAAGCAACCACTTCCAAAAAGGTAAATCGTCTCTCTCCAGTTTGAAACAGATTGCTGCTGTAGTCTCACGGGCTGATTATGCTTTCTGTATGAACGTGACGTGTGAGATCCGCACGAGAGACAGCGTGTGGCTTTTATGCTCTTTCACACTCCGCGTAGCGTCCGTTCCCAAACTGCAGGGGGCGGTGTATCACAAACACAGGTCTACCACAGTAATAAACTAGAGAAGAAGAGGCTGTTCACAGTTTACAACATTTTTCACACACTCCTCTTCTCTTTGCGTCACCCCCCACGTGAGGCTGCTAAGAGAGCCGCGCGGACCTTGCAGACGGTTCAAGCATAAATCAACATTTGACCTCATGTCCAGGTAAGAGCTGTGTCTCAATTCAGGGTCTGCATCCTACGTGGGCTGCATTTGAAGGCCAATTACATCAAAACGCTGCGCGAGGGCCGTCCAAATTCAGAGGCTCCTCCAAATGCAGCCTTCTTTCCCCTCTTTATGGAGGACGCACCGCTACTATCCTTCACGGCCCTCCATATCCCAAGATCCTTTGCCCACTTCTGCTCAGTCCCAAAAAAGCACAGGGGAAATTGCACAATGGTGACATTACGTGGTGTGAATATGACTTTCAAATGAAAGTATTGGGTTAATACTGGGTTTTTACTCAGTTAAACATCCAGCGCCAGATACGAGGAATCAGACGTTGAGAAGAGAGCGGCAGAGGAAATCACAGTTTCAGGTTTTGCGTCTTTGCCTCGGTCAGCCGACTTCAGGCGGCTGTTTTTTTGTTCTGGAGGCTGAAGCCCTGTTCTGCTACACCAGATACTGGAATGACCAGCGCTGCTTCAGCGAGCATTTTAAAGTCTGGAAACATTTCACCCAGCGATGTAACGAGCAGTCGGTGTAATGTTTGGTGAAACGTATGCCTTTGTTTTGGAACGCTTGCCAGTGGTAACTGGAAGTGTTATATCCATGTATGTAGCTTGACATGAGGTCAGTAAGTGAATCGCCCGTGTATGAAAGTGGCAAATAAAGAAGTTGGCTGTTGGCTTCCAGTTCCTAAAACACTGCGTGGACCTGGATTCATTCAACAGACAGGCGGCCGCAACATGGTGTCAGAGTCAGCCTTCAAACCTATAAGTTATCAAAGAATAAAAAAGAGAGACATGGAGGCTTTAGGTGTTCCTACCCTGCGGATGGACTGGCAATCATCCCGCCTGCCTGATGCATGGCACCGTTTCAAACATGCAGAGCTCATGTTCACGGGCCGCTCAAGCAGAAAACGGAGGAACAGAAACGTTGTTTTCTCCTTTTGTGGATCGGGATAAAGGACGGGACGTTAGCAACATGTGGACTATGTTGGAGGACAATGCTTAACTGTTAAACACATACTGTGACGGACTTACAGCTTACCTCATGCCCAAAGCCAACCCCATATTCACCAGGTACAAGTTTCATGAGAAGACGCAAGGAAACGATGAGTCAGTCGAGCACTTCATCACAGAGCTCAAACTGCCTGTTAAGGACTGCAGCTACGCTAACAGTGATGAACTGGTTAGAGACCGCATTGTGTTTGCCACCAACACACCTATAGTGAGGGAAAAGCTGCTTAGACAAGGACCAGAGCTAACGCTAGAGTAAGCGATAACATCGCTAAAGGCTATGGCTAGTGACAGCCACGAGGTACATGCAATACAACGAAAGAGTGGAAAGTCTGGCATAGCAAAACGTGCTAACAGAAGAAATGAAAGCCCAAGGATGCCTAATAAAGCCTGTGGTGCATGTGGGGGACTTCGTAGCAAGCAAACAGAGTTTCCAGCAAAGGAGAAACAGTGTTTAAAATGCTGAAAATTCAACCAGTTTACAAGAGCACGCAGACCAAAGGCCCATACACAGAGAACAGGACACAGCGAGGTGCACGCTGTACAAGATGATGAGGAGTTTGACTCAGAGCTGTTGGTGGATGCAGTCACAGCACCAGAAGAAGATGATGAGGATAGCGCATATGTAGATATAAAGATGGGACCAAGCAATGCAGCAATGACATTTTAGTTGGATACTGGAGCACAGACCATCAAAGGAGTTTTACAAACTCAGGCCTGGCATGCAGCTAAAGCTGTGGAGGACTGAAAGTGAAAGGTTATTGTAATGTGCAAGCCAGGTACAAAGACAGAACAACTTCAAAGTTCTACATCTTTGACTGCAACAGCCCACCCATCCTCAGCTACAAAGCCTACATAGCACTGGGACTCATTAAGGTGGTGTATGCTGTCACTGCCACCAGCAAGAAAGACCTCATCACTCAGCCGTCGGACATATTGTGTGAGTACAAAGAGGTTTTTAAAGGCATTGGGGAATTCCAGGGAGAGTGCAGTTTCAGAATAGACCCCAGTGTTGCACCAGTGGTCTGCCCACCAAGAAGGGAACCGTTTGCCCTCAGAGATCGTCTAAAGGCAGAATTAGACAACATGAAAAAGACAGAGTAACACACTGAGACTGCTGTACCCCCTCCCAACACTCGATGATGTCACATGCAAACTTCAGTATATTGGATGCTGGATCAGGGTACTGGGCTATCTAGCTCAGCGAGGAATCATCACTGCTCACTGTCTTTGACACCATCTTTGGTAGATACTGTTTCCTCGGACTCCTTTTTGGCCTCATGTCTGCTCAGGATGAGTTCCAGAAAAGGAACGAGGGCCTAGAGGGGGTGGCTATCATCGTTGATGACATCGTTGTGTTTGGAAAGACAAAGGAGGAGCATGATGGCAACCTCAGAGCTATGCTCAGGCGGACCAGAGAAAGAGGTTTGAAAGTGAACCCAGACAAGTGCTGCATCCGTGTCACTGAAGTGAGCGTCTTCGGACACACAAGCTCACAGCTGATGGCCTGAAACCTGACCCTCTTAAGATACAAGCCATCAGTGACATGCAACCGCCAGAGAACGCGACAGAGTCAAGTTTATTTATAGAGCACCTTCAAGAAGACAGCAGTCGATCAAAGTGCTGTACACAAGTACAGAGAAGTAAATAAATATAACAATAAAAATGATAAAAAAATAGAAAAACATCGTATTAAAACAGTAAAAATCTAAAAACTAAGGTGCCTGTGATTTATAAGAGCTCATCGATGAAACGCCAGGGAGAAGAAGTAGGTCTTTAAAGAAGAGAGGCTCTTATGATCCCTGCATACACCCCCCTCTGGAAAACCACCCCCAGCACTAGAAGGACGATCACGACTTGGCCTGACGATGCCTCCGAGCAGCCCCAGGACTGCTTCGAAAGGACGAACTGGGACATTTTCGAACACCCAGACCTGGAGGTGTTCACAGACAGTGTTCTGTGCTACATCAAAAACTGCACAGACAATGTCACAGTGGACAAGACCATCCAGGTGTACCCTAACAGGAAGCCCTGGATGACCCAGAAGGTCCAGCAGCTGCTTAGAGACAGAAACACCGCCTTCGGGTCGGGTGACAGCGCTCTGTACAGTGCAGCCAGAGCCAACCTGATGAGAGGCATCAGAGAGGCCAAGAGAGACTATAGAAGGAGGATCGAGGACCACCTGGAGAGCAACAACAGCAGACAGGTGTGGCAGGGGGTCCAGCACCTCACGAACTACAGGGCCAACACCGGAGCTGCTGAGGGAGGAGCCTCACTGGCAGAGGAGCTGAACAGCTTCTTTGCCCACTTCGAGGCAGGACCTCTGAAGGCAGCTACTCCACACCCTGTGGTCCAGAGCAGCTCCAGCCTCACACTGGAGGAGCATGATGTGAGGCGCACGCTGTGGGCCGTCAACCCATGGAAGGCGGCTGGACCCAACGGTGTCTCCGGACGGGTGCTGAGGGACTGTGCCGACCAGCTGGCTGGAGTGTTCACCAGAATCTTCAACCGGTCCCTGTCCCAGTCCATCGTTCCACCCTGCCTGAAGTCCTCAACCATCGTCCCCCTGCCCAAGAAGCAACACATCTCCAGCCTCAACGACTACCGGCTAGTAGCTCTCACTCCAGTGGTGATGAAGTGCTTTGAGAAACTGGTTCAGGGTCACAGCACCTCACTCCTCCCAGGAAGCCCTGCCCCACCAGTTTGCCTACAGGATCAATAGATCGACGGAGGACGCTGTAGCCACAGCGCTACACGTGTCCCTCTCTCACCTGGAGCAGCAGGGGACCTACACGCGGATGCTCTTTGTGGACTACAGCTCCACGTTTCACACAATCCTTCCCCACAAACTGGTGGGTAAACTGGGAGACCTTGGACTTCCACATTCCATCTGCATGTGGATATACAGCTTCCTGTCAGACTGCAGGCAGAGGGTGAGGGTAGGGGACCACACATCCGGGACCATCAGCCTCAGCATCGGCTCCCCCCAGGGCTGCGTGCTGAGCCCCCTGCTCTACACTCTCTACACATCGGATTGCACCCCTGCAGACCCCAGTAACACCATCATCAAGTTCGCTGACGACACCACAGTAGTGGGGCTCATCTCTGGGGGGGATGAGTCCGCAGACAGGGTTGAGGTGGAGCAGCTGATGGGGTGGTGCAGAGTTAACAACCTGCTCCTCAACACAGCTAAGACCAAGGAGCTGATCATCGACTTTCGAAGGACTAAAACAGACATTCCCCCTCTACTCATCAACGGGGACTGTGTGGAGAGGGTAGGGGTCTTCCGCTTTCTAGGAGTCCACCTAGAGAAGGACCCGACCTGGACTGTGAACACATCTGAGCTACTGAAGAAGGCTCAGCAGAGACTGCACTTCTGAGGGTGCTTAGGAAGAACAACATCCCCCAGAGACTGCTGGTGTCTTTCTACTGATGCACCATCGAGAGCATCCTGGTGTACTGTCTGTGTGTATGGTACACCAGCTGCACGCTGGCTCAGAAGACAGCCCTGCAAAGGATCATCAACACGGCCCAAAAAAATCACCGCTGCCCTCTCCTCCCACTTAAAGAACTGCACCACTCCCGCTGCCTCCGAAAGGCGGGAAAGGTAACCCCTCCCACCCTGGACACCACATGTTTAATCTGCTACCGTCAGGCAGGCGGTACAGGTGGATCACAGCAAAGACAAACGGACTCAGAGACAGTTTCTACCAGACAGCAGTTAGGATCCTGAACACAGGCTAATATCACTTCCATGTCATCATAATTAGGGGCTCGGGCTTCGCATGAGCCACTCTCCCCCATAGCAAAGCTATGGGGGAGAGTGCCACGAGCCACTATTGTTCTTCCGTTCGTTTCTTTTTTCTTCATCATCATTTTCTTCATCTTCCGGACAAAATTTTGGACCGCTTCTCCTCCCAGAGCTTTGAGAAAACCCCAACAAATTATATATCAAAACGTGCGGCTCGGTCCAGAATGGTGTGCTATGACTTTTCTAAGAATTTCGGCAATTTTTGGCCGAAAAAACCCTGAAAAACCGACGAAACAGTCCCATTAAGAATGAATGGGAAGGCTCCCCGAGAACACCAAAAAAACACACTTTTTCACACGGCTCCTGCCTCGCCATACTTTCAGCTAGAGACGTCATTCTTGCTTCAAAACGTTGACACATCTGTCCACGGCTTAAGTTTCAAGGGGCATTCTGCTATCTTTAATAGTTTTTGAGAAAACAAAGGTAAAGCAACACAAAGTTTTGAGTTTTTTCACTAAAACTCAGCTCTCACAGTGCGTGACATCATCAGTTAGAGTGGGAGCAGCAGCTCATGACACACGAGGAATTTCCCAAACAAATGTCTCGTAGGACCACAAATTTCACTCCACGGTCATAAAAATTACATCAAAACGTAGGTATTTCCGTTGCGCTTCTGTCAAAGCAGCCTTTGAAGTCAAAGGATGGAGCTCTTAGTCAGGAAAGGGCCAACTGTCAGCCAAACCTGACCACCTCTCTGTATTTCCTTGCATTTTAAATCTCTCGGGTTTTTCAGAAAAGGGTCACTCATTTTCAACTCGGCCGTGAGGGCAAATTCTTGACCCTACAAATATTAACTTGACATTGACGGATTCCTCCGCCCGTCTGGATTTTCACGGTGTGCTCGTTTTTCTGATAGCTATAACGGTTTGGCCACAGCGAGCATTTGTTCGGACACATGCCTCATCCCAAAAAACGGCTGAAAGCAGCTGTCACAAAGAGGTGTCCCTTGATCTCCACAGCTGCTCTCAGTTAAATCGTCATGGAAACCATGCAGCTCTACATGAAAGATGACTCATAAGGACAAAACTTTGGACCGCTTCTCCTCCCAGAGCTTTAAGAAAACCCCAACAAATTATATATCAAATCGTGCGGCTCGGTCCAGAATGGTGTGCTATGACTTTTCTAAGAATTTCGGTGTTTTTTGGCCGAAAAAAACCCCCAGAAAAAACGACGAAAAAGTCCTATAGACAATGAATAGGGAGGCTTCCCGAGAACACCAAAAAAACACACTATTTCCCACTGCTCCTGCCTCGCCATACTTTCAGCTAGAGACGTCATTCTTGCTTCAAAATGTTGACACATTTGTCCATAGCTTAAGTTGCTAGGGGCATTCTGCTATCTTCAACAGTTTTTGAGAAAACAAAGGTAAAGCAACACAAAGTTTTGAGTTTTTTCAATAAAACTCAGCTCTCAGAGTGCGTGACATCATCAGTCAGTCACAGCAGGACTGACGGAAGAGGGAAACCATGCAGCTCTTCATGAATGATGACTCATAAGGACATTCTGGGGCATTCTGGGAGAGCCTGGCTATATTATCAAAACAAGTACACACACACACACACACAGTGTCAGGATTCCTTTTGAATGAAATAACTCATATCAAACAATATATTATCAATGAAAGCTTAAACACAGAGGTTTTCTTGTCCGTGAAAGGGCATGTAAAGCGGGCAAACGTGTATGTGTGTGTGACTGTATTGATGATGTTTAAAGTACCTCAGTTCACACAAAACACCCTCACATTCTAGCGTGTAATGCTCATGTGTTTGTGTGTGTATGAGTGTGTGTGTGTGTGTGTGTGTGTGTGTGTGTGTGTGTGTGTGTGTATGTGTGTGTATGTATGTGTGTGTGTGTGTGTGTGTGTGTGTGTGTGTGTGTGTGTGTAGGTGTGTGTCTGTTTTTCGTCGAACAAAGTTTTATCATTGAAGGCCATTCACAGGGGGATTCTTGTCTCTGAAAAGGAAAGCGAAGAGCGCCTATGTGTACGTGTGTGTGTTTATGATTGTGATTAAGGGACCTCAGTTTACACAAAACACCCACCACATTTAAGCACGTGTAGCGTGCATGACTCTTTGTGTTTGTGTGTGTATTTTTGTTAATCAATGTTACACCATTCAAATCATCTCACAGAGGGGTTCTTCATTTTGAAATGGTGCGCGGAGCGCGCCTATGTGTTTGGTGTGTGCATTTATGATCGTGATTGAGGGACCTCAGTTCAGACAAAACCCCCACCACATCTAAGCATGCATATATCTGTTTGTGTGTTTCCAGAGTGTAAAAATTATATGTAACAGTGGGCACATAGTGCGCATTTGTGTGAATGAGTTAAATATGACCTCAGTTAAACTACAAACCACATGTATGGATGTGTAACCACACATCGATCTCACCAAACACACCTATAACCCATGAGTAGCTTTAATTGTCCCACAACAGTTAGGGAGAGGACACATTAGAAAGTATATCAAGAAGAGTATGTATGCCAGCCGGCATGCGTCCCGAGCCCCTCTCACGATTTCCGTGGAAATTGTCTAGTTATGGAAAATACACTACCTCATGTTGTTTACTGCACCAGAACATGGCAGCTTTTGTTTTGCACCTATGTCATTGCACTCCACTCCCTCTTGCACCTTATTCTCATTACTTACTGTATCATACTATGCTGTTCTATTTTGCACCTTAGCTACATTATTTTATTACATATATACTTTATTTATTTATTTATTTATTTATTTATTTATTTATTTATTTATTTTTGAACATTCTTTTCATGGAACATTTTCAGAATAATAACAGTCCAGTACAGTGTATTTACAGATTAAGATATGTGGAAAATGAGGTATGTAGCAAACCCAGTATACAGGATACATTCTCAGCAATAATGTCCAAAGTCCTCATTGGTTTAACATTTCTATCAACTGCATTCTAAGTTCACAGGTACCCCAACACTCTGCCAAACTTTGCTATAAAAAGGTCCCATAACTGTATTGACGGAGGTTCATCTCCGACCCACTTAGTCATGAGAGCCTTTCGGTCCAACATAAGCAAAAAATGTACAGTAATGTTCATCTTTGTAATGTTCTTATGTGATCGTAGTGACTCAGGGATACATCCTAATACACATGATGTAGGATTAGGCTGTAATTGCTTTTTGATTATCAGACTAATCTCAACACATACAGTTTGCCAAAACCTTTGAATCTTTTCACATTCCCAAAGACAGTCCAACCTAGTTCCTAAAGCACTCTTACATTTTGGACAGTTTGAAGAGGCTCCTGCTGTAAATTTACTATACAAATACGGAGATATGTAAACATTCTGTAAGATGTTATATTGCATTTCTTTGAGTCTGTTACAGATGGATATTTTCGAAGGTTAAAGTAATATTTCCTCCCATATTTCATTATTTAGTGTTGTTTTCAGCTGAGTCTCCCATAATGTCCGTAGGAATCATAGTTTGTCTATATTCAAATGTTGCAGCTTGGAATAAAATTTGGAGATAAAGTGATCTTGTTTGAGACCATCTATGAGTGTCTTCTCTAATAAATTAAAGTCCTCTGGAAAACTAAGTGTACCCATTTCAGTATAAACATAGTGTCTAACCTGAAGATATTTGTACAATTCTTTTACTTCTAGTTTGTATGTAGCCTGTAATGATTCAAATGTTTTAAATCCCCCCTGTCCCAAAGATCATAAATATGGTGGATTCCTCCTTCATACCAGTTCTCAAAGTTAGATCCAGTGCCCCCCCCTTGTTAAATCTGGATTACCAGTCATTGTTAAACAACTCAATTTATGTTTAGTCCAGAATAATTTCTGTAGAGAATTCCAGGTGTTACTCACATTAGTAATTAAAAAAATTGTCTTTTGCCATAATTGGTGGTTCACCCCTGCGTTTATTAAGTAAACTGACAGGAGAGTAGGGTTTGGAGAAAGTTGCTTCAATCTCAAACCATGGTGGTTTGGGTTGAGCAGTTGCCCAAACTGAGATAAACCTGGTTTGTATTGAGGTTGTATAGTTTGTAATGTTGGGGAGACCCCATCCTCCTCGTTCTTTTGGTAGTTGTAAAATATCTAATTTGATTTTAGACTTTATTTTTACTTTATTTTATCCCTTTTGCACTGTTTGCACCGACTGAAGGGCTTTTGCAATTTCATTGTATTTGTTGCAATGACAAATAAAGTTCTATTCTATTCTATTCTATTCTATTCTATTCTATTCTATTCTATTCTATTCTATTCTATTCTATGGATGGGGAGACTGTTCCACAGTCTAGGGGCAGCTACTGCGAAGGCCCTGTCACCTCTGGACTTGAGACTGGTTTTGGGAACCTCCAACAGCAGTTGGTCAGAAGACCTTCGGGCTCTGGTTAGCGATGAAGCACTTCAGACAGGTACAGAGGGGTGAGACCATTGAGGGCTTTAAAGCTGGAGACGATTCTTGGTATGATGAACTATCTTTCTAAATTCAGATTCCAGTCTGGCTGGGGTGAGTGCTCCACTCAGACACAGAGTTCAAATGGAATGAAACACATGAGAGAGCATTTCAACAGATGAAAGAGATCATAACATCTGAACCAGGGCCAGTACTGACAGATTTCAACCCCCAAAAAAGAAGTGACACTGCAAGTGGATGCATCAAAAAATGGTTTGGGTGCTACAATCATGCAGGAAGGCAGACCGGTTGCATATGCATCAAAACATCTCAACAGCACCGAGCAAAACTACGCCCAAATCAAGAAAGAGCTACATGCTGTCCTCTGTGGGTGCAAGAGATTCCATGAATACATTAACGGGCGACACATAACTGTGGAATCAGACCATTATTCTGCAAGCCATGAGCCCTCGCTCCACCACGCCTACAGCACATGCTGCTTGCACTACAAAAATACAGCATAACCCTCATCCATAAACCAGGAAAGGAAATCCCTGTGCCCGAAACACTGTCAAGAAAATCCATGAATGATGAGGACAGTTCACTAGCTGAGGCTATGGAGACTCAGGTACACACAGTCATCAGCACAGCGCCTGTGAATGCAGACAAGTTAGAGGACATCAAAACAGCCACTGCTCAGGATGAACAACTATCAGCCCTCAGGCTGGCCTGAGAGCAGAAAAAGGGGTTCTCCGATTCTCAGTGAATACTGGAACCATCGTGATGAGTTACTGAAGCCGACGGTATTCTCTTAAAAAAGGAGAAAATAATCATCCCGCACAAGCTCAGACAAGATATGCTACAGCGTGTACACACAGGACACTCTGGAGGGGAAGAGAGTCAACACAGGGCTAGAGACATGATGTTGTTATGGGTAAACAGATAGAACAAACAGTAAAGCAGTGTGACATATGCCAAACACAACACAACTCCAACCAGAAGGAGCCCATGCTCTCATGAGCAATCCCAGAAAAGCCATGGGAGACTGTGGCAACAGATCTCTTCTCCTGGAACTCAGAGAACTACATCATAATATGTGACTACGTCAGCAGGGACTTTGAAACTGAACACCTGCCTAACATCACAGCTGCTGTCATTCACAAAATGAAAGCTGTATTTGCTACATGGACCATGCTACAGCTCACAAGAATTCCATCAGTTTGCAGAGTCGAGGAGTTTTCAGCAGGTGACATCAAGCCCACATTATCCTCAGAGTAACGGCTGGGCTGAGACGACTGTCCAAACTGCAAAGAGGATTCTCGCAAAGGCCAGAGAGGACAGAAAAGATCCCTCTCTCAGTCTGCTAGAGTATAGAAATACTCCTGCTGAGGGACTGAAATCCCCAGGCCAAATTCTTATGAGCCGCAGACTGTGCTCCATCTAACCAACAACAACAACAAAACAGCTGCGACCTCAGGTGACCCCTCGGAACACATTACTAAGAAGAAGAGAAGAACGCCACCAGAAGCAGAACTATGACAAAGCTGCTAAACCTTTGCCGTCACTGCATGCTGGAATGCACCTTCGCTTTCAGCAGGAGGACGGTCAGTGGCCTCCAGCTACAGTTATCCAGCCTGCAGAGACTCCGCGCAGCTACCACATCAGAACCAGTGATGGACGGACCCTCAGGTGTAACATCTTCTCAATGCACGGGACAACTTGCATACACCTGCTATGCAACCTGAGACCAACAGGAACAATTTGACTGCTGGAGTAGATGAATCCCAGATGCAGCAGCCTCAACATACTCCACCTGGTGAACCAGGTCCTGTTGAGCCCAGCCACCGCACCCGACTTGGTCGTGCCATTAAACCAAGACAAGTCCTTGATTTGTAAAAAATCTGTTATTATATTTTATTAAGAAACAGAAAAAAGTGTTATTGCAATATCCCATCTTTAATCAGTCAGTTCCCAAGTGTTACTGCACTGGTGTGCAGTGGTTTCAAAAGGGTTTCAAGAGCCACAGGAAGTTATGCTAGTATCGTTAAAACATAAAGAATAACTAGTTCATGCACTACGATAAGGGTGTTACAGTATTCTGTTTGCATTAAGTCTCTAAGTGGTTTGTTGTGTGAACATGTTTGTCCCGACCTTGCACCATGCATGTAGCTTGACATGAGGTCAGTGAGTGAATCGTCAGTGTGGACCTGGATTCGTTCAACAGACAGGCAGCCGCAACAGTCAGCAAGACTATTTGAAAGGACAGGTTTCCTGATCCTGCCAGAATCTGCCTCACCTGGAGGAAATCCTGGAGCATTTGGTCCTGATGTAACAGAGAGGCGGCTTCAGTCCTGAGTGAGTCGTAGCGGAGCCAACTGATGCCAACGTTTAAAGGATCAGACAAGCCATCAGGTCAGAGAACACAAGATCATAAACAGGACAACACAACACCTCATTAACTACGCACGCTCGCCACTAACTGGACAGGGGGTCTGCTGCAGGTGAGATATGTGATTAATGGACGGCTGTGTGACAGCTGAAGTGGACTGGATCACTGTCGGGGTTTCTAATCCCTCAAAATGACCTTCAGATTTTTCCATCATGGATCAAAAAGTTCTGTCAAAAGACGCAGAATAATCAGTTAACGCCAACTCTGAGGGGAAACCTTTGAATCTTAACTCTCAGTTAAAAGACGTGAAGCTGGTAATTCATTAGCATATGGCATAAATCAGCATTATGTTAAGTTCAACATTTTGATTGAATAAAAAACTAAGTGTTTAACAACGGTGTGAAGTGGCCTACCCAGCCTCCAGAGGACTGACCTTCAGAGGCCGGGTCCTTCGGAGGATGCAGCCCCTGAATTGAGACACAGCAATGGATCCAAACTGCTCGAGCAAGAAGAGAGATGCTGAAAGAGAGGTTTTTGGGTCTGAGAGGTATAAAAGGAGATCATCTGCATATAGACACCTCTCTGTAAACCCCTCCAAAAATCAGAGACGCCCTGGCCATACATTTCTAGCCCCTGTTTTGGGTTCCTGAAACACCTCTTGGTTGAATCCCAACACCCCAAAATTTATTCATTTTTTTAAATTCTGTTTTTTAGTGTATGTCCTTTTTAAAAACCTAGAAAAGTGTCAAACCCATATAGTACTTGGTTGAAACGTGACATTTCAACAAAAAAAATACAGCAGCAGCACCCCACCCCCTTCATTTCTGAACTTCTACCACTCGCTAACACATTAATATCATGGTCAGTCCTCATTTTTGCTGTGTTTAATCCAAGCAGCAACTTCCAGTCTGAAAATATGAGGCAATGCTGAAGTGCTAAAGTCTGCTGTTCCTCGAGTGTCCACTTGAGGCTCCAGAAGTACCAGAAGTCACAAACACACCAAGCCAAAAAAAAGCTGTTTTCACGGCCAAAATCAGCACATTTACAGCCTGGTACAAAGAATGTCTCCCGTCTGAATCGTTAATTTCACTAACAGCACGCAGTGTGAGGGGGGTGAATTTTTTTCAAATTCGTCAGTTTCCACAATATTAAGCTCGCCAGATCGTCCAATCAGAGGCACAGCTCAGCTCACGTGACTACCTGGGCCCCCTATGGCTCATTTCCAATATGGCCGCGCCGACCATTTGGCTTCAAAAATCTGTTCCAGAAACAGACGGGTGACGTCGCGGAGACTACGTCCATTAATTATACAGACTATGTGTGTGACCTAAACCACTAGACCATCTGCACTCCTGACTGGTGATTCTAAAGTGTGTGTGTGTGTGTGTGTGTGTGTGTGTGTGTGTGTGTGTGTGTGTGTGTGTGTGTGTGTGTGTGTGTGTGTGAAAGGTTGTCTGTCTCTGTCAGTACGTTTGAATGCAGCTTCAGCAGTCAGACTGTGAGCTTCGTCAGCGTGAGGTTGGACCGTTGGAATGAACGTCATCAGCTCAGAAGGAGAAAGGACGACGCGTAGCTTGATTGATGCACCTCGATTATGTGGTTGCTGTTGGGTTGGATTGGGCAGGTCTTGGTAACCCTCGGCGTTTAGCTGGAACAGGACTCAGGTGGCCATGAGAAATAGGGTCGCTGCGCTCATACAGTCTGTGGCTCCAACACAACAAACACACATCATGGCACACACATAAAAAACATAAATAAAGGAGGCAGAAATGGAAATAAAACATGAAGAGCTACAGCTGCATCCATCTCAGCCATCGTCGTTAGACTGTTGATTTTTCTTCAGGTGAACAGAAACTAGTTTGATACACACACAGCTTCACTCATTAAAATAAGGACACAGCAGAGTGTCTCCAAGCGGAGTCAGACCCCCCCCCCCCCCCCACCAAACTCATAGTCTTTGTCTCAGTCTTGGCTAAAAATGGGTCCTTGGCTCCAACAGCCGTTTTGGGGGTGCTATTGAGTCGAATTGTACCCACCAATGTTTGGCAACAATAAATGATGCAATATTTTGCCAGACCTGGTGCATGTGCAAAAATCCAACGCCAATAAGTGAGGGGCACCAAACTAAGAATTTACTGCAGACAAAAACAGTGAGAAGTCGAGAGCAACCAGAGTAAGGTCCTCACGGCCTCGCTGAGCAGACCTTCATTATTTGGTGGAGACCGCCTGCTGCTGCAACTACAGACATGATGCATATTTGGCCATTTCATGAGGAACATTCCATTCCCATTATCATTATAGCTGTTAATGTAGATATCAGCCTGATCTCCTTATCCATGATCAATACATCTATAGTGTCTATTTTTAATCAGCACATAGGCATGAGGTTCCTCTGAAAATGGGATGTCACATCTCAAGAGGCCTTTAACACACCTTTACTTAACGGAGACAAATATGGTAGGGATGCACTTGTGGTCTGGGCATCCATGAGTTCATCACTACCATAAATTCTTATTTTCAGTCAGAACATCATTGATTATACTTCTATAAAATGATCACCACACCCATTCAGACATGAGGTCCCTCCTGAAAACCAGATGTAGCATCTCAAGAGGCTAACCTCTAATAAATCAGACGACAGGTCTATGGTTCATGGATCTGTCACTAACTTTAGTTCACACTTTAGTCCACTTGTCTCCTCTTCCCTCCCTTCCTTCGCCCACACACCCAACACAGCATGGTGTGGATTTGCTGTTCATCATCAGACTGGGCTCCACATTCAAGATTTCCTGCTGCTTAACAGAAGGTTTTTTCTTGCCGCCATGATGGAGGGATTCATGATTGGCTATATGGATTCATGTTGGGTGTTGGATGTATATATGTGTATATATATGTATATGTGTATCTTTATATGTATATATGTATCTATGCATATATGTATATCCTTAAAATGAGGAGCTTTGTGCTCTATTGTAAAGTGTCTTGAGATAACACTTGTTATGAATTGGTGCTATAAAAATAAAGATTGATTGATGGATTGATTGATTGATTGATTGATTGATTGATTGATTGATTGATTGAATTATTCTCTGAATGTAAACAGCCACTGGTAGCTCTGGGGTCACCAGCTTCATCCCAGTGTTTTCTGTGTCCACTGACCTTAAACCATAGAAGAGTATAAATAAATTGCAGAGTGTTGATTTAATCATGACTGAATAATGACGCTGCAGCTGTTAACATGTCGCCACAATTATCAGGTGACAATTGATGACTTATTTGAATTTTTGCTTAATATGCAAATTAAATAATGAATTGGGAAGAAAAATAAAGAGTCCACATGATCACAAGAGGTATGAAGTTGTTCTCATGCTGTGGTTATGTGAATACAACCCCATATCCAAAAATTAGGATACTGTAATTGAAAATAACAACCGAATGTAATGATTTGCAAATCTCATGACCCCATATTTGATTCACAATAGAACAAAGACAACGTCCCCCAAACGTGCTCATTTTAAAGACAAGACTAAATTCATTTTAAAGTTAATGGCAGCAAAACCTTTCAAAAGAGTTGGGACAGTAAGAAAATCCAAAGTGCCAAAAACTTGGAGCGCGACTCAAACCAACTGGACATCTGCGCTCCGTGCATCACTTTAAAGTGTCCTCTGGAAACACTTCCGTTGTGCTGCGGTCGTTTTTTTTTTCAGCACGTTTTTCTTATGTGTTGTGTTGTGGTCTTTGCAGCGTGGTTTTCAAATGTTGTGCACGTGTTGTCAAAATAATAATGTTTTCTTAATTTGCTTGTTTTGTCCTTTTGCATGTGTTTTTTTAAGTGCTGTGAGCTCTCAGGGCCACCGTACCCACACCACTGCAGAGGAGCTGCAGATATGCAGTGTTGTGCCTGCTCACACAAAAGGTGAGCGAGTTCAAAGGTCAGTTCACACCAGTTAAAGTGAACTGCTACACGTTCATAGATCATTTTTGAACGTTTTGAACTTAGTTCATGATCCACAAAAATGAACATGTTCTGTTTATTTTTGAAAACCAGTTCTTCTTCTTCTCTTCAGTAAGAAAAGAGGAGGTTTCTCCTGTTAGCCTCTGTGTTTCTGACCTGTTTTTAAAACACTGCTGGTCTCACATGCACTGCTGCTGCTGCGGCTCATGGTATTGTGGGAACTGACAGCAGGACCAGCCATGCTGAATGCACAGAGAGTGCCATAGCAGAGCTGACTTCTGTTGCCCTAACACACAGCGCTCAGCATCTCTCGGCAGCTCCCGTCACTTCTTGGTAACTCCCCTCATCCCCCGGCGCCTCCTGGACTGTGAGCAGCCGTTCACTGCCCCAGGAGTAAACTATGCTCACGTTCCCGTCCATGAGTTATAAGCTGAGTGGTTAAATGAACACGTTCAAACACAAGACTGCAGCTGTGGGTATAGTGAGTGAGGTGTTTGATCAATCCACAGCAGATAAACTGAAAACTACATCCGTCAAATGACACTGTAAGTTAGTGAACTGAAGACGTGTTGGATGACATCAAACAACAGCCCACAGCCCAGACTGAGGCCAGTGTTCATGTTGCATTACAGGTGGAAGGATATACAGACATCCCATCTAGAAGAGTTTGCTTGTGATCCAGTTCTTCACCTGAGAAAAGAAAGAGCAAAGAGGAAGCGTCAGAGAAACTGACCCTCAGAGCTCCTGACAGAGAGGGTGACAGGCCACAGTCTCGTGGCAGAGATCACATGTTTCAGAGTGAGACAACAAAAGACTGTTTACTGAAGCTCTCTCCTGTCTGTCAACCAGATAATGATCAGAAGTAAACGCTAATGATACAAATTAGAGCCACCAATGAACCTGTCTCTTGATGGATTGTTCTTCATCATATTAGAGGCTGATGAAAGTCAGCAAATACAAGCCTAGCACTGACGTGCAGCTTCTCATGCTGCTTGTGTAAGTCAATGAGAATTCTGGGCCTGATTCATGAAACCATTCCTTTTGCACCTAAACCTGTTCAAAGAGTAAAAAAAGTCTTTTTGAATTTGATGGCAGCAACACCTCTCCAAAAAGTTGGGACAGGGCCATGATTACCTCTGTGGAGCATCCCCTCTTCTTTAACAACAGTCTGTAAACCTCTGGGGACTGAGGAGACCAGTTTCTGGGGTGCTGGAGGGGAATGTCGTCCCAGGTCTGGACTGCAGACATGGCCAGTTCAGCACCTGGACTCTTCTACTACAGAGCCATGCTGTTGTTATGGATACAGTAGGTGGTTCGGTATTGTCTTGCTGAACTATGTCAGGACTTTCCTGAGAAAGCTGTTGTCTGGATGGGAGCATGTGTTGGTCTAAAACGTATCCCTTTCAGTGTTGATGGAGCCTTTCCAGAGGTGGAAGCTGCCCATGTTATAGGCACTAATGCACCCCCATACATCAGAGACGCTGGCTTTGAGCTGTGAGCTGATAACAGGCCGGGTGGTCTCCCTCCTCTTTAGTGCAGAGGACACAGTGTCTGTGGTTTAAAACAACTATTTCAGGTTTGATTGGTCCGACCACAGAACAGTTCTCCACTCTGTCTCAGTCCGTTTTCAACGAGCTATGATCCAGAGAAGACGGCAGCGTTTCTGGATCATGTTCACTAATGGCTTTTTCTTCACATGCTAGAGCTTTAACTTACATTTGTGGATGGTACAGTGACTTGTGTTCACAGACAATGATTTGAGGATGTGTTCCTGATCCCATTCAGTGATCTATTGTCTGGTGTGTATGCAGTGACCTCCACTACAGAGTAAGGTCTGGTGTGTATGCAGTGACCTCCTCTACAGAGTCACGTCTGGTGTGTATGCAGTGACCTCCACTACAGAGTCATGTCTGGTGTGTATGCAGTGACCTCCACTACAGAGTCATGTCTGGTGTGTATGCAGTGACCTCCACTACAGAGTCACGTCTGGTGTGTATGCAGTGACCTCCACTACAGAGTCACGTCTGGTGTGTATGCAGTGACCTCCACTACAGAGTCACGTCTGGTGTGTATGCAGTGACCTCCACTACAGAGTCACGTCTGGTGTGTATGCAGTGACCTCCACTACAGAGTCACGTCTGGTGTGTATGCAGTGACCTCCACTACAGAGTCATGTCTGGTGTGTATGCAGTGACCTCCACTACAGAGTCACGTCTGGTGTGTATGCAGTGACCTCCTCTACAGAGTCACGTCTGGTGTGTATGCAGTGACCTCCACTACAGAGTCACGTCTGGTGTGTATGCAGTGACCTCCACTACAGAGTCATGTCTGGTGTGTATGCAGTGACCTCCACTACAGAGTCACGTCTGGTGTGTATGCAGTGACCTCCACTACAGAGTCACGTCTGGCGTGTATGCAGTGACCTCCACTACAGAGTCATGTCTGGTGTGTATGCAGTGACCTCCACTACAGAGTCACGTATGGCGTGTATGCAGTGACCTCCACTACAGAGTCATGTCTGGTGTGTATGCAGTGCTGCTGCGTGTTGCCTTCATTTAGCGTCTTCTTGGTTCTTAGCTGAGGACATTTTTTCTGTAAGTGTTCCACAGTTCTTGTTACAGTTTTGTACAGTTTGGTGAACCTCTGCCATCTTCTGTCCTGAGAGACTCAGCTCAGAGATGTTCTTGTCATATCCAGTCATCTTGCTGACTTGTTGCTGGTTAACCTAATTAGATTCAAAATGTCTTTCAAACAGTTTCTTATCAGAGCCATTTACTGTTTTCATCTTTTGATGCTACTGTCCCAACTTTTTTGAGCTTGTGCTTCCATTAAATTCAAAATGGGATTATGTTTTTCAGGGAATAGTAAAATGTCTCTCTGTGACCATCTGATTTGTTGTCTATAATCTATTGTGCCATAAATATGAATTTATGAGATTTGCACATCATTGAATTCTATTTTATCTTGATTTTACTCAGCGTCCCAACTGTTTTGTAGCTGGGGATGTGTTTTAATTTTCAGCTGTGATATCAGATGGAGCACAGAGGTGGATCCCAGCTTTAAATTAATGTGTGTTTGGTTTGATGTATATGAGTGTAAGAAGCCTTTTCAGGACATGTTTGCTCTTAGTTAATCTTGTTCCTAAGAACATCACAGAGCAAAGTTCCCTTCAAATGTTTTTTTAGTGCAGTTTTAACTAAAGGCTGCTGAAATATGCTTGTCAAAGCTGATTGCAGTATCAATATTGTCCTCTGAATACCTGGTAATATGCAAATTTTTGAATCCAAACATGTGTTCAGAGTATATAAAGAGCGTTTTCTCACCATGACTTCACCACATCTCGACAAATTCAGTCTGAACTGATCATCCGAACAAGGTAAGGGTTGGATTTTCACCTTCTACTCCAGCACTGGTTTCATATGATATATTCTTGATTTGTGCCACTCTTTGTTCATTCATTTACAATAACAGATGTAAAACTAGAAGACACTCACCAACAACAGGGAATCAAATCTTGTTAAGCTCCAACTTCAGAGCTGATTTCCCCAAAGGGACATTTGATGAGTCATGTGGTGAAGCTTCTCACAGTCCTGACTTTCTCTCAGCTCTATTAGTTTACATGACATGTCTCTTTATGGCTGTTCAAATGGATCACTCTGCACTCATGCTATGCTAACATTTAGCTCTTTCTGTTTGGTGCAGATGGCACTCACTTATCAACTCATTGTGCTCCTTGGCTTGAGCAGTGGACTGTGGATGAGAGAAGTGAGTCTTGTTGGATTCCTCTGGAGCTCTGTGGGCTGTGCTGTGTGCTGTAACTACAAATATCTGATCACAGCTAATATCGCTCATGTTAGGGCAATTTCAGAAAGTCTTCAGTCACATTTCAATCCAAACATTTTCAGAAACTGGACGTGTTTCCTGAAGATGGATGAAGCTAAACTTTAATCTTGAGCGTTAAACAAAATGATTGAAATGTTTTGTCTTGTTTTCACAGGCTGCTTCACAGGTTCCTCCAAAGCCTGATCCAGAGAAAGGCTGTGCAGAAGGTTGGTCCTGGACTCTGTCATACTGGAGTCCTATTTTCTGTCTGCAGCCGAGCATTAGATGGTCTACACCTGTCAAAGTGCTCTGAAGGCTTGAGCTGCTCTCTCACTCATCCTTCCAGTCTGTCCTTGAAATAGAGCTGTATAGGTGGTCGTTATTGTTCTGTATTAATTAGCTGTTTATATTTAAAGGCTCATTCATATTAACTGTCTTTCTAACACGACATCCGTGTTGTTGAAGATTGCTGCATGATCTGCCCCGGGGGTTGGATAGAAAGTTTCTCTCGCTGTTTCCAGTTTGTCCCTCACCCGAGGAACTGGACTGATGCTGAGGTACTCATAACTCTGTATTTACTGCACGTCTTTGTTACAGGAATCTTTCTGATCTTCGGTTTTTATTTAACCCTTTATTTGGTGATTATAATTATAATTTTGATCCTGCCTCTCACTCTGTTTGTTCACCTTAGGCTCAATGTATAGCTCGAGGTGGTAATCTGGCTTCAGTCCATAATGAAGATGAATTTAAATTTGTCAGAGAATTGGCAAAGCCAGACGGCACACGAACACGAACTTGGCTTGGAGGCAATGATATAATAAAGGTGAGTGAATTATGTCATATTACTGATCTAAAGAAACATTGAGTGTTGTACTTAAAGGAATACTTTGAGCAAATATACTAGAGAAAACCCCTGTAGCCCCTGTAAAGTGTCGGCACTGCTAAATAAAGACAAAAACAGACCTTAGAGGATCTGACTTGTGCAGTGAAATGTTCTTATCTTGCCAAAGAAAAAATAACAGGTGAAGTTGGGTTATTGGGTTATTTATTACATGTTGTATTAGTGTGGTGTGACACACAAATGATCACTCACTCACTGAAAATGCTTCTTCTTTTGTTTGTTCCGTTTCAGAACGGTCAGTGGAAATGGAGCAATGGTCTGTATTTTCCCGACAACTTCAGTGGTTGGAAGAGCGGCGAACCAAGCGGCAACAACGCGAAAGACGGGGAAGACTGCATGGAGATCCTGCACACCCGTAAAAATTCACTTTTCTTTGCTGTTTTGTGAAATCTTTGGTTTACACTGAGTCTTAAAGGAATGATTGAAAACCTTTTATGGATAAAAATCTGATCCTTCAGAAGTGCCTACCTTCAACTCATACTGTCATGATGAACTAACAGATGAATCCAGATGGTCGCTCAGAGCCTGGTGTCTGACCGCTTGCTGTCTTGTGTGTTTTCTTACAGCGGAGCAGATTTTCAACGATGCTCCATGTGATGCCAAGAAAGCGTTCATTTGTGTCCGAGACCGTCGACCAGTCAGAGCATCCACATTAATCAAACCCTAAAAACATCATCTTCACTGGTCCTGATGGAAATCTCCTCACTGCCGTTCTTGATGACATCAGTGTTTGAAGATTTTTGACATTATGGATTATTTGAAATGTATCAATAAATCAATTCTCAGCATTCATTATGACTCCATTTTTTTGAGTTCTCTCCATCTTCCTTTTTTTTTTAACCATTTCCTGCCAAATGGAGTCACAGTTATATTTAGCATTAGAAGCTCTGAGTGCTCCCTTGGTTAGCCAAGCAGCCTGCTTTGGCTTTAAGGGAGTGCATTACAAAAATCACCCAAACTCATGTTAGGATCTCCCCGTTCTTTGGACAAACACCTCCCAAGAATCACTGGAAGAAGAGCTGTTCCTCAGTTCAGCATTTATTCTGCTCACAGGTGAAGTTCACAGCGCTGCTCTCATCAGAATGAGCCCTGATATCCAGCTGCAGCACAGAACACATTCATTGGCTCCTGCACAGAGGCGGAGCTTAACTAAACAACCGAGAGGAAGTGGCCATCATTATGACTGACACTGCTGCCTCACACACAGCTGACGCCAGGTCTCAGAGAGATGTGTGTGTGTGTGTGTGTGTGTGTGTGTGTGTGTGTGTGTGTGTGTGTGTTGTGTGAGCATGGTGTTAATGGAGACTGTGTAGATCAGGGGTGTGAAACTCATTTTCAGCGAGGGCCACATCAGCCTAATGGCTGTCCTCAAAGGGCCAGATGTAACTTATAAATGTAAGTAAATGTAATCGAATGTAATGTGAAATAAACGTAATACTCCTTATTTTGGGCTGTGGCTTTTGAAAACACGCTCTGCTGCAACCGCAGTTTGCCTTTTAATTCTTGGGCAATTTGTTGCTTTTCTTGAAGGCTAGCTTTGCGTACTTAGCTCCGTGTTTGGTGTCAAAATGCCGCCGCAGATTGTACTCTTTGACAACAGACAACGCCTCGTAACACAAAAGACATACCGGTCTTTCTCCTTGTATTGGCCTTCCCATCTTTCTTGAAACAGTCTTCCATCTTTATCAACTTTTCTCTTCTTGGACATTTTGGGATCATTATTTATTTCTCAATTCCACTCGTTGGCATTGATGTAGAAACACTGCTGTGTAGTGGCGGTGAGCCGTCAAATCGCGGGTATTATAGTCGACAGGCATTGTGGGAAATGTAGTTTTTGGTCAAAGCACACTTTTGACCTATTGATTTTTAAACACTCAAACCTTTTAAGCTCTCACGGGCCACATAAAATTACGTGGCGGGCCATATTTGGCCCGCGGGCCTTGAGTTTGACACATGTGGTGTAGAAGGTCATTCAGTGTCAGTGAGGCCTGCAGACGTGAGCTGGAGACAGGAGCTGTCTGTCCATCAACCAGCTGTACATACATCATTCCTCAGATTGTTCCAGAACACAACATAAGACCAGACACACACAGACACACACAGACACACACAGACACACACAGACACACACAGACACACACAGACACACACAGACACACACAGATACACACTGAGCTAAACCAACGATATGAGCAGACAGTGATAACCATGAGCGTGATGTCACAATTGAAATCGGAAATATCCCAACGCCAACAACAAGCTTGGGGAGGATCATTGAGCACATTATTTAAATGTACCTGCTACACACACTGAACACACCATACTGCACGCATGCATCCTCAGGAGTTTGTTCTATGGTTATACAGTGAGTTAATATAATCTGTGTCACAGAAATCCTGCTGCACATCCAACATGAAGTCACTGAAACCTGAGCATGCATCCTGAAGAGGTTCTGGGATGTGTTGTTCAAACCTGAGCACTGCTGTGATCATGCTGCAGACCTTCGTTTGGTGTCGAGTTTTTCCAAGACAAGAATTTCATTGTGCATAAAACAGGTGTGACCTACTGATTAACTTTCTCTTTTATTGTCTTTCTGAGCTCCAATGATCCCCTTCCTTCCAGGACAAATGAAGCAACAAACATCCATGAGCTGCTAAAGACCAGCATTTCAAAGACCAGCATTTTAAGACCAGCATTTCAAAGACCAACTTTTAAAGACCAGCATTTCAAAGACCAGCATTTTAAAGACCAGCATTTTAAAGACCAGCATTTTAAAGACCAGCATTTCAAAGACCAGCATTTTAAAGACCAGCATTTTAAAGACCAGCATTTTAAAGACCAGCATTTCAAAGACCAGCATTTTAAAGACCAGCATTTTAAAGACCAGCATTTCAAAGACCAGCATTTTAAAGACCAGCATTTTAAAGACCAGCATTTCAAAGACCAGCATTTTAAAGACCAGCATTTTAAAGACCAGCATTTCAAAGACCAGCATTTTAAAGACCAGCATTTCAAAGACCAGCATTTCAAAGACCAACTTTTAAAGACCAGCATTTCAAAGACCAGCATTTTAAAGACCAGCATTTAAAAGACCAGCATTTCAAAGACCAGCATTTTAAAGACCAGCATTTTAAAGACCAGCATTTCAAAGACCAGCATTTCAAAGACCAGCATTTTAAAGACCAGCATTTCAAAGACCAGCATTTCAAAGACCAGCATTTTAAAGACCAGCATTTCAAAGACCAGCATTTTAAAGACCAGCATTTTAAAGATCAGCATTTTAAAGACCAGCATTTCAAAGACCAGCATTTTAAAGACCAGCATTTTAAAGACCAGCATTTCAAAGACCAGCATTTCAAAGACCAGCATTTCAAAGACCAGCATTTCAAAGACCAACATTTCAAAGACCAGCATTTTAAAGACCAGCATTTTAAAGACCAGCATTTTAAAGACCAGCATTTCAAAGACCAGCATTTCAAAGACCAGCATTTCAAAGACCAGCATTTCAAAGACCAGCATTTTAAAGACCAGCATTTTAAAGACCAGCATTTTAAAAACCAGCATTTCAAAGACCAGCATTTTAAAGACCAGCATTTCAAAGACCAGCATTTCAAAGACCAGCATTTTAAAGACCAGCATTTCAAAGACCAGCATTTCAAAGACCAGCATTTTAAAGACCAGCATTTTAAAGACCAGCATTTTAAAGACCAACATTTCAAAGACCAGCATTTCAAAGACCAGCATTTTAAAGACCAGCGTTTCAAAGACCAGCGTTTCAAAGACCAGCATTTCAAAGACCAGCATTTTAAAGACCAGCATTTTAAAGACCAGCATTTCAAAGACCAGCATTTCAAAGACCAGCATTTCAAAGACCAGCATTTTAAAGACCAGCATTTCAAAGACCAGCATTTTAAAGACCAGCATTTTAAAGACCAACATTTCAAAGACCAGCATTTCAAAGACCAGCATTTCAAAGACCAGCATTTCAAAGACCAGCATTTCAAAGACCAGCATTTTAAAGACCAGCATTTTAAAGACCAGCATTTTAAAAACCAGCATTTCAAAGACCAGCATTTTAAAGACCAGCATTTCAAAGACCAGCATTTTAAAGACCAGCATTTCAAAGACCAGCATTTCAAAGACCAGCATTTTAAAGACCAGCATTTTAAAGACCAGCATTTTAAAGACCAACATTTCAAAGACCAGCATTTCAAAGACCAGCATTTTAAAGACCAGCGTTTCAAAGACCAGCGTTTCAAAGACCAGCATTTCAAAGACCAGCATTTTAAAGACCAGCATTTTAAAGACCAGCATTTCAAAGACCAGCATTTCAAAGACCAGCATTTCAAAGACCAGCATTTCAAAGACCAGCATTTCAAAGACCAGCATTTCAAAGACCAGCATTTTAAAGACCAGCATTTCAAAGACCAGCATTTTAAAGACCAGCATTTCAAAGACCAGCATTTTAAAGACCAGCATTTCAAAGACCAGCATTTTAAAGACCAGCATTTCAAAGACCAGCATTTTAAAGACCAGCATTTCAAAGACCAGCATTTTAAAGACCAGCATTTTAAAGACCAGCATTTTAAAGACCAACATTTCAAAGACCAGCATTTCAAAGACCAGCATTTCAAAGACCAGCATTTTAAAGACCAGCATTTCAAAGACCAGCATTTTAAAGACCAGCATTTTAAAGACCAGCATTTTAAAAACCAGCATTTCAAAGACCAGCATTTTAAAGACCAGCATTTCAAAGACCAGCATTTCAAAGACCAGCATTTTAAAGACCAGCATTTCAAAGACCAGCATTTCAAAGACCAGCATTTTAAAGACCAGCATTTTAAAGACCAGCATTTTAAAGACCAACATTTCAAAGACCAGCATTTTAAAGACCAGCATTTCAAAGACCAGCATTTCAAAGACCAGCATTTTAAAGACCAGCATTTCAAAGACCAGCGTTTTAAAGACCAGCGTTTCAAAGACCAGCGTTTCAAAGACCAGCGTTTCAAAGACCAGCATTTCAAAGACCAGCATTTTAAAGACCAGCATTTTAAAGACCAGCATTTCAAAGACCAGCATTTTAAAGACCAGCATTTCAAAGACCAGCATTTCAAAGACCAGCATTTTAAAGACCAGCATTTCAAAGACCAGCATTTCAAAGACCAGCATTTTAAAGACCAGCATTTTAAAGACCAGCATTTTAAAGACCAACATTTCAAAGACCAGCATTTTAAAGACCAGCATTTCAAAGACCAGCATTTCAAAGACCAGCATTTTAAAGACCAGCATTTCAAAGACCAGCATTTCAAAGACCAACATTTTAAAGACCAGCATTTTAAAGACCAGCATTTTAAAGACCAACATTTCAAAGACCAGCATTTCAAAGACCAGCGTTTTAAAGACCAGCGTTTCAAAGACCAGCGTTTCAAAGACCAGCATTTCAAAGACCAGCATTTCAAAGACCAGGGGATTTTAAGGGTTCTTAACAGGTAACAGGATCCAAACATCCCAAATAAACGCAGTCTTTGCTAAGATGCTCTTCCTGAGGAGGGCTGCATTTCTGGAGACTGTATCACAGTCAAAGCTAACTGAGAACAGGAACAGAGAGGTAGCTCAAAGCCGGTGATTTCAGACCATGCTGGACTTTTAGTGCCGCTCCTGCCTCTGACACATGATGCTTTGCAGATGCACAGACAACAGTCGGAGGCTTCCTGAGGACCAGAGGCCCCCCTCTCATTCTTTAGTTAGAACTCCAACACAAGGCATACACTACGGAGCTGAGAGAGTCCAATACGGTGTTTTGATCCTGCTGGTGGGACTGGGATCCTGAGGGTTCAGGTTCACACACCAAGAGAGGCTGTTTGGTGGGAATGAGGACTGTGCTGATTAAAGAGGATGAAAGTGTTTGAAATCCAGAAGGGAGCACAGTTACCAGACAGTGTTTCTGCTGACTGGGAGAAATGTGGGCTCTCCACCTTCCACTGATGTGAATCTGTCAACATGACCAGCTGCTGCTTTAACCTGTGCTCTATCTCTCTCCTGTTTGGCTGTCCTCCTCTCCACAGTCCAGCTCCACAGTTACTGAGAAATATCATTTAGAAATAAGCAGTGTTGGTGCAGGTAATCCCACTTTAAACCATGGATCATGAACATGTGCACATACAAAAATGAGACTATTTCAGAATCACTTATAAACTCCCTACGAGGCCTTTTCAGTTTTCCTTTTCAGCAGAATGAAGCTGCTAATAATCTGTCACAAAAATAATCCTGCATATTTCTAATTGTTTCGATTTCCTAAGCAAATCAAAATATGTTTCTCTGACCATTTTTTAAATTTGATTTTTTTTTTCATTCACTGTAAAAAATGAACTCTGGCTTGTTTTTTATAAGCTAGCATAACAAGAGTAACTACACCGAGTGGAGAAAGGTCATGATGTCACTGGTTTGGTTTTGAGAAGAGGATGCTGAACTCAGAGTACTCAGTAAATATGGCGTT
Organism: Labroides dimidiatus; assembly: GCA_030710495.1. Lineage (NCBI taxonomy): Eukaryota > Metazoa > Chordata > Actinopteri > Labriformes > Labridae > Labroides > Labroides dimidiatus. The sequence goes on from CM061153.1 coordinate 33,401,352, forward strand.
GCTGGTCGCCTGCGCCCTCTAGTGGCGTCCCCAGGCTGTGTGAGGCGTTTGGTTCAAATCAGAATAAAGAGGGAACCTTGATCCTCACATGTCGGCTCTTCTTCTCTCTCTTCCTGTCACTGTGAAGCAGAGCTCACCAGGCGTTGGATTGTTCACCCACTAAAAGGGAGCGAGAGCTGGGTTCAGACCGTTGTGGGGTGGGTTAGTTTTACCCTACCGATGATGTGTTGTTGCAACAGGAGCCCTGCTCAGTACGAGACCAAGAGGGACACCTGAAGGGAGTTCATTACATCAACATCCAAAGGGTCTTTTTTCTTCTTTCAATGCACTGCAGATGCACAGGGGATTTACTATGAGGACATCCATTGTGCACTTTTACCAGTTCAACTTTAAAGAGGGGTATCCAGAGGGAACTCTTTAAAGGTTTCTCACTCATCCAGGGGGACTTTATCAGATCTGAGCCTCTGTTTCTCTTTCCAGTCCAAACACTGTCGAGGTGGTTGGCTGAACATTTAACGTGAGAGTTGATGCAGAATTGTTGAAAACTGTCGTTTCTGGAGTGCCCAGAGATATTAAACTTACTAGTGTATTAGCTGCTAGCGATGAGGCTAAACACGCTTCAACTCCTTCTCTGTGTTTACGTTTGATCCTATGTTACGACAGGCAGACCGTGGGTGGTGGAAGGGGAGCCGCCTACCTACAGTAACGATGGAAGCTAGCGCTAGCAGTCAGGAACTGCCTCTGAATCAGACCCTGATGGAGCTCAGCCTGGTTCCTCACAGCCTCCATCAGAACGATCATTTATTTCTTCCATTGATCACATTTAGCAACACGGGTCACTGACTGCTGACGTTGGAGCCTGGACAAAGAGTTAGACTATCAGTCCACCCGTTTCTTCAGGAGTCTGTGGGCGCTGCTCTGACAGATTACCTATGCCACCGGTTATCAGTTTCTGGTTGCCTTGAACTGTAGTGCTGACCGGTAGCATCAGGGGGCGGGGTTATGTTAATGACGGCTCTGTGATGTAACGCGACTGTGATTTCTGACCCGCCCATTAAATCCTGAACACAGCTCCACAATGAAGTCGTGAATAAATGAATCTTTGACACGTTTTAAGGAAACACATAAACTCATAATAATCTGAGCATAAACAAAGCATTCATAGACGCTCATGAAGGACACTGCTGCTAAAAGTTGGCGTAGAAGCTAATATGCTGAAGGGGAAGTTGGAAAGAAAGGACGGAGAAATGTGATTATTTTCTTTGGGCAATGGTTAACCCCCCCCCTCAGACACTCAGGCTGTAACTCAGCTCAGTAACAGCTGCTTGTGATTTATTGGTTTTCACTTTGGAAGTGAGAGAGGCTTTATTGAGCAACAACTGAAGTGTTAGTGCCAACTTTGGCTCAGTCAGAGGAATGAAACTCTCTCCTCATGCCTTTAACCGCCGCTCTGAGGGGCTGATGTAGCCAACACTCTCCTCATGATGAGTCTCATGTGAGCCGTGAACCTGGAACCAAAGTGAGTCACAGGATCAGCCCGTTCACATGTGAGCCTGTGGCTTTAAGAGGTAAAACCAGATCCAAAACCAGAAACCATGAACTGGATCAGCCTCCACTCTGTGACTACCTGCACCAGGTGTGTCCAAACCTCCTCCTCCCATCATCACAGACTGATGAGATCAGAGCTCACCTGTCCCTCAGCTGTCTCACATGTCCCTCAGGTGTCTCACCTGTCCCTCAGGTGTCTCACATGTCCCTCAGGTGTCTCACCTGTCCCTCAGCTGTCTCACCTGTCCCTCAGCTGTCTCACCTGTCATTCCTCAGCTGTCTCACCTGTCATTCCTCAGCTGTCTCACCTGTCCCTCAGGTGTCTCACCTGTCATTCCTCAGGTGTCTCACCTGTCATTCCTCAGCTGTCTCACCTGTCCCTCAGCTGTCTCACCTGTCCCTCAGCTGTCTCACCTGTCATTCCTCAGCTGTCTCACCTGTCATTCCTCAGCTGTCTCACCTGTCCCTCAGCTGTCTCACCTGTCATTCCTCAGCTGTCTCACCTGTCCCTCAGCTGTCTCACCTGTCCCTCAGCTGTCTCACCTGTCCCTCAGCTGTCTCACCTGTCATTCCTCAGCTGTCTCACCTGTCATTCCTCAGCTGTCTCACCTGTCCCTCAGCTGTCTCACCTGTCATTCCTCAGCTGTCTCACCTGTCCCTCAGCTGTCTCACCTGTCCCTCAGGTGTCTCACCTGTAATTCCTCAGCTGTCTCACCTGTCATTCCTCAGCTGTCTCACCTGTCCCTCAGCTGTCTCACCTGTCATTCCTCAGCTGTCTCACCTGTCCCTCAGGTGTCTCACCTGTCATTCCTCAGGTGTCTCACCTGTCATTCCTCAGCTGTCTCACCTGTCCCTCAGCTGTCTCACCTGTCCCTCAGCTGTCTCACCTGTCATTCCTCAGCTGTCTCACCTGCCATTCCTCAGGTGTCTCACCTGTCCCTCAGCTGTCTCACCTGTCCCTCAGCTGTCTCACCTGTCCCTCAGCTGTCTCACCTGTCCCTAAGATGTCTCACCTGTCCCTCAGCTGTCTCACCTGTCCCTCAGGTGTCTCACCTGTCCCTCAGGTGTCTCACCTGTCTCTCTAACTTTAATCTAATCTAAAGCAGCTAAATTTGGCACTGGTCTGATTTTTCTTCCTTTGGTAAATCCACCCAACGAAACCCGAGGTTATTCTCGTCTTTACTGTCATTTTGATAAAGTTATTTATTTGAAATGAAGTGAATCTGTTACAGTCTACGGCTTCGGCTCAACACTGTCTGAGTAACAGACAGAAACCCAGTGACAGTAACAGCTGAGACACAGACAAGACAAACGGTCACAACCAGTGGTTTCATGTAGCTTGGTGCAGCTCTGCTGTTCTCTGGTTCTCAGGTGTTTGCTTCGTTTGCAGTCAGTGTGGGAACGTTTGACTCTGACTGTCCAACATTAGAAATAAACACAGCTGTCATCAAGTTCAGACGCCGCCAGGTCTGAGTTCATCAGGTTATTTATATCAGCAGGTATCACGGCGGCTTGTAACTACACTGGCACTTACCTGAGGGTGCTTCATACAGCATGTTGTACGACTGGCCAGTTCAGCGAGTCAGGTGAGCATGTTAGCACGAGCTGATTGCATTGGACACATACCTGTTCAGCAGAAAGCTGCTCTCCAAGTGTCTGACAGCCGAGCCACGGTTCACCATCATTGATAGAACAAGAGACCAGCATGCACTGCTGCTGCTTTGCTTCACTGTCGGCAAGATAGTAACTCCTGCGCACAAGATACAGTAAGACGCACGTGCGAGACGGTAACAAGCGCGTTCTAGTTAAAAAAAATAAAGAATTATGTCACCTCCAGGGTTCCGTAAGAGATCGCCACTTAGCAAGACAAGATGTCCCCGTCCGTCAGAGTCATCCCACCCGTCAAACCAGACCACTGATTTAGACCAGTCACATATCTAATACTCTGTAGGATGAAAACTGGGGGCCGTATGAAGAGTCAGCCATGACTGTCGCACGGCGACTGGCGGTGGAGATGCCTGGTCCAGAGACACACGTCCTCCTCCCTCCTATCTGATGGTAAAGGATCCCAGAAACTTGCTCTGCACCACTTTTTGCAGAGATTGATCTACTTCCAGCGTTTTGATGAAATGAAGTCAGAGACTTTCTTTTGTTTTTGTGTCTCAGACGTTTCCTCTTTGCATTGAAAGTAGAGCACACTGAACAGCCTGATGTAAAGAAGCGATCAAACTCTTCATGTTTATATTCGCCTGGTTTAAAGCAGAAAGGAAGTCATGCATTGCAGAGTCATTTTAGGGATCTCTTCCAGGCCTGCAGGAATATAGTTACTGGAACAACAAACCTACCATGACATCACCCTCTTAAAAGTAATGGCTGTTATTCAAAGACATATGGCTGCTTGCCACATGTGTAGCACTTCCCTGCCCCCGCCTCTCCGGGGGACATTGGAAAGAAAAGCTTTTCCCCGTAAACTCGCTCTCAGGTTGTTCCTTTGACTCGGCGGGGACGCAGAGGCTCACAGGGCAGCGTCAGACGGACAGCGTCAGACAGAGTGAACCAGCCTGTCTCAGGCGATGGATGAGCTCCTGATCCTGGTGACATAATGAAGTGTGCGGGCTCATAGTAACTCACATGGACAAACTCCTGTAGTTTGATTTCAAGGTGACATGTGAGATGTTTTTCTGTGCGGCTGCTCGTTGTCTGTCGGGCTCTTTGTTCTGCAGCCTGTCTTGAAAAAAGATTTTTAATCTCACTGAGTTATTTTCAGCTCAGAGGCTCAGTTCAGACTATCTGTTTGTTCCTCATGAGCACCGTCACCTGCAGTCATAAAGACGTGACGCTTTTGGAGAACGGATCTTCTTTTTAACACTGCTTTTCTTTTTTCTAGCCAACGTTTACCAGGATGCAAAGCGACGAGGTGATATGTTTATTTATAGTTACTGAAGGGCAACGACGGCAAAGACGAAAATCCACATACACACTGAAACAAAAAAAGACCGACTTTTATGGCATTAAAAAACAAAACAAAACAAAACAAAACAAAACAAAACAAAACAAAACAAAACAAAACAAAACAAAACAAAACATTTACAGCCTGCTTCAAGAAATGGCTTTGGTCTGAATCACTAACTTCTTTAGCTGCTGCTCTGTACGCGGCCTGAATGTTTCCCAACTCAGCTGGTCAGGAGATATTAAGTCACAAGTCTGACCAATCAGAGGTGCAGCTCAAGTGACTGACAGGTCTGGTGCCCTGTAGCTGTTTGTGAGGAGGCTCAAAGCCCGCCTCTTGAATCAACAATTCCAGTATGGCCCCCGCCAACAACAGGCTTCGTTACTCAGGAAGAGGCGGTGACGTCACAGAGACTTTATTTGATATGGTTCAGTCCTGCTCTGCTTGTTTGGCCCCGAGCTGGGACGAAGTGATCAATAATCCCTGAATGATGCTGGTGACAGTATGGATGTCAGTAAAGGGTTAATCGCATGCTTGGTAGTTGATGTCAAAGTGACACAAATCCAGAAGGTTTTGCTCCAGTGTTCTCCAAAAAAGATCCAAATCAAACATGTCTGATTAAATCCTGCTTCAAAGCTTCAGAGCTGCTTCCTGCACAGGTTTATTGGAGCTCTTTGGAAAACAGCTTTCAAGTTCTCATCTGTGATACATTTTACACTCGATGCCGAAGTCATGACGGAGACCAGCTGGAGGACTCGTTAGTCTGTCGGACACTTCCTCATTCTTCTTATTTATTTATTTGTTTTTTCAGACTTAGTTTTTGAAGAATTTTGTACTGGTTTATTTCAGCTCATGGAACACATCACACACACACACACACACACACACACACACACACACACACACACACACACACACACACACATATATATGTATGTATATATATACTTGGTCATGTACATGTATAAATATTAAACATTTTGTTTTGGTTTAAGCTACAGCTCGCACATGCAAACATGTCTGATGAAATACTTTTAAATCAAGTTTTCTGGGAACTTCTAGAAAATTTGATTTCAGTTCACAGAAACAAAACCCTGAAAGTTTCCAACATTCCTCCACTTTCCTGATATTTACTGGAATTTTTCCAGCCCTCTGGACCCGTTTCTGTACAGATTTAAACAGAAACAGTGTTTGATGAAAAGAACCGTCTCAGACATTAATTGAACTAACTCGTGATTTCAGTCTTAAAGGCAGTTTGTGAAGATGTCTCACTGTTCCAGTGTGACAGACAGACAGACAGACAGACAGACAGACAGACAGACAGACAGACAGACAGACAGACAGACAGACGAAGACGCTCTGTGATGAATGTGTGAAAAACTCCAGAACAACAGAAACGCTGATAGTTTATAAATTTATGAAACATTTCTATGAACATGTGATATGACAGGTGATTGGCAGCGGTGCACCAGTTACATTCAGATCTGAAACAAATAACAGACGGAGGAGACAACAGACACGACACAGAGTCAACAGGTTGGATTAACTCTGCACGTCAACATGTGGAGAGGATGTTCTTTTGAACACTGATGACTGAAGTTAACGTGTGGACAGAAACAGAAGAGTCAAACAGGTGTGTGCTTCAAACCGCTGCGCAGGTCGAACCACACCATAAACTGCTTCCTTTCAACAAAGACTCCTCGAGGAACCAAATGAAAATAAGAAACAGACCGAAGAGGACTGGAGTGTGATCAGTTTGAGGTTTGGCAGCATGTTAGCACAGATCAGAGCTCTTTGTTACACTCTGAAAAGTCACTGATTGGACAGAAACCTGGCGAGCAGCTGGTGTCTGCGCTCATCCTGCTGCTCTTTAATTCTGTGGTCTGATTTCTTTTTGTACGAGAGGAATAAAAACAATCCCTAAACCTTCTAATCCTCAGATTATCGCCTCATGTCTGAAGCTCATAACAAGTTTCATACTGAGGCCTGCAGGTTGTTGGTCTACTCAAACCCTTCAGCCCATGAACCCGCAGTAATCGCACTAATAGACCAACGCAGACCGAAACAAACAAAAAAGGACCAAAAAAAAAACTTAATCCAGCAGATTAGAAGAACCTTTGATCCTGCCTCCACCGATACCACCGTCACCCTGCTGCAGTCAGCTCAGGGGTCGACACAGACATGCAGACCAAACATTTCCTGTTTGTATGCTCTCTTATAAAACCTCACATCTACTCTTTGTTTATAGCCTTAAGATAAAGGATGAAATATGCAGTTGTTTTTGTGACCCCCCCCCCCCCCCCACCCATCAAGGCCTAAATAAGTGGCAGTATATACACTTAAAAAAAACAGTATTTTTTAAAAAATTCTGTCTATGAACTCCAAATATGACACTGGGCTGAGTGGATTTATAAAAGAATAAACTGTAAATGTGTTTCTTCCACTACATAAAGCTGTGTGCCTGTAACAAACCAAAAACCAGAACACTTCTGACTTTTTGTCCTTTTAAACAAAATCAAGAGGATGTGAGAGAAGAGCGTCTCCACACAGAGGCCCAGACAACCAAGCCCTTTCAGCGTGTGTGTGTGTGTGTGTGTGTGTGTGTGTGTGTGTGCATGTGTGTGTGTGTGTGTGTGTTTTCTATTTGAACACATTTTCAAACACAGGACACTTGTGTGTTTTGAGTTTCTTCAGGGCCTGTTTGAACTCCTTGCTGGACTTGTCCCACTTGTGAATGCCCGTGAGGAGGTACTGCTGCTCCACCTTGCGGCCCATGATCAGGTAATGGTTCCCCAGGTTGTCCAGCTGCTGGCAGGGACAGTCTGCACCGTTTTTCAGATACAGCACCAGTGTCTTCAAGTCCTTTTTCTTCAGGTTCCCGGCCTTCACCATCTTCTTTCTTTTGTGCAGGATCACCTTCCGGTCTGCGTTTTCTCGTGTCACCTCTTTGATCTTGGTCTTGAAAGCTGTCGTCACAAAAAAAGGAGAAAAACAGTTACTCATTACAAAACGTGTTTCACATTTGATCCAGGTCAATATTTTGATTTGTATTTGTGAACTCTGAATGAGAGTATTCAGTGTCATGGCTGCTTTGTGTCCCTCGCCCGTGCAAGAGGACGCTGGTTCTCAGCAGCAGGCCGGGAGGCAATGCCTCATGGGAGGGAAACGGAGACGCCAGAACCTTTGTTACAGTTTGTGAAAGTTACAACAACACACTGAAAAACTCCCTCACAGAGAAACCATGAATGTTTGTTGGCTGTGATGGAAAAGGCCAAAGTTTTTCAGATAACTTTCGCTTCCTGTCTTTCTGTCTTCCTGTCTTTCTGTCTTTCTGTCTTTCTGTCTTCCTGTCTTTCTGTCTTTCTGTCTTCCTGTCTTTCCGTCTTTCCTTCCTTTTGTTTCATTTCTCTTTCTTGCCTTTAACCACACTAAATGACTCTGAGGACTTCACACCGTCTACAGTGAGACATGCATGTGTTCTGTTTTGGGGCTGGCAGGTCTGTGGTGTCTGTGGTGTCTGTGGTGTCTGTGGTGTCTGTGGTGTCTGCGGTATCTGCGGTGTCTGCGGTGTCTGTGGTGTCTGTGGTGTCTGCGTTGTCTGTGGTGTCTGTGGTGTCTGTGGTATCTGTGGTGTCTGTGGTATCTATGGTGTCTGTGGTGTCTGCGGTGTCTGTGGTATCCGTGGTGTCTGTGGTGTCTGTGGTGTCTGTGGTGTCTGTGGTATCTGTGGTGTCTGTGGTGTCTGTGGTGTCTGTGGTGTCTGCGGTGTCTGTGGTATCCGTGGTGTCTGTGGTGTCTGTGGTGTCTGCGGTGTCTGTTGTATCCGTGGTGTCTGTGGTGTCTGTGGTGTCTGTTGTGTCTGTGGTGTCTGCGGTGTCTGCGGTATCTGCGGTGTCTGCGTTGTCTGTGGTGTCTGTGGTGTCTGTGGTATCTGTGGTGTCTGTGGTATCTATGGTGTCTGTGGTATCTGTGGTATCTGTGGTGTCTGTGGTGTCTGTGGTATCCGTGGTGTCTGTGGTGTCTGTGGTGTCTGTGGTGTCTGTGGTATCTGTGGTGTCTGTGGTATCTATGGTGTCTGCGGTGTCTGCGGTGTCTGCGGTGTCTGCGGTGTCTGTGGTGTCTGTTGTGTCTGTGGTGTCTGCGGTGTCTGCGGTATCTGCGGTGTCTGCGTTGTCTGTGGTGTCTGTGGTGTCTGTGGTATCTGTGGTGTCTGTGGTATCTATGGTGTCTGTGGTGTCTGCGGTGTCTGTGGTATCCGTGGTGTCCGTGGTGTCTGTGGTGTCTGTGGTGTCTGTGGTATCTGTGGTGTCTGTGGTATCTATGGTGTCTGCGGTGTCTGCGGTGTCTGCGGTGTCTGCGGTATCTGTGGTGTCTGTGGTGTCTGCGGTGTCTGTGGTGTCTGTGGTATCTGTGGTGTCTGTGGTGTCTGTGGTGTCTGTGGTGTCTGTGGTGTCTGCGGTGTCTGTGGTGTCTGTGGTATCTGTGGTATCTGTGGTGTCTGTGGTGTCTGTGGTGTCTGTGGCGTCTGTGGTGTCTGTGGTGTCTGTGGTGTCTGTGGTATCCGTGGTGTCTGTGGTATCTATGGTGTCTGTGGTGTCTGTGGTTTCTGTTGTGTCTGTGGTGTCTGTGGTGTCTGTGGTATCTGTGGTGTCTGTGGTATCTATGGTGTCTGTGGTGTCTGCGGTGTCTGCGGTGTCTGTGGTGTCTGTGGTATCTGTGGTGTCTGTGGTGTCTGTGGTGTCTGTGGTATCTGTGGTGTCTGTGGTGTCTGTGGTGTCTGTGGTATCTGTGGTGTCTGTGGTGTCTGTGGTGTCTGTGGTATCTGTGGTGTCTGTGGTGTCTGTGGTGTCTGTGGTGTCTGTGTTGTCTGTGGTGTCTGTGGTGTCTGTGGTATCTGTGGTGTCTGTGGTGTCTGTGGTGTCTGTGGTATCTGTGGTATCTGTGGTGTCTGTGGTATCTATGGTGTCTGTGGTGTCTGTGGTGTCTGTGGTGTCTGTGGAATCAGTGGTGTCTGTGGTGTCTGTGGTGTCTGTGGTGTCTGTGGTGTCTGTGGCGTTACTTCTTATGTTGAGGTCAGAATAAAGTCTTCTAATCCTGCCTCATGTGGCTTCGCTCTGAGCAAACACATTTTTTTTCAGGCCTTTTAAAATTAGCAAGGGCCGAACACAAATCTGGAATCTCTTTATTTGATCAGTTATAAACATAACAATCAGCTTTTTCCAGGGCTGTGCTCTTCCTGCAAACAGAACACACACTCTTCTGTTACTGCTGCTCTGAAGCCATCAGGATACGTCTGTTCTGTTGATCTCAGGGTTTGGGTTTGGGTTGGGGTTATGTTCTGTCTCCATGCGTCTCTGTAGACCTCACTGTCTGACCCAGTGGGACCAGAACGCTGTCCCCGTTGAGCCTGGTTCTGCTCCAAGACTCTGTCGTCTAAACTCTTTAACAGCTGTTTGTACTCGCTAAACGCTGCTCTGCCAGGAGGAGTACTGAGGAGGAGTACTGAGGAGGAGTACTGAGGAGGAGTACTGAGGAGGAGTAATGTTTCACTCTCTCTCTCTTTCTCTCTCTCTCTTCCTAAAGTGTCTTCAGATAACTTCAGTGGTGCTGTACTATTAAAAACTCATGTACTGAAACACACACACACACACACACACACACACACACACACACACACACACACACACACACACACACACACACACACACACAGACTTGCAGCTCTCTCCTTGAGGCCTTGAAGTGTCTCCAACTGGTCTGAAGTCTTCTACGGTCTACGGTCCATGGTGGTCTCTCAGCTCAGCACAGCTGTGTTTCATTCACAGGAACTTTGTGAGGTCACTCAGGAAGTCCAACAAATCTGCACACCACCAAAACCCTGCTGCTGGACTGGGACCAGTCTTCAAAGATCCACACCGACACCAGTGTTCACTTTGGGCTCTTTTCACTTTTGGCAGTGTGGTCTCTGTTGTGGTCTCTGGTGTGGTCTCTGATGTGGTCTCTGTCGTGGTCTCTGTCGTGGTCTCTGGTGTGGTCTCTGGTGTGGTCTCTGGTGTGGTCTCTGTCGTGGTCTCTGGTGTGGTCTCTTGTGTGCTCTCTGGTGTGGTCTCTGTCGTGGTCTCTGTTGTGGTCTCTGGTGTGGTCTCTGGTGTGGTCTCTGGTGTGGTCTTTGGTGTGGTCTCTGTTGTGGTCTCTGTCGTGGTCTCTGGTGTGGTCTCTTGTGTGCTCTCTGGTGTGGTCTCTGTCGTGGTCTCTGTCGTGGTCTCTGGTGTGGTCTCTTGTGTGCTCTCTGGTGTGGTCTCTGTCGTGGTCTCTGGTGTGGTCTCTGGTGTGGTTTCTGGTGTGGTCTTTGGTGTGGTCTCTGTTGTGGTCTCTGTCGTGGTCTCTGTCGTGGTCTCTGGTGTGGTCTCTGGTGTGGTCTCTGGTGTGGTCTCTATTGTGGTCTCTGGTGTGGTCTCTGGTGTGGTCTCTGGTGTGGTCTCTGTCGTGGTCTCTGGTGTGGTCTCTTGTGTGCTCTCTGGTGTGGTCTCTGGTGTGGTCTCTGGTGTGGTCTCTGGTGTGGTCTCTGTCGTGGTCTCTGGTGTGGTCTCTTGTGTGCTCTCTGGTGTGGTCTCTGTCGTGGTCTCTGTCGTGGTCTCTGGTGTGGTCTCTGGTGTGGTCTTTGGTGTGGTCTCTGGTGTGGTCTCTGGTGTGGTCTCTGGTGTGGTCTCTGTCCTGGTCTCTGGTGTGGTCTCTGGTGTGGTCTTTGGTGTGGTCTCTGGTGTGGTCTCTGGTGTGGTCTTTGGTGTGGTCTCTGGTGTGGTCTCTGTCATGGTCTCTGTTGTGGTCTCTGTCCTGGTCTCTGGTGTGGTCTCTGTCGTGGTCTCTGTTGTGGTCTCTGTTGTGGTCTCTGGTGTGGTCTCTGTCGTGGTCTCTGGTGTGGTCTCTGTCGTGGTCTCTGTTGTGGTCTCTGGTGTGGTCTCTGTCGTGGTCTCTGTCGTGGTCTCTGTCGTGGTCTCTGTTGTGGTCTCTGTCGTGGTCTCTGTCGTGGTTTCTGGTGTGGTTTCTGGTGTGGTCTTTGGTGTGGTCTCTGTCGTGGTCTCTGTCATGGTCTCTGTTGTGGTCTCTGGTGTGGTCTTTGGTGTGGTCTCTGTCGTGGTCTCTGTCATGGTCTCTGGTGTGGTCTTTGTCGTGGTCTCTGTCGTGGTCTTTGTCGTGGTCTCTGTTGTGGTCTCTGTCGTGGTTTCTGGTGTGGTCTCTGTCGTGGTCTCTGTCGTGGTCTCTGTCGTGGTCTCTGGTGTATCTGCAGCTCTACGGACTTTCTGGGCAGAATCCTGAAGTCCTTTTGTCCGTCTGACCCTGAAGGACGGCCTGATGACCTCAGTTTGTTGGAGTTTGTTTCGTTGGTTCCTGAGGTCGGAGCTCTGAGGTCGTCCTGAAGGAACCCAGTCAGCCTGAATGTTTTTAAAGTCCAGAGAAAGTCTGATTCCTTTCTTTCTGTGCGCTGGTCGGACTGACCTGCCTGAATGACGGTGAAATCAAAGAACAATAAAAACCAGAAGTAGATCTTCATGTTCTTTTGTTCCATCAGAGTCGTCTTAAAACCGAGAGCTGTGCTCAGCTTTGTTCTTCGCCATTGCCTCCGTCTGAACTTCAGATTGTTATGTAGCCTGACAGAAATCCTCTTGATCTTTCAGTAAACTCTGTTTAACCTTCTAATCTCTCGGCTTCCTCTGGTTCTCCTCTTAAAGCGGGCCAAAAGCCCCACTGAGGTGGTCCAAATCCCCGTGCATGGCCTCCACTGTCCGCTGTGCGTCACTGAAGTTCAGGCAGCACGGACAGCCTGGATGGGAATGAAAGCTTAACGGTCTGAACTGATGGAGCAGCTTCAGTCAGATTTCCTCACTGTGGCCTTTAATCTAGAGTCCATCCTTCTGAAACCTGACGGAGCGTCAGAAACCCTCTGATCACCCCACAGTCTCTAAAACAAATCTGCTGTAGTGACCTGATGTCTCCTGACCAAGTCACCAAGCAGCTCTGAGGTGTTCGTGGAGAGATGTTCAGCTCACGCGTCTTCTCTTCTTTGCTTCTCGGAGTAAAACAGTGGATCTAAGTCACACCTGCTTTGTTTATTTTGTCCATTTAAACGGCTTCCAGCAGCAGACCGAGACCAAAACAACGACCGTCAAACACGCTGTGCTTCTCCAGTCACACACACCTGTCACACCTTATACACAAGAGAACCTGCACCACCTGCTGTGCTACCAAGACTAATACAATAATATCTAACAAACACACACACACATTAAAAATACAGCAAGTGGCTGTAATCACAAATTACGGAGCTGCCAGCTTTGAGGGTGCACATGGGAGGGATTAGGACTCTTATCCTCCGTCTCCAGCCACAAACTCTCTCTGAGAGGAGGCTTCAGTGAACATCAGAGGAACAGGCACCGTTCTTCACCTGCAGGCCGTGAAGCCCCACGTCTGAATGATGAACTCTTTCTCTGGTGCTGCTTTCAGCCTGCGATCTCTGACACACAGAAGCTGTGCTGAAGGTGTGTTGTACGTGTGTGCATGGATATCTGGTCCGTGTGTGTGCGTGTGTGTGTGTGTGTGTGTGTGTGTGTCTCAGTGTTCCTGGAACTAAATGGAAAACGTGTGAACTGTCTCTGATTTTGTTCTGCCCTGGGTTCATCTTCAGACCTGTTTGTGTCATGAGAGTAAAATGTTGCCCAATAACGTGAAGACTAAACAGAAGCAAAGATCAGCTCGACCTCAATCAGTCGAGACTCTTTGGAAACAGGACGTTTCTCCCTCATCTGATCTCCGGCTGGAATCTCTTTATTTTTTGAAAATGTTTGATTTTTGATCAGTGTTTGGTAACGTGTAGTAATGTTTTCATAAACCTCTTCACTGAGGACAGGCGGACGTCCATCCTCTCTGAGTAAACTGATCCGGTGTTCTGAAGCTCAGAAACAGCGCTGCAGCCTTTCCTCAGTGAACTCTGCTGCACGTTGTTTTAGGATGTTTTGGTCTCCAAACAAAGACCACCAGAAAGAGCTCACTCAGAGCGTTTACATGCTCGCAGTATGATCTAGGTGTGTCAGTGAGACCTCACGCTGTCTCAGCTCGTAGTCTGAGTTCTGAAGCTGCAGGTAAACGTACTGACTGTGACCTGACACCCAGGCATGACCATACCTCATGTTCTGTTACGTCTGCAGAGGGATGTTTGGAGGAGGCTTACCGAACTCGCTGGCACACATGTGCTCCAGCATGGCGTCTGTTTTCATCTCATCGTCACATGGAGGGCAGATGGGAGAGAAACCTGCAGAGAGAGGAGACGATGAGCGAACGGATTTAAGCTTCAGTGATACCAACGAGTCAGACTGGTGACTCTCTTTACACCCAGCGTATCCACATCCAGGATGTTCCTCAGTGGAAACAGGTCATGACACCAGACAGTCTTCACGCTGCCCCCCCCCCCCCCCCCCCAAAAAAAAACAACAACAACAAACAGGTAAAAACTGAGCTTCAGAGACAAAAACAGAAAACAAGAAAACAAAAAGAGTTTCTGCCAAGAAGTGATTCAGTGAAGTGCAAACATGTTTCCAACAGGATTTTTCAATTTATACTAAGACTGCCAACGAGCTGAGTCACAGCGCCCAGCAGCATCCGGTTCAGACCGACTGTGTGGAGGGTCCACAGTGTGTCATGGATGGAGGGGGGGGGGGGGGGGGGGGGGGGGGGCAGTGGTCTATTACAAGAGTTTTGTGAAAACTTGTTCAAGTTGCTCTGAAGTGCAAAGACTGTGAGAACAAGAGTCTTTAAAAACAGAGGGTGACGCGCCTTGACTGCCCTGCCTGCCCTGCCTGCCTACAACCTCCCCTGCCTGGTGGCCCTGCCTGGCGATGGCCCTGCCTGGCGATGGCCCTGCCTGGCGATGGCCCTGCCTGGCGATGGCCCTGCCTGGTGGCCCTGCCTGGTGGCCCTGCCTGGTTGCCCTGCCTGACGGCCCTGCCTGGTGGCCCTGCCTGACGGCCCTGCCTGATGGCGGCCCTGACGGCGGCCCTGCCTGATGGCGGCCCTGACGGCGGCCCTGCCTGGCGACGGCTCGCCTGGTGACGGCCCTGCCTGCGGGCCCTTCCTGATGGCCCTGCCTGACGGCTCGCCTGGCGACGGCCCTGCCTGGCGACCCTGCCTGGTTGCCCTGCCTGGCGGCCCTGCCTGGCGACGGCCTGCCTGGTTGCTCTGCCTGGCGGCCCAGCCTGACGGCCCTGCCTGGTTGCCCTGCCTGGTTGCCCTGCCTGACGGCCCTGCCTGGTGGCCCTGCCTGAACGCCCTGCCTGGCGACGGCATGCCTGGTGGCCCTGCCTGACGGCCTTGCCAGCTGGCGGCCCTGCCTGACGGCCCTGCCTGGTTGCCCTGCCTGGTTGCCCTGCCTGACGGCCCTGCCTGGTGGCCCTGCCTGGCGGCCCTGCCTGGCGACGGCATGCCTGGTGGCCCTGCCTGACGGCCTTGCCAGCTGGCGGCCCTGCCTGACGGCCCTGCCTGACAGCCTTGCCTGACGGCCTCGCCTGCCTGGCAGCAGCCCTGCCTGACGGCCCTGCCTGGCGACGGCTCGCCTGGCGAGGCCCTCTCCATGAAGGATGAAGGATAATCAGCCTGGATTTGGTGCACAGGGGGGGAAACTGTTCACAGGCCTCCAGACTGGATTTCAACATTTTCCAGTAATTATGAAAAATGAAAAAGTGCCTCACTCTGAGTTATGAGACCGCAGCTTCAAACAGCTCGCTCTCTGTTTTTTTTAAAGAACAAGTTGGTAGAATAATAAACAAGCAACATCTGGAAGCTTCTGAGAGCAGCAGGGCTGGAAGGCAGCGAGAACACGAGCTCCTGTTTCCGTCCTGTGCGTCACGTCATCAGTTCCTGAGTGAAACACCAGAGAGGAACCAAGCTGTCCGTCAGCAGCGAGCCTGCAGCTGATTGGCTGACATCACCACTGCAACTCTCAGCACAGGAAGAGGTGTTCAGACTGCACCCCCCACCACACACACACACACACACACACACACACACACGCACACACACACACCCTCATTTAAAAACAAGCACTCGGCACGTTTAGATTTAAAGAAGCAGTTTGTGGAGAGTTTGTGGTTGTTTTTACACCCTGAGGAACTGAAGAGGCGCTCTGAGCGCCGACGCTGACAGATGAACACACACCAGTCAGAAAAATCAGCAGGTGGGTTTTTACATACTGCAAAGTCTGAGATGTTTATGTTTCATTTTTTAGTAAAAAAAAAAAAAAAGTTTAAGCTGAAAATTGTCTCATTTCTTGATGTACAAACAAAAAAATTAAAGTAAAATAAAAGGTAATAAAATCTGCCATCAGGGGAGGAGCTGTGTGCTTCTTTAGTTTCTTGTATTAAAACATTTTTCTTGTAAAAACAACTCAAAAGAGGAAGATTTCTGAATGAAATAATTGTTGAAATAATAAATGAATTTTAATAATTGGCTTCTGTTTTCCATCAGCGCTCAGGCTTCAGTGAACGTGGCTCATGGTTCATAATACGACACGAACACTCAGAGTTCAGTTTTCACAGTGCAGATGAACACTGGTCTGACCAAGTCAACGAGTTCGATGTGACGTGGTGCAAAATATAAGAAGTGTTTGATTAATATTTAATAATCAATCAGGCGCTCATTAAACACTGGAAACCAAACTACTTTGATCAGGCTCATTTTACTGACGACTGCTGGGATTTGTCCAAAGCTCTGAGCTTCTTCCTGAGTTCATCTGATGTTTCCCACAACTGTGAAAATAAACTGAAACATCTATCGCCTTCTTTTCTCAGCGAGGGAGTGACTGGAGACACTTTCAGGAGAGTGAACGTGGAGGCCTTCTCCACCCACGGAGCTGAAGCAGAGCTGAAGCAGAGCCCCAGAGGAACACGTTCACACTCATGAGCTCCAGCTCCAGCTTCAGCTCCAGCTTCAGCTCCAGCTTCAGCTCCAGCTTCAGCTCCAGCTTCAGGCAGCAGCATTGTTTCAGAGACACAAAGAAGACAAAGACGTCTGTTCACAGAGGAGCTGGAGGCAGCTTCACTAATGTGATGAGCACTAATGAGGTCACACAATGACACAACACAGCAGCACACAGGAGTGAGAACACCAAGGCCGAGAGCTCACACACACACACACACACACACACACACACACACACACACACACACACACATCTGTTGTTTGATGGTTGTGGCAGAGAGAGCGGGCCCTGAACAAACACACAACAAACATCGTTGTGATTGGTCCGCTGAATATGATGACATGGAACCAAATCACAGGTGAGCAGCACGACATGAACCGCATCAGTTTTTTTTTCTTTGAGGAGCTCGTGGTGTGTGTGTGTGTGTATGTATGTGTGTGTGTGTGGGGGGGGGGGGTCACAGCATGTGTCCCACAAAAGGCTGCATCTGTTTGTGTTGGGATTTGCATCTGTAAACACACCGTCACCCCTGAAACAACATTTGAAGCCCGTCTCACTGCGCTGCTGCAGGGGGGGCTGTTAGTGGGGGCTGTTAGTGGGGGCTGTTAGTGGGGGCTGTTAGTGGGGGCTGTTAGTGGGGGCTGTTAGTGGGGGCTGTTAGTGGGGGCTGTTAGTTTTCTCACTCTGTTAGTTTGCTCTCAGTTTTAATGGTCAGCGGTTGGACGGATCAACAAACCCCTTATGGCTGCACTGAGACCGACAGATGGAAAAAACCAACTGCAAAGCGAAGCCTGCTTCTGTTTTCAGTCTTCCTTCAGGTCCTCTGTGGGTTAAAGGTTCATTCCGTGGAGTGTGGAGCTTTACGAAGTGACTGTTTGCTAAATTCAAGTCAGTCTGGATGAGCTCCAGATTGAACTGAACTGAACTGACTTCATCACAGCAGAGCAGAAATCTGGACTCACTGAGAATGAGACCTGTTACATCTGTCACATCTGTTAGCTGCGTTTAAAGTTACTCTATCTGGATGAAAGTTCTACCCCCCCCCGTGTCCACCGTGACTCTGGTTGTCTTACCCGTGGGCCTGCTGGCCTCGGTGGCGTTGGGCTGCGTCATGGCGATGCACACATCATCCTGGGGGAAGTTGTCACAGGTAAGCATCTCCGGCCAGGGGAAGCCGAAAGCCGCCATGATGGGGGTGCAGGCGTCCCGCACGGCCTCACACAGCCAGCGGCACGGGTAGATGGGCCGCTCAAGGCACACGGGTGCGAACAGCGAGCACAGGAAGACCTGCGTACCCGGATGGCAGTTCTTGTGCACCAGCGGCACCCAGCTGTTGGCCTGCTGTCTCACCTCGGCCATGGTTTCGTGCTCCAGCAGGCTCGGCAGCAACATCTGGTTGTAGCCCACATTGTGACACAGCCGCAGGTCCTCCGGGATGTCCACGCACTGTGGAGGCTTCCCGTAGCTGCGTCCGCCGTCATACGCGTCCGACTTCCAGCCAACGACGTACTCGTACTCTGAGGCGCTGCAGGATGACACGAGCGCCAGGAGAGCCGTCAGCTGGACCAGCCTCCACAGCGAGCCGGAGGCGGACTTCATGTTTGCTTTTTAGAGTAACGACGCTGCCAAGACGAGCGAGCCAGCAGTCACTTCATGCATCCACTCGGGTCAGTAACAAGGAGCGACTGTAAGAACCCTGAGCTCTGCTGGTCCGCTTTCTGGATCGGCTGGAGTCCTCCCTGGTCCGGCCCCTCAGCGCACCTCCGCTGCGTGTGGCTCCTCCGAGTGTTTGGGGAAGAAAAGCGCTCTGCCTGCGCTCAGCTTGGAAACAAGAGGAGACTGTAAAGTACGCTCCGACCAATCGGAGTGCGTCTGCGCCTTTTGGCTCACTGCTGACAGTTCAACCAGCTTAATTACCAAGTGTGTAAAACGCTCCAGGAGCCAGAGACCCCCACCACAACCTCCACCCCCACCCCCCAGGCACTCTAAAACAATATTCAAAAAAACTGACGGGGAATGAGGAATTGAGGCCACGTGACTGCAGAGCAGCGCAGCACATTTTTGGCCTGCAAGAAACTTGAACAAATCTTTGAAATGTGCTTTTCTGTCAAAGAGCGAAGAAAAGTTTTCACTGGATGAAGCCAAAGAAAAGACAAGAAGTCAAATGAAAGCTGCAGGCAGCTCCGTGTGTGTGTGTGTGTGTGTGTGTGTGTGTGTGTGTGTGTGTGTGTGTGTGTGATAAGGAGTTAGTATGAAGCACAGCCACCATGAAGTCAGAGCACCACAGTCTGACTCTGTTCTCCTGACTCCTCGTTCATTCTGCTGGCTTGAATTCAGGACATGTTGAAGTTCGTTGTATTAATGAGTTTTGTTTTTTGTTTTCAGAGGAAGCTGAAGTCTGGAACATCACACTGATCTGATGAAGGGAAGCTGCACTCAGCATAAAATGCAGACGTGTTGTTGTGAAACCTGTTTTTCTGTTGACCTCCAGATGAACTCCATGACTTCCTCTTGTGTTTCTGTACACAAGCAGCTCAGCGAGGGACGGACCCTCGCTGAGCTGCTTTGCAGACTGTGCAGCACTAGATTCCCTGACAGGTTAGTCTCTCTGTTCAGAGGAACAGGACACACACATGGTTAACAGGTTAACAGGTTAACAGGTTAACAGGGATGACTCATGATTTCAGCTTAGAGGACTCTGGATGTGCTGAATCTGAAGTGGAATAAGAACTGACAAATCAGGAATGAAGAAATAATGTCACAAGGAAATAATACGGTCTGTATCCAGGAGGCCAGTGTGTGCGCAAACAAACAAACAAACAAACAAACAAACAAACAAACAAACAAACAAACAAACAGGTATAAAAGTGAATACGGGTTGCAAAGGGGGAGAACATTTGGGGTAAATGTCTGTGGGAATTTCAACTTTGGAAAGTGGGAAATTTTCAGGGTTTTGTTGGCACTGAATAAAAAATTTGTAAAAATACAGTTGTCAAAAAGTTGTTGTCTTTTTGACCATTCATATTTCATTCATTTATTTGTGTGAAAAAAATCGTTTTGTGACACTGAAGATGACGACCAGCCACTGAGGACGATGAGGTCCATGATGAGGTCCATGATGAGGTCCACGATGAGGTCCATGGTGAGGTCCATGATGAGGTCCACGATGAGGTCCACGATGAGGTCCATGGTGAGGTCCATGATGAGGTCCACGATGAGGTCCATGGTGAGGTCCACGATGAGGTCCACGATGAGGTCCACGATGAGGTCCACGATGAGGTCCACGATGAGGTCCATGATGAGGTCCATGATGAGGTCCACGATGAGGTCCACAATGAGGTCCATGATGAGGTCCATGATGAGGTCCACGATGAGGTCCATGATGAGGTCCATGATGAGGTCCATGATGAGGTCCACGATGAGGTCCACAATGAGGTCCATGATGAGGTCCACGATGAGGTCCATGATGAGGTCCACGGTGAGGTCCATGATGAGGTCCATGATGAGGTCCATAATGAGGTCCATGATGAGGTCCACGATGAGGTCCATAATGAGGTCCAGGTCCTCGATGAGCAGGAAGCACGTCCTGAAGAGAAGCTAAATGAAATATTTTGACATTTTGAAGGAGACTTTTTTTGGGGGTACTGAGGGGAAATAAGGAATATGACTCAATAAAATAAATACCTGCGTCCAGTTTTACCTGTCACCATCCATGGTTTCTGCTGCTCTGTGACAGGAACCTTTAAAACTCTCCAGCTCTAAAAACTGATCAGTGTCATTTATAAATGTTGTATCAGAGATATTTACACGTTTGTTTGCTTGTGACAAATATTTATGCCTCTATTCAGGACAGTTACACTCATTTAGGCAAAATTCCAGAAATGTTCCTGAAAATTCATTTATAACGTCATTTAAAACATTGGACATGTTTTCAGACATGTTTATGACCAGCTGAAAGCAGCTCCTTAATTCACTGAACTCTGAAACCCTTCATGTAATTTTAAATAAGTTTATACCAAATATTCATCAGGTACCAAAATGAGCCAAGTTAATAATTATCAACTTAATAAATTTCTCTGTTGCACATTCGTCAAGTCATCCTCACCAAACCTCGTTAGGAAAACCAGCGTTTAATGTTTACACAACTAAAATACACCTTTATTTGAAGCAGATCTGAACAACAAGACAATCAACAAAACGCTGAGTGACTAAATAATGAAACGGCGAAAGAACAGAAATACACAGACAACAAATCTTTACATAATCAATAAAGAATGAAAGACCTCCATCGTTTCCCAAACTGGGAAAGCGCGCTTAAATCAGCAGGTTTTCAAAGCGGGTTTTGTACTGAAGTTAACCTGAAGCCCCGCGGAACCAAACACACGGACAAACCCGTGAATCAGGCGGAGTGTTTGCACAGAAACAGCAGCTCAGGAAGCAGCTGCACAGCTGAGTTTAGACAACTTTCAAGAGAACTTTCCTTAAAGTGCGTCACTGACGACAAGAAGGAAGAGGAAGTGACCGCGTGGACCGGATATTCATGACTTTTCGCTCGAGCTCTGATTGGTTTATGGATTTTACAGGGAAATAGAATAATTAAAAATAAAAATAAATATAATATAAAATATAAATATGAATAAATAAACACACACACACACACACACACACACACACACACACACACACACACACACACACACACAGGATTTTATCTTAATTTATTTTCATGATGTTTTTAAGACTTTATAATAATAATAATAATGATAATAATAATAATAATAATAATAATAATAACTTTATTTGTATATCACTTTTAAAAACATTAGTTTACAAAGTGCTCTTACAGTGGAAGTCTCAAAAAGAAAACAAAAAAAGTCAGCAAAGTAAGGGTAAAATGATAAAACTGACTCAGAGGTTAAACCACAAAATGTACTGTAAATACATAAACACACAACGGCAGGAGAGGAGGAGAACCAGACCACACAGACTGAAGGCAGAAGGGCGGGAGATCAGACGAAGGAAGAAAAGAAGGAAGAAAAGAAAGAGATAGAAAAAGTAAGAAAGATAAAAACATCAAAAATAAAGTAGATGAATAAGTAAAAAGAGATAAAAGATGTGACAACAGCAGTGAGAGCCAAAGGTTGAATAAGCAACAATAACCTGATGAATAACACACAGAAGTTTAGCACACAAGAGAAAGAACTCGAAAGACGGAAAGACTGCAATAAGAAAACAAAAAAAAAAAAAACTAACTCAAAAAAAGACCTGAAAACAAAAAAAAAACAAAAAACAAAAACAAGCTCTGTTTCCTCACTTTAATCTGGCCTGTTTCCTAACTTTAATCTGGTCTGTTTCCTAACTTTAATCTGGTCTGTTTCCTCACTTTAATCTGGTCTGTTTCCTAACTTTAATCTGGTCTGTTTCCTAACTTTAATCTGGTCTGTTTCCTAACTTTAATCTGGTCTGTTTCCTAACTTTAATCTGGTCTGTTTCCTAACTTTAATCTGGTCTGTTTCCTCACTTTAATCTGGTCTGTTTCCTCACTTTAATCTGGTCTGTTTCCTGACTTTAATCTGGTCTGTTTCCTAACTTTAATCTGGTCTGTTTCCTAATTTTAATCTGGTGTATTTCCTAACTTTAATCTGGTCTGTTTCCTAATTTTAATCTGGTCTGTTTCCTAATTTTAATCTGGTCTGTGTCCTAACTTTAATCTGGTGTATTTCCTAACTTTAATCTGGTCTGTTTCCTAACTTTAATCTGGTCTGTTTCCTAACTTTAATCTGGTGTATTTCCTAACTTTAATCTGGTCTGTTTCCTAACTTTAATCTGGTCTGTTTCCTAACTTTAATCTGGTCTGTTTCCTAATTTTAATCTGGTCTGTTTCCTAACTTTAATCTGGTCTGTTTCCTAACTTTAATCTGGTCTGTTTGCTAACTTTAATCTGGTCTGTTTGCTAACTTTAATCTGGTCTGTTTCCTAACTTTAATCTGGTCCGTTTCCTAACTTTAATCTGGTCTGTTTCCTAACTTTAATCTGGTCTGTTTGCTAACTTTAATCTGGTCTGTTTCCTAACTTTAATCTGGTCCGTTTCCTAACTTTAATCTGGTCTGTTTGCTAACTTTAATCTGGTCTGTTTCCTAATTTTAATCTGGTTTTTGTCCTAACTTTAATCTGGTCTGTTTCCTAACTTTAATCTGGTCTGTTTCCTAACTTTAATCCGGTCTGTTTCCTAACTTTAATCTGGTCTGTTTCCTAACTTTAATCTGGTCTGTTTCCTAACTTTAATCTGGTCTGTTTCCTAACTTTAATCTGGTCTGATTCCTAACTTTAATCTGGTCTGTTTCCTCACTTTAATCTGGTCTGTTTCCTAACTTTAATCTGGTCTGTTTCCTCACTTTAATCTGGTCTGTTTCCTAATTTTAATCTGGTCTGTTTCCTAACTTTAATCTGGTCTGTTTCCTAACTTTAATCTGGTCTGTTTGCTAACTTTAATCTGGTCTGTTTGCTAACTTTAATCTGGTCTGTTTCCTAACTTTAATCTGGTCCGTTTCCTAACTTTAATCTGGTCTGTTTCCTAACTTTAATCTGGTCTGTATGCTAACTTTAATCTGGTCTGTTTCCTAACTTTAATCTGGTCCGCTTCCTAACTTTAATCTGGTCTGTTTGCTAACTTTAATCTGGTCCGTTTCCTAACTTTAATCTGGTCCGTTTCCTAACTTTAATCTGGTCTGTTTCCTAACTTTAATCTGGTCTGTTTCCTAACTTTAATCTGGTCCGTTTCCTAACTTTAATCTGGTCTGTTTCCTAACTTTAATCTGGTCTGTTTCCTAACTTTAATCTGGTCTGTTTCCTTACTTTAATCTTTAATCTGGTCTGTTTCCTAACTTTAATCTGGTCCGTTTCCTAACTTTAATCTGGTCTGTTTCCTAACTTTAATCTGGTCTGTTTCCTAACTTTAATCTGGTCCGTTTCCTAACTTTAATCTGGCCTGTTCCCTTGCTGTACGTGAGATGCTACCTGTACCTGAAGGAAACTCTTTCCTGGAGTCATTCAGATGAATGGGTGCTGCTCTCTTGAAGGCAGTCAGTGTGTGAGCTGTTTGTTGGTGAGCTGTCAGCTGTGTAATTAACTTTAACTGTAGATAAGTGATTACACACCTCACAGTTAAGTCAATTTGTCTGGCCCAGTTGTCTTTTTGGTCCTGGATTTTCCCGCTCAGAGATTAGAGCGAAGGTGTGAAACACCTCTGTTGAATCAGGACACGTTTGCTGACAGCAGCGACAGATAAACAACAAAAGGCGAAACCAGCCCTGAATAACTGAGACCTTCAGGTTCTTCTTTCTCTCACCGTGAGTCAGTGTGAGGGGGCCATGACAGAAGACATCACATTCAAATCTCAACGCTTTGCTTTGTGCAGTGGTTATTATTATTGAATGATTTTGACCCTTGAGGACTGAGAGAGAAAAACCTTCACGGTCTGCTGTGCTGCTGTGTTGTGTCACAGACTCTGCAAACTGTTTATTGGTGTTAAAGAAAAGCTGGCTGAGTCTCAGTCTTCGGTCTGACGGTGGTGGATTTGTTTGCGGTGATGCCTCTCACTCGGATTTATGAGCCAAAGGTAACTATCAACAGTTCATGCATCACTGCTGGCTGAAAAAAATCCCTCAGATTCAGGAGACAGTGGATCTGGCTGTGCTGGAATTAGAGGAGAAGTTAATCAGGAATGATTGCCTTGTTAAAAACCACAAGTTGACTAACAGCAAACCAAAACCTCAGCTCGACAACGAGCCGAGGGGTCACGTGATTCGACTTGTTTTTACTTCCTACACGAGAGCGCAGCAGAGAAACAGAAGGCTTTCTCAGCCTCTGCAGAGGGTGAAGAGACTGAAAATAAAACATCAGCTGGAAAATAAGCTCCAATCAACAACAGAGAATCACTCTGAAGGTCCAGACCCTGCAGGGAAACCCCCCCCCCCTGCATTATACCGTGCTGTGAAAACGTACAGAGAAACCCTCTGCTCCTTCTGCACATATTTCACATCTACATGTTCAGATCATCAAACATGTTTTAATATCAGGCTAAATCTGCCCTGGTTGAGTTTACTGTACTGATTTTCACAGGTTGAGCTGAATCCAAGTTTGAAGGAGGATGAAACTTTTTTTCTCTTCTTTTTGAAAGCAGCTGGCATAAATAAATTTACAGCTTTAAGCACTATTTATTATTATTTTTTATTTGCACAAGAAATAAATATTACATAACAAATGTGATAAGAGTATGTACCATTTTACTGTAGAGAGGCGATGATCTCAGCAGTGAAGAAACAAATCGACTGAGTGATGAGTTGTAAAATATCGGCTTATCGGTTATAAAAAAAAAAAAAAAAAAAAAAAATCAGTGTGGAGCATCTCTAAATTAATCAAATAATAAAACATGTTGTCTGTGCTTCTTGTGGCTTGAATGAATGATTTCTTAAAATGAGAATAATCCTTTAATATAAGACACTAAGCCTGTGCACTTTGTACTCGAACCCACTGCTGGATTTTTTAAATAGTTCAGGCTGCTGCATTTTTCTCTTTAGTACCTTCAAATAAAACATTTTCAGGACGTGTCTCATGTTCAGGCTGAAAAATAAAACTCATTTTTGTTAAAGATGAGACGATAACTCTTGCTTTGAGTTCAGGGTTCGCAGTGCAGAATGAACAGCCATATATTCTGCACTCATGCATCATCAGCTACACCACACGTCTCACCTGGAGTACAGGTGTCCCTTTAAAGAGCGAGTGCTTCAGCACTTTACATGCTTTGTCCCTGGATGGGAGTTTGAGGAGGAGAATCTGTGACTCATCGAACGAGAAATTAGTAAAAGATCCAAAACACAGTAAAACACCACAGACAGTGATTGGTTGCTCCATGACTCAGACCTTTATACAGACTCATCAAAGTACATATTAATCAAAATCAGTTCAAGTAAACTGTTACTATACATAAAGTAGATGTTCAACATGTGTTATACCCTCAGAAAACAGAGGTCTATTGGACAGCACCATTAACAACATGATAACAAACCAGGATGTAACACATTACTGGTAAACATTAAAAGAAGCTAGCTAGCTAACAGGAAGTCTGTGGCGTGTTAGCTTCTCAGAGATGAACGAGCGTCTCTCTGCGTCTCTGTGCCTCAGTGAGACGAAGCTCATCAGATGCTCATCCTGTGACAGACAGCCAGGAGGGGGCGGGGCTTAGGTCTTCAGCTTCAGCACTGGGTGAGAGGCCGGGGACGAGCGAGCGGGTCAGATCGCTTCACATCACAGAGACCCGACTGAAAACTCTGGCACGATGCAGTGAAGACTGAGTGAAACACATCTATCTATCTATCTATCTATCTATCTATCTATCTGTCTGTCTGTCTGTCTATCTGTCTGTCTATCTGTCTGTCTATCTATCTATCTATCTATCTGTCTGTCTGTCTGTCTGTCTGTCTGTCTGTCTGTCTGTCTGTCTGTCTGTCTGTCTGTCTGTCTATCTATCTCTTCCCACAGGACACTGTTTGTCTTTGGTAAACTCATTAGTTTGTGTAAACGTCATTAAATTAAAGCTGCTCTCTCTCTCTCTCTCTCTCTCTCTCTCTCTCCCTCTCTCTCTCTCTCTCTCTCTCTCTCTCTCTCTCTCTCTCTCTCTGTAAATATTCAGTCTGTCACTGAGCCTGGTGTATTTTCATTACTATCTTAAACAAGGGACGGCACAGACTCTTAACTCTCCATCTGAACACACTCTCAGGGAAAGCTGGTGAACCGTGCTAACCATGCTAACCATGCTAACCATGCTAACTGGCTAATCGTGCTAACCATCTGAGATGCTGCCTGTCAGTCAGCCACAGCTCCAGGAAAGTTTTGTTTACATCATTTTACAACCTTGGACAGTTTGTTTACACAGTTCCACTAAAACTCAAAGTAACAATGATAACAGATAATCACACTCTGATCAAAGATTATTGGTCAGTTAGCAAGCAGTTAGCATTGGTCTGGTTAGCTTAGCTCAGCTAGGCTACTAGCTGAAAATTCAGACTGTAATGCAGCATTAACTCCTGTCGCCTCACCGTTGACCGCTGCTCCGACATCAATCAGTTCATCCTGTAGCAGAGAAGCGTTTCACACAGCGGCTGTCACCACTCTGATGATAAATACAACAGTATGATCCCAGACCAGTTCACCAAGATCCTGCAGGTCTACCCAGACCTCCAAGCTTCAGTCAAAAGCTAACAATGCTAATAATCTTACTTCACTAGTCAGTCTGTGGACAGACAGACAGGAGACAGACAGACAGACAGGAGACAGTCAGTCTGTGGACAGACAGACAGGAGACAGTCAGTCTGTGGACAGACAGACAGGAGACAGTCAGCCTGTGGACAGACAGACAGGAGACAGACAGACAGACAGGAGACAGACAGTCTGTGGACAGACAGACAGGAGACAGACAGACAGGAGACAGACAGGAGACAGACAGACAGACAGACAGACAGGAGACAGACAGGAGACAGACAGTCTGTGGACAGACAGACAGGAGACAGACAGACAGGAGACAGACAGGAGACAGACAGGAGACAGACAGACAGACAGACAGACAGACAGGAGACAGTCAGTCTGTGGACAGACAGACAGGAGACAGTCAGTCTGTGGACAGACAGACAGGAGACAGACAGGAGACAGACAGACAGGAGACAGACAGACAGACAGGAAACAGACAGTCTGTGGACAGACAGACAGGAGACAGACAGGAGACAGTCAGTCTGTGGACAGACAGACAGACAGACAGGAGACAGACAGACAGGAGACAGACAGACAGGAGACAGACAGTCTGTGGACAGACAGACAGGAGACAGACAGACAGGAGACAGTCAGTCTGGTGACAGACAGACAGGAGACAGACAGGAGACAGACAGACAGGAGACAGACAGACAGACAGGAGACAGACAGTCTGTGGACAGACAGACAGGAGACAAACGAACATGAGACAGACAGACAGGAGACAGACAGACAGACAGGAGACAGACAGTCTGTGGACAGACAGACAGGAGACAGACAGACAGGAGACAGACAGACAGGAGACAGACAGTCTGTGGACAGACAGACAGGAGACAGTCAGTCTGTGGACAGACAGACAGGAGACAGACAGGAGACAGACAGACAGGAGACAGACAGATAGACAGGAGACAGACAGTCTGTGGACAGACAGACAGGAGACAGACAGGAGACAGTCAGTCTGTGGACAGACAGACAGACAGACAGGAGACAGTCAGTCTGTGGACAGACAGACAGGAGACAGTCAGTCTGTGGACAGACAGACAGGAGACAGACAGGAGACAGACAGACAGGAGACAGACAGACAGACAGGAAACAGACAGTCTGTGGACAGACAGACAGGAGACAGACAGGAGACAGTCAGTCTGTGGACAGACAGACAGACAGACAGACAGGAGACAGACAGACAGGAGACAGACAGTCTGTGGACAGACAGACAGGAGACAGACAGACAGGAGACAGTCAGTCTGGTGACAGACAGACAGGAGACAGACAGGAGACAGACAGACAGGAGACAGACAGACAGACAGGAGACAGACAGTCTGTGGACAGACAGACAGGAGACAAACGAACATGAGACAGACAGACAGGAGACAGACAGACAGACAGGAGACAGACAGTCTGTGGACAGACAGACAGGAGACAGACAGACAGGAGACAGACAGACAGGAGACAGACAGTCTGTGGACAGACAGACAGGAGACAGTCAGTCTGTGGACAGACAGACAGGAGACAGACAGGAGACAGACAGACAGGAGACAGACAGATAGACAGGAGACAGACAGTCTGTGGACAGACAGACAGGAGACAGACAGGAGACAGTCAGTCTGTGGACAGACAGACAGACAGACAGGAGACAGACAGACAGGAGACAGACAGACAGGAGACAGACAGTCTGTGGACAGACAGACAGGAGACAGACAGACAGGAGACAGACAGACAGGAGACAGTCAGTCTGGTGACAGACAGACAGGAGACAGACAGGAGACAGACAGACAGGAGACAGACAGACAGACAGGAGACAGACAGTCTGTGGACAGACAGACAGGAGACAGACAGTCTGTGGACAGACAGACAGGAGACAGACAGGAGACAGACAGACAGGAGACAGACAGACAGATGACAGACAGTCTGTGGACAGACAGACAGGAGACAGACAGACAGGAGACAGACAGACAGGAGACAGACAGACAGGAGACAGACAGACAGACAGACAGACAGGAGACAGACAGACAGGAGACAGACAGACAGACAGGAGACAGACAGACAGACGACAGACAGTCTGTGGACAGACAGACAGACAGACAGACGACAGACAGACAGACAGGAGACAGACAGACAGGAGACAGACAGACAGACAGGAGACAGACAGACAGACGACAGACAGTCTGTGGACAGACAGACAGACAGACAGACAGACAGACGACAGACAGACAGACAGACAGACAGACAGGAGACAGACAGTCTGTGGACAGACAGACAGACAGACAGACAGACAGACGACAGACAGACAGACAGACAGACAGACAGGAGACAGACAGTCTGTGGACAGACAGACAGTCTATGCAGGAGTTTCATTAAAGTCGGGGTATCCTGCTTAACTCAGGATCTCTAAACTGGTTTATGACACTCTGGAGGGATGTGCCTCAAACTGCCCATTGCCCCCAACAGACCCCCCAGAGGACAGGCCAATCAGAGGGAAGGGGGTTTGTGAAGCTGGGAGCCTTAAAGAGACAGCAGCTAAAATGAAGTGTTCCAGTTAGAGGCTGAATTCAGGTTTTATAAAACAGCAGGGAGAGACTAATCTTTTTTTTTTTTGAGCTTTAAATCATGTAAAGATGCTACGGGGGCACCAGAGGGACAGAATTAAGCCTTAAAGGAGCTGGAGCTGTCATAACTGGGTAAACAGGTGGTCATGATGCCATGAATGACGGGGGCGAAGGTTTGATCCCCACATAATAAAAGTCTCTAATCGATGTAAAATGTCTCTTTGGGAGTATTCAGTGTTAGTGTGCAGCTACATAAGGTCCTTTAAACATACGGGCGGGTCAGAGGAAGGACAGGGAGGACTGCTTCAAACTGAGAGCACTGTGCAAAGACACCAGCACCTTCTGAGGATCTGAGTGCAACTCATGTTCACATATTTTAAGATTAAAGGTGGTCTCCTGTAATTTCTTTCATGTTTCCAGGCCCTTGGTCTCAGCTGAAAGAGGAGCATGTTTTTCTTATTTCACTCGGAGCTCTTCTTCATGACACATCTTGTCGTTCACGACCTCTTTAAAGATGCTTTTTTATGCTTTTAGCTTCAATGTCGAACATGAAAAAGACTTCATTTGTCTGAGTGACGGAACCTGTTTTTGTACTTCAGTGTGCAAGAGGCTCAATCTTTCAAAATGGGACAACGTTACATCTTTAAAAACCCGAAGGCTTCTGCTGTGATGAAGAAATCCTCTCTATCCTGTCGTCTGCTGGAACTGAGCCCCAAACTCTCAAACAGCGCGCTGCAGAGTTCGGTCGAGGAGTCAAAAGCCATCGCTGTTTTCTTGAACTTAAGCAGGAGCGAGGAGAAGATGTACGGCTGCAGCTGCCTGCATCAGACAGGAAGTGCAATTCATATCCTCACCCCCCCCCCCCACGATGGGACTGAGAGGGTGACAGAGAGCCACGGGATGATTGAGGAGGGAGAAGATGAAGGGAAGGGAGGCCTGGCTTCAGATGGTTTCCCCTGCACAGGGAGGATGTGGGTGTTGATGGTCGCTCCATACCTCTTCACGGCCTTTTTACCTGTGGGACACCTGGTTGTTGAGGAGGCCTGGGAACGTCTCTTCAGTTTCAGTGCTTAATGAGCCGCCTGGAAGAGAAAGAGAGAGTCACACTGCAGAAACACAGGAAAGACTTCACACAGGATTAAAAGACTCAGTTTGATTCAAACAAAGTCTCTGAATCCTTCACTGCTCAACGTTTCATATCTGAAACACGAGTTTCAAAGAGTTCTGTCTCATCAACATGACCAACAGTTTCCTTAAAAACCTGTTATAGAACAAACAAACAAACACACAAACAAACAAACAAACAGATGAACAAACACACAAACAAACAGATGAACAAAGAAACAAACAGATGAACCAACAGATGAACAAATGAACCAACAAACAAACAAACACACAAACAAACAAACAAACAAACAAACAGATGACCAAACAAACAAACAAACAAACAAACAAATGAACAAACAAACAGACAAACAAACAAACAAACAAACAAACAGACAAACAAACAAACAAACAGATGAACCAACAGATGACCAAACAAACAAACAAACAAACAAACAAACAAACAAACAAACAGATGAACAAACAAACAAACAAACAAACAAACAAACAAACATAAACGAACAAACAAACAAACAAACATAAACAAACAAACAAACATAAACGAACAAACAAACAAACAAACATAAACAAACAAACAAACAAACAAACAGATAAAAGAACAAACAAACATATTTCCTCTGTCCCTTATGGATGATCATTCCCCGACAGGCAGCTGAAGTTATGCTTTCGCTCTTTTTGAAGTCGCTGCTCTCATGAAATCATCCTCACACTTTTTTTTCAGGACATCATGGATTATTTTCAGAGTTGTGGAAAGAATGACATTTAAACTGTTATAAATTTTGTAAAACTTGCAAAAACCGCAGAAAATCTGAAAAGTCATAAGAACAACATCATAAACAAAATGATGCTGCATTTTTTTGCAGATGTCATTAAAACTGTTAATAAAAATCTCAGTTCCAAAAATTAGAATTTTCTGGAACTTATTTGATGTCTCAGGCTCTGTGAGGACTCTCTGTCTGAAGTGGGTCACAGCGCCACCTGCTGGCTGGAATCCTGCCCACACTGTGGTGATGTCATGACTCTGAACAAGGCGTGTGTTTGTTTTGGAAATGAATGGAGATCAGATCTTCTTTTTAACACTACTTTTCTTTGTTCAAGTCGACTTTTTACTGGATACAGCGTGAGGAGGTAAGGTATTTATCAACAGTTACACAGAGCTGCTGTTTGACACATGACAACAGGTAAACTTTGACACTTTGTAGCTCAGTCGACAGTTACATGTAGAGCTGCTGGCAGCCTGCTGCTGGGAGGCGTATCTGTAGGTTAGCAGGCAGAGCTAACGTGAGCTAACGTGAGCTCACTCTTCATTTGACTGACAGACTCTCAGTTTGATCAGATCACTGCAGAATAACTGCTGCATGTGGCTGGATAAGATTGTTAGATAGATATTCATGGAGACGGCGCTCACCGTTATGACAGCTGTACATCCAAACACGATGGCCGTCATATCGACATCTGCACTTCAGGATGTTGTTGGTGTAGTCAGACTCAGGAACTTCATAGTTTGGATTGATTATGATCTGGAAGAGGAGGAAAAGGGAAACCTTCAGAGAGAGCAGCCGGAACCCGGAGGAAACTGACAGATGCATCATGGGATACGTTACCTGAAAGATATAATCTCCAGGTTTGAGTTCAGTGATGTCCACCCACTGGCAGTCGATGTCATGCCTGTAGGTGTCCCAGCACCCCACTGTGATACCCTGCTCTCCAAAGTTCGCACATTCATACCTTTTTTCAATCCCTGAAATAAATGAGAGAAAACGTCTGTGACTCATTCAGAAAAGGTTCGAGACAGGCTGGGAACACAACGTTCATTTAGAGTCTGACTCCTTTAGAGACGTCTGACTTATTTAGAGACGTCTGACTCGTTAAGAGATGTTTGACTCGTTTAGAGACGTTTGACTCGTTTAGAGACGTCTGACTCGTTTAGAGACGTCTGACTCGTTTAGAGACGTCTGACTCGTTTAGAGACGTTTGACTCGTTTAGAGACGTCTGACTCGTTTAGAGACGTCTGACTCGTTTAGAGACGTTTGACTCGTTTAGAGACGTCTGACTCGTTTAGAGACGTTTGACTCGTTTAGAGACGTTTGACTCGTTTAGAGACGTCTGACTCATTTAGAGACGTCTTACTCGTTTAGAGATGTTTGACTCGTTTAGAGATGTCTGACTCATTTAGAGACGTCTTACTCTTTTAGAGACATTTGACTCGTTTAGAGATGTTTGACTCGTTTAGAGATGTCTGACTCGTTTAGAGACGTCTTACTCGTTTAGAGACGTTTGATTCGTTTAGAGACGTTTGACTCGTTTAGAGACGTCTGACTCGTTTAGAGACGTTTGACTCGTTTAGAGACGTCTGACTCGTTTAGAGACGTCTGACTCGTTTAGAGACGTCTGACTCGTTTAGAGACCTTTGACTCGTTTAGAGACGTCTGACTCGTTTAGAGACGTTTGACTCATTTAGAGACGTCTGACTCGTTTAGAGACGTTTGACTCGTTTAGAGACGTCTGACTCGTTTAGAGACGTTTGACTCGTTTAGAGACGTCTGACTCGTTTAGAGACCTTTGACTCGTTTAGAGACGTTTGACTCGTTTAGAGACGTCTGACTCATTTAGAGACGTCTTACTCGTTTAGAGATGTTTGACTCGTTTAGAGACGTCTGACTCATTTAGAGACGTTTGACTCGTTTAGAGATGTTTGACTCGTTTAGAGACGTCTTACTCATTTAGAGACATTTGACTCATTTAGAGATGTTTGACTCGTTTAGAGATGTCTGACTCGTTTAGAGACGTCTTACTCATTTAGAGACGTTTGATTCGTTTAGAGACGTTTGACTCGTTTAGAGACGTTTGACTCGTTTAGAGACGTTTGACTCGTTTAGAGACGTCTGACTCGTTTAGAGACGTTTGACTCGTTTAGAGACGTTTGACTCATTTAGAGACGTTTGACTCGTTTAGAGACGTTTGACTCATTTAGAGACGTTTGACTCGTTTAGAGACGTTTGACTCATTTAGAGACGTTTGACTCATTTTTGAGACGTCTGACTCATTAAGAGACGTTTGACTCGTTTAGAGATGTCTGACTCATTTTTGAGATGTCTGACTCGTTTAGAGACGTTTGACTCATTTAAAGACGTTTGACTCGTTTAGAGACGTCTGACTCGTTTAGAGACGTTTGACTCATTTAAAGACGTTTGACTCATTTAGAGACGTCTGACTCGTTTAGAGACGTTTGACTCATTTAGAGACGTTTGACTCGTTTAGAGACGTTTGACTCATTTTTGAGATGTCTGACTCGTTTAGAGACGTTTGACTCGTTTAGAGACGTTTGACTCGTTTAGAGACGTTTGACTCATTTAGAGACGTTTGACTCGTTTAGAGACGTTTGACTCATTTAGAGACATTTAACTCCTTTAGAGACGTCTGACTCGTTAAGAGATGTTTGACTCGTTTAGAGATGTCTGACTCATTTAGAGACGTTTGACTCGTTAAGAGACGTCTGACTCATTTAGAGACGTTTCACTCGTTTAGAGACGTTTGACTCATTTTTGAGACGTTTGACTCGTTTAGAGACGTTTGACTGTGGACTGGATTTCATGTTATTTCAGTTATTTTTAGTTGCTGGGTTAGTTTTGATGAGACTCTGTGAAGCTCCCTCTCTTTTTTAAAGGATCAGTCTCAGACTTTTCCTTCCTCCCTCTAACTGCACTGTGAAAATGTGACACCTGTATGAAATTTAGAGCCGATTCCTGATGAAGACTTTGTAAAACTTATATTTTATGAGACTCCACAAACTCACAGATGTTTATTTTACACTGTTAGTAATTCTTTTGGTTTGACTTTAAACAGCAGAGATGGTTCGATGGACGCCGAGTCTCTGAAAACTCTCATCTTGAGGAAGGGTTGAATCCTCACCTTCATCACACTCTGAGTCCTCCAGGCAGAAGCTGGCCTTGTGTCCTTCGGCCACCTTTGTTCCGTTGAGGCTGAACAGGTCGTAGATGGTGAACACCTCCATGCTGTGGTAATGTCTGCCAACACAAACACAGGAACACTGAAACAGACCAGTTATTGTCTCCCAGCTGAAGTCAAAGCTCAGCAAAGTGCAGTGAAGACAGAAGATCAGGGTTCAAACTCTGAGGTGTGTTCCCTTCAGTTCACTGATTAAAACACGAATCAAAGGTGGTAAAAGTTGGATTTTTGCCTCCACACAGCTCCACGAAGCTGCCAGGAGTTAACTGTTCCCTCCAGCCAAAAGGAGAACCACAAAAATGTGGGACTTTTACAGATCTCGAGCGTGTTCGGAAAGCTTGAAGCTGACAAATGAAATTACAGGGCAGCAAACGTACGGAAAGGAGGCGAATACTCCAAGTAAAACACGAGCCGCAGGCTGAGCCGGGCTTCTTTTGGTGTCATAATAAATATAATCTGAAACATAATCTATCACCGTTAGACGTGCTCTTAAATTATTATGTGGAAAAAAAAAACGGGCTTACATCAACAGTTTTATACCCAATAAAATAAAATCTTTCCAAGAGTTGCTGTAAGAAATATAAAGGATGCTTTTTGTGTTTGATTTATCATCAAATCAGGACTCATCTCTGTGGATTATAGACTGTTTACACTCTGAGTCTGTCATTAAGAAAGATGAAGTCATATAAATTCCATTTTGAAAGTTATAAATCAACAACCCAACCTATAAACTGTAACACACAAGCACTTTAATTCTGTCCCTGGAGAAAGTTCCAGCAGTTTCCACCTTTAAAAGTCGGATCTGTTGGTGCTATTATGTAATTATATTTAAGTATCAGTAACTTTTCCATCCCTGAGAACGCCCACGCAGTCTTACCTGTGGCAGTCGTGCCACACCCAGGAGTCCCTGCTGGCTTTGGGCCTGAAGTCAGACTGGCCGTTGTTGTGGATCTGAGAGGAGAAGCGCAGCAGGCGGCGGTAGGAGTTGGCGGGCACCTGGTTGGAAGTTGAGGACAGACAGTTCTCCTCAAACGCACACTGCAGCATAAACATGGGCCTGTCCTCCATGTAGGTGGTCTGCTCCACCACCTGAGGGTTCAACACCAGGTCAGGGGCAGCTGGACGGGACGATGAGGGGGGAGAAACCACAGGAGGGGAGACGGAACATATTTAGACCAGAGACAGTACGACACATGGACCTGACCTCCGTCACATCATTCCTCTCTGATACAGAGTTCTGGAGCCCAGATACAGAGGAAACACTGAACTCAACCCAACTTTGTTCACATTAGAGTGAGAGAGAGAGAGAGAGAGAGAGAGAGAGAGAGAGAGAGAGAGAGAGAGGAGGTCGCAGCAGCATCCACTCAAAGTTGAAACAGTGCTTTAGGCGACCATTCAGGCTGCTGACATCACTTCCTTTAATAACGAATGTTCTAGAGCATCATCTGTTCGTTAACTGGACTGTTTTTTTTTTTTTTTTTTTTTGGGGGGGGGGGGGGGGGGGGGGGGGTGTCTTTTTGAAAGTCCTCCTCCCTCCTCCTGACAGTTTCTCCTTCCTGTGGGGCTCTCTGAAGGCCTGAGGCGCTTTGTGATGAACTTCTATCCTCTCAAAGGGAAACGCTACAAAAAATGGAGGACTTCTGAGATTTTGCAAACCCTAATCCAGACTAACCATCTCACTGTAAAAAACAGAGGATGAATAAAGTGAAGAAGTGAACTGAAGCTATAAAAACATCCCCCTGCCGTGTGCTGAAAGAGAAAAAAGTGATTTGATTTGTCAAACCTCTGCAGCGGCTCCATGTTTTGGGATCTTTGCTGATCGGTTTGGATATAAAATGTTTTGATGTGAGAGAGAGAAAGAGGACCAAGCGGTCCGAGCCTCTACGTGATGACGCCTGAACACAGTGAGTGGACGGAGGAGGCTTCAGGCAAAGAATAATCTCATCTTTTCAGTGGTGACCAAGCCTTAATCTGCTTTATGGAAATAATCTGTGTCAGCTGTCAGAGAGTGAGACACCAACAAACTGCACAGACTGAAGGAGGTTTGGACCCCACAGGTCCAGACGGGTCCTCCTGTTGGACGTCTCTCAGCCTCTGTGGTCTCCTGCTCTGATCTTACAAACTGAATCAAACTTTGAACTCACATCGTTTCCGTTATTGATGGCGTTATCGGCGTTATGAACGTGGCGTCTTACTCTCAGAACAGGACACTCCAGCAGCGTTGCGTCCGCCTCCTTTCGGGCAGCTGAGGTGGTCTCCGTGGTGAAGACAATGAGTCAGCGACATCTCAGTGCCGGAGCAACGGACTCCGCTCATCACCACCGTGTCAGCACCCACCTGTCCCGGCCAATACCACGTCTCCTGTTTGGGGAACAAGAGGCCAACGTTACAGCTGGTATGAGTTCACCGTCCACATGCTCTGAAGCAGCAGCAGCAAAGGTCAAATCTGTGACATTGACATTTACTAAAGATGAATCTTTTTAATGGTTTGGATTCTTGTCTTATCTTGTTTATTTAAGTTTTATTTGGGGGATTTTACACCTTTTATTTGGAGAGAACAGGACCGTGGACGACGCTGTAAACTGGGAGGAAGTGAGAGTGAAAGACTGGAAGCAAACCCGGGCTGCCTGCTGTACTTCTTACAAATGAACTCTAAGAGTTTGTGTCCTTTGTTGAAGTCAAAACGTCTTATTAGAATTAATATGAACCACACTCACCTGAAAAATCTAAAAAATTCTTATTTTGAGATGTTAAAAGACAAAAATGACACTTGAGTTGCTTCAAATCAGTAAAAAAAAAAATAACTTTAGTGTCTTGAAATAAGAGTCTTATTTTAAGAGACTGAAGTTGATCTGAGATGGTATCAAACCATTTTAAATCTGAGCCATGAATTCTTTGTTTCCATCATTGTTATTATTACTGTTATTTTTATTAATGTTAGTATATTTGTGTTTGTATTTTCTGTTGTTTACTGCCGTTCCCCTCAGAGAGGTGAAGTCATTGATCAGACTGTAAATTCCTCCATTTCCTGTGTGTAAGTTTATCAGACAACACTACAACGGCAACAACAGGTAAAAGGGGATGGGCTTAACCTTGTGGTTAAGTAGTGCGCCCATATATGGGGTGGCCCAGGGTCGCTTTCAGCCCGAGGCCCCGTACCCACACATCATTCCCCAACCACACAGAATTAAAAGGAAAAAAACACAACTTAAAAAAGGTAGAAAAAAATTTAACAGAGGAAAAAAAAAGACTTAAAAACTCCTGTTTTGGAATTCAGATTACAGTAACATTAAACTTGATTTATGCAGCATTTTGAAAAGAGGGTTACAAAGTGCTTTAGGAAATAAAAGAGGAGTAAAAGAGAAATGAAAGAGAAATGTGATGAGGACAAGAATTCAAAATCACAAAACTAACAGAAGAGAATAAAACATCGTATAAAAAGCTAAAAAGCAGCACAAAATAAAAGGAAGTAAAACATCAGAAAAATGAAAACAAGACGAGATGAAGGATGGAAGATGCTCCCTGAGAAAAAAGTTAAAAATCCATCTGAGTGGATCCTTCCTCCTCACCAACAGGTGAGTTTCAATCAGGGCACCATGTGACCTGAGAGCGGACCTCTATCAGCTGATAGCTGAACCTCTGTTCACTAAACACCTCACTGATGATGATGATGATGATGATGATGATGATGATGATGAAAACACAAACTTTATTTGTGACTAAAAACAGTTTTCTGCAAATATCACCAGAGGGCGCTATCCGTCTGTTCCACCGTGATGAGTCCAAACCAACATCCAGACCCACACAGAGGAGCAGAGATCAGGTTCATACAGGGCTGAGAGACCCAACCAAAAACTGTGTCATTCAAAAATCAAATGAAATACTGCAGAAGTTACGACATGTATGACATCATCAGGCCTTAAATATAATAAAGTACTCTTTGATTGTTCCGTTTGTCCTGACAGTGACTCACTCAACTCCACTACTCACAAAACAGGAACACAACCCCAACCCCAGCGAAGATGGGCCGTAAAAAAAACACAAGACAAGATTTTATAATCCTGTTCAACATATATTCAATCCACGACACTACAAAGACATTTCATGTTCAAACTCATCAACTTGAGTTTTGTAAATATTCACTCATTTTGAATTTGATGCCTGTTTATTGAACATGAACGTTGCACGTCCAGTCCCTACTTTTTTGCTGTGGTGTTCACTGTGAGTTCACCGTGTTCACTGAACGGTCACTGTGCGTTCACTGTGTGTTCACTGTACGGTCACTGTGAGTTCACCGTGTTCACTGTACAGTCACTGTGAGTTCACCGTGTTCACTGTACGGTCAATGTGTGTTCACTGTGTGTTCACTGTACGGTCACTGTGAGTTCACCGTGTTCACTGTACGGTCACTGTGAGTTCACCGTGTTCACTGTACAGTCACTGTGAGTTCACCGTGTTCACTGTATGGTCACTGTGAGTTCACCGTGTTCACTGTACAGTCACTGTGAGTTCACCGTGTTCACTGTACAGTCACTGTGAGTTCACCGTGTTCACTGTACGGTCAATGTGTGTTCACTGTTTTCACTGTACAGTCACTGTGTGTACACGTGTGTTCACTGTGCGGTCACTGTGTGTTCACGTGTGTTCACTGTACAGTCACTGTGTGATCACGTGTGTTCACTGTACGGTCACTGTGTGTTCACTGTGTTTACCGTGCGTTCACCGTGTGTTCACTGTGTGTTCACTGTGTGTTCACTGTACGGTCACTGTGTGTTCACTGTGTGTTCACTGTACGGTCACTGTGTGTTCACTGTGCGTTCACCGTGTGTTCACTGTACGGTCACTGTGTGTTCACGTGTGTTCACTGTACGGTCACTGTGTGTTCACGTGTGTTCACTGTACGGTCACTGTGTGTTCACGTGTGTTCACTGTACGGTCACTGTGTGTTCACTGTGTGTTCACTGTACGGTCACTGTGTGTTCACTGTGCGTTCACCGTGCGTTCACCGTGTGTTCACTGTGCGGTCACTGTGTGTTCACTCTACGGTCACAGTGTGTTCACTGTGTTCACTGTACGGTCACTGTGTGTTCAGCGTGTGTTCACCGTGTGTTTACCGTGTGTTCACTGTGTTCACTGTACAGTCACTGTGTGTACACGTGTGTTCACTGTATGGTCACTGTGTGTTCACGTGTGTTTACTGTACAGTCACTGTGTGTTCACGTGTGTTCACTGTACGGTCACTGTGTGTTCACGTGTGTTTACTGTACGGTCACTGTGTGTTCACGTGTGTTCACTGTACGGTCACTGTGTGTTCACTGTGTTTACCGTGTGTTCACTGTACGGTCACTGTGTGTTCACGTGTGTTTACTGTACGGTCACTGTGTGTTCACTGTATGGTCACTGTGTGTTCACTGTGTTCACTGTGTGTTCATGTGTGTTCACTGTACGGTCACTGTGTGTACACGTGTGTTCACTGTACGGTCACTGTGTGTTCACTGTGTGTTCACTGTACGGTCACTGTGTGTTCACGTGTGTTCACTGTACGGTCACTGTGTGTTCACTGTGTGTTCACTGTACGGTCACTGTGTGTTCACTGTGTTCACTGTGTGTTCACGTGTGTTCACTGTACGGTCACTGTGAGTTCACTGTGCAGTCACTGTGTGTTCACGTGTGTTCACTGTACGGTCACTGTGTGTTCACCGTGTGTTCACTGTGCAGTCACTGTGTGTTCACGTGTGTTCACTGTACGGTCACTGTGTGTTCACTGTGTGTTCACTGTACGGTCACTGTGTGTTCACTGTGTTCACTGTGTGTTCACGTGTGTTCACTGTACGGTCACTGTGAGTTCACTGTGCAGTCACTGTGTGTTCACGTGTGTTCACTGTACGGTCACTGTGTGTTCACTGTGCGGTCACTGTTTGTTCAGCGTGTGTTCACCGTGCGGTCACTGTGATGTCATAGTTGCCTTCGCTGCAGCGTTTGCTGTGGTGTTCGCTGTGCCAGTGGTGGCGTCTGAAGTTGGCTTGTAAACTGAATTCTAGTTTTCAATTCAAAGCATAAAATCGTCCAAGAGACGACTTGTATCTCAAAAACCGGTTCATCGGGACACTCGTGTTGCTGTATAAAGATCGTCACAAACATCCTGTTCACAAAAATAATAAATAAGTCAAACTTACCTGGAAAGCGCTGCTGGCGAAGCCCAGTCCCAGTTGTCTGCAGACCACCATGGCCTCCATGAGTCCCCATCCCTCACTGCAGACCGTCCCCCACACCAGAGAACCGTTCCTCCGCATCAGCACCTCCACACGGCCTTCAAAGGGATTACGACCTCCGCTGAGACGCAGCTGAGGCCATGAACAGGGTGACAGAGTTCACACAAACTTTAACTTCACACAAACTTTAACTTCACACAATCATTTGTTGGATGTATTTTATTCTTCATCTGCATCAAGTTCTACTTTATATGTAAAATATGATTTTAGGGTCTTCCATTTTTAAAGTTTAATGAAGTAGAACTTAAAAACAAAAATATAAAGATAAAACTGTTAGCTCTTGAAAAAGGTTTGAAGTAGAGTTTCAAAACGGAAAAAGTTGAAGTGAAACCGTCTGTTCATCAGCTGATCAGAAGTTAAAGAGCAAAATCTGTACCAAACTGTGGATTCAGTCTGACTTCCTGTCAGGTGTTCACTCTGTCATGACCTCCTGAGGGCGAAGGCTAAAAAGCTTCCTCTCTTTGGACGTGGCCTCTCACAACGCGCCATCCCTGCTGAGGTCGGACGCAGTCAAACGGCCACTTTGAGTTTCTTCAAAGATCCTGAGGGTTATAGAACAAAAAGTCCAGAGGTAGACCCAAAAACATTTCACCAGCACTGAGCCGGAGGATCTGATTGGCTGACTACCAAGACACGGGACGATCCTGGACCCAAATGAAGGTTCCTGACGTGACGAGGAGATCCCACTGGAGATGGTTTCATGGCGGCACAGTGGAGGAGGCGCCATCATGATCTGGCTGCTGTTTCCTTCAGTGGATCAATGGAGCTTCAGGTTGTTCAGAGGAGTCAAACAGCAGCTGGCTATGTGGAGATGCTGCAGGGGGCGTCCTTCATGACTGAGGGCTCTGCTCTGTGCGCTAATGACTGGGTTCATCAACAGGACAACAATGGCCGCCTGACAGAGGACGTCTTCCAGAGGAATGAGCTCACTCTGTGGACCGTCCTGAGTCGTCCTCTGATCTAAATCACTCTGAGAACATTTGGGGACGGATGGAGAGGGAGGGTTACAAAGATGGACGTCAGGTCCAGACTGTGGACGCCCTCCATGAAGCCATCTTCACCACATGGAGCAACGTTCCCATGAGCCTCCTGGAAACACTCACATCAAGCATGAAGGAACCAGCAGGAGGAGGAGCTCCTGGTGACCGAGGCCTGTTTTCACTCTTTGATTCATATCTGAGGAGCTTTCAGGGTTTTTGAGCTGAGCTCTCAAACTGCTGATCAGCTGATGATCAGAATATTTCACCTTGTTGATGCAATAAATTCCTTTTTTTCATCTCACTCCCATTTCTCCTTTTTACATTTTAAACTCTCCTTCAAACCTTTTTAAGATCCAACAGAACTAAACATAGATTTGAGGTATTTTTCAGCTGGTCTTTAAACTTTGATCAGGTGTTTATTTGCAATAATAACAGCTTCAAAGTTCAAAAATCATTTGAATGTTTTCTGATACAGAACTTTCTAAAGCTTGTGAAAAGTGAACACTCGTTAGGTCATAACGGCCTGTTTGTGTGTGAACTAGTGAGTATGAGGAGCCCCATGTCAACACCATCCACCTGTGCAGCCACAGCCAACAGCAAAGTCTGGTTAAGAAAATTAAAAAAGACACAAACAACACCTGAGTTACCTGTAAAATAAGGTCAGAAAAATGTCCTGGTTTCGTGATGAGGAGACCTGAAAGGGGCCTTCCTGTGCTGCTGAGGTTTAATGAAGCATAACTTCCTGAATTCAAGTCTGGATGAATGAGCTCCCCTGTTGGGGCCAACATTCCTCCTCCAATCAGGCGCTATAAATACCAGAGGGACGGGTACTGAGCATACAGCTGCAGCTGAGGGAGGCAAAGACGGAGCCGAACACACAGATCTGAAGAGTGCAGAGAGAAGCTAACACGAAGCAGGAAGCTGGAGGACAGGAAGCAGGAAAACAGGAAGCAGGAAAACAGCAGTCAAAGAAAAGGAGCTTTTCAGAAATGACGACAAACCAAAGCAGACTCAGCAGAGAGAGAGACAGAGAGAGAGAGAGAGACAGAGACAGAGACAGAGAGAGAGAGAGACAGAGACAGACAGAGAGAGAGAGAGACAGAGACAGAGACAGAGAGAGAGATGACAAACAAACGGGGCCCTGAGGACAAATCTCATAAAGATCCAGCAGAAGAATGTTTGGATGGAGAGAATTTATTAGAAGCTGGAGAAAGAAACCAAACTTCATCCGTGTTCAGCCAGTCTGAGACTTTTTCTATTATTTATATAAAGCAGGGGTCCCCAAACTTTTTCCTGTGAGGGCCACACAACTTTTTTTTCTCTGATGGGGGCCGGGGTCAGTTTGTGACAGAAAAAGTGTGACGATCACAGGAGTGCCTAAACGTAAACATTTATTGTTTTCTAGAAAGTCACACAGAACCAAATGTTAATAACCCTCTGTGGGATCTTCACAGAAAGAAGTCAGGAAATAAAAAACTCTATTTCTAAAGTAAAATCACACTGACGGGGCCACAGGCTGCAGGAGGCTGGAACAGAATGTTCTGAGTGGGGCTGCCTGTCAATCAAAAAATTTAGGTTCCTGTATTGATACCAAAACCTTCACTTCAATATTGGTTCCTGAACAATACTCAATACAAATTTTTATATCAGTTCCAAGAAAAAGAAACTTTCATTACATGTTGTGGTTCAAATCTTGAGTTTTATTTTCATCTACATCTAATTTTTTACTCTGAGCAGTTTTTTTTTTTTTTTTTTTACTATTTTCTACTTAAAAAAAAAATAAAAAAATGAAACAAGTAATTTTCACTGCAAAAGAACAGGTGCAACCAGGTGAGTTTATACTGAGTACACTGTAAGTGTGTTAATAACTATAAATGAACTTCATTCTGTCCATTCTTGTTTTTTCATGATAAAATAAAAACCTCCTGTTAGGGTCAGGTTGGTCAGGTCTGTTAGGGTCAGGTTGATCAGGTCTGTTGGGGTCAGGTTGGTCAGGTTGGTCAGGTCTGTTAGGGTCAGGTTGGTCAGGTTGGTCAGGTCTGTTAGGGTCAGGTTGGTCAGGTCTGTTGGGGTCAGGTTGGTCAGGTCTGGTCAGGTTGGTCAGGTCTGTTAGGGTCAGGTTGGTCAGGTCTGTTAGGGTCAGGTTGGTCAGGTCTGTTAGGGTCAGGTTGGTCAGGTCTGTTGGGGTCAGGTTGGTCAGGTTGGTCAGGTCTGTTAGGGTCAGGTTGGTCAGGTCTGTTAGGGTCAGGTTGGTCAGGTCTGTT
Source organism: Labroides dimidiatus (assembly GCA_030710495.1). Taxonomy (NCBI): domain Eukaryota; kingdom Metazoa; phylum Chordata; class Actinopteri; order Labriformes; family Labridae; genus Labroides; species Labroides dimidiatus. The sequence goes on from CM061153.1 coordinate 33,445,277, forward strand.
GGGGTCAGGTTGGTCAGGTTGGTCAGGTCTGTTAGGGTCAGGTTGGTCAGGTCTGTTAGGGTCAGGTTGGTCAGGTCTGTTAGGGTCAGGTTGGTCAGGTCTGTTAGGGTCAGGTTGGTCAGGTCTGTTAGGGTCAGGTTGGTCAGGTCTGTTAGGGTCAGGTTGGTCAGGTCTGTTGGGGTCAGGTTGGTCAGGTCTGTTAGGGTCAGGTTGGTCAGGTCTGTTAGGGTCAGGTTGGTCAGGTCTGTTAGGGTCAGGTTGGTCAGGTCTGTTAGGGTCAGGTTGGTCAGGTCTGTTAGGGTCAGGTTGGTCAGGTCTGTTGGGGTCAGGTTGGTCAGGTTGGTCAGGTCTGTTAGGGTCAGGTTGGTCAGGTCTGTTAGGGTCAGGTTGGTCAGGTCTGTTGGGGTCAGGTTGGTCAGGTTGGTCAGGTCTGTTAGGGTCAGGTTGGTCAGGTCTGTTAGGGTCAGGTTGGTCAGGTCTGTTGGGGTCAGGTTGGTCAGGTTGGTCAGGTCTGTTAGGGTCAGGTTGGTCAGGTCTGTTAGGGTCAGGTTGGTCAGGTCTGTTGGGGTCAGGTTGGTCAGGTCTGTTAGGGTCAGGTTGGTCAGGTCTGTTAGGGTCAGGTTGGTCAGGTCTGTTGGGGTCAGGTTGGTCAGGTCTGTTAGGGTCAGGTTGGTCAGGTCTGTTAGGGTCAGGTTGGTCAGGTCTGTTAGGGTCAGGTTGGTCAGGTCTGTTGGGGTCAGGTTGGTCAGGTCTGTTAGGGTCAGGTTGGTCAGGTCTGTTAGGGTCAGGTTGGTCAGGTCTGTTGGGGTCAGGTTGGTCAGGTTGGTCAGGTCTGTTAGGGTCAGGTTGGTCAGGTCTGTTAGGGTCAGGTTGGTCAGGTCTGTTAGGGTCAGGTTGGTCAGGTTGGTCGGGTCTGTTGGGGTCAGGTTGGTCAGGTCTGTTGGGGTCAGGTTGGTCAGGTTGGTCAGGTCTGTTAGGGTCAGGTTGGTCGGGTCTGTTGGGGTCAGGTTGGTCAGGTCTGTTGGGGTCAGGTTGGTCGGGTCTGTTGGGGTCAGGTTGGTCAGGTTGGTCAGGTCTGTTGGGGTCAGGTTGGTCAGGTCTGTTGGGGTCAGGTTGGTCAGGTCTGTTAGGGTCAGGTTGGTCAGGTCTGTTAGGGTCAGGTTGGTCAGGTTGGTCGGGTCTGTTGGGGTCAGGTTGGTCAGGTCTGTTGGGGTCAGGTTGGTCGGGTCTGTTAGGGTCAGGTTGGTCAGGTTGGTCAGGTTGGTCAGGTCTGTTAGGGTCAGGTTGGTCAGGTCTGTTGGGGTCAGGTCTGTTAGGGTCAGGTTGGTCAGGTCTGTTGGGGTCAGGTCTGTTAGGGTCAGGTTGGTCAGGTCTGTTAGGGTCAGGTTGGTCAGGTCTGTTGGGGTCAGGTTGGTCAGGTCTGTTAGGGTCAGGTTGGTCAGGTCTGTTAGGGTCAGGTTGGTCAGGTCTGTTGGGGTCAGGTTGGTCAGGTCTGTTAGGGTCAGGTTGGTCAGGTCTGTTAGGGTCAGGTTGGTCAGGTCTGTTAGGGTCAGGTTGGTCAGGTCTGTTAGGGTCAGGTTGGTCAGGTCTGTTGGGGTCAGGTTGGTCAGGTCTGTTAGGGTCAGGTTGGTCAGGTCTGTTAGGGTCAGGTTGGTCAGGTCTGTTAGGGTCAGGTTGGTCAGGTCTGTTAGGGTCAGGTTGGTCAGGTCTGTTGGGGTCAGGTTGGTCAGGTCTGTTAGGGTCAGGTTGGTCAGGTTGGTCAGGTCTGTTAGGGTCAGGTTGATCAGGTCTGTTAGGGTCAGGTTGGTCAGGTCTGTTAGGGTCAGGTTGGTCAGGTTGGTCAGGTCTGTTAGGGTCAGGTTGGTCAGGTCTGTTGGGGTCAGGTTGGTCAGGTTGGTCAGGTCTGTTAGGGTCAGGTTGGTCAGGTCTGTTAGGGTCAGGTTGGTCAGGTCTGTTAGGGTTAGCCCTGCATTTCTTTCTACCTTTCTAGTCACAGAGCAAGTTCATCATTCAGTGATGGGGATGTGTGACTGCTAAGTGCTGCTCGGTCTTTACTTCCTTATCGTGCAGTGATACTCTGACACCAGAGCTGTGATCTGAAGAGTCAGTACATCTTTGATAAAGGCCGCTCTACCTTAGAGAGTACAGTGCACCACTATGCTCCAGATGTTCAAAGCAAACGTATCTCGTGTTGACCTCTGGGTACTTGTAGTGGAAGTGTTTTCATATCTGTAACCAAGCTGAAGCTCACCGACTCCTGAAAGCCCATGGCAGGGACGTTACATCTGACGGCTGCATCCTCCTCATGACTGCAACCAACAGACTCCTTGTTGAAGAAACACTCTGTGATGGACTTTTCAAACCCAGAGCACTCCACTTCATTCATGTGAACGGGACCCATACCTGCAAAATATCAGGAGAGAACATCTGTGTCAGCTTTTCACTGGATCCAAGAGGAGAAGACACGATTCAGTCCTGACAGAGAGCTGTGCAGCGTCTTCAAGTTCAGCCCTTCAGAAAGTCAGAACATCTGTGATTGGTGGATCATTTCTTTGCAGTAACGATGCTTCTTGGTAATGCTTTTAAAGCCTGTTTATTTCCCTTTTAAATGGAGTCACATTTATTACAAACAGTTGTTTGTGGGATGAGCAGTGGAGCTGTGTATGTGGGCTGTGCAATGAAAAATTAGCCAAACTAAAGACCGTGATCTCTGTTCCAACATTTAATACGTTTGAACCTCTTGTTTTGAGAGCGGTGCAGGCTTCATCTTGTCCCTGACACGTTCTTATAGAAAATAAAACATTTCCGCTGTGGAACTCCTGAGCAACGTCTCCAGAAGATACAGAGAGATCTGAGGTATGCTGAGTGTGAACTAAAGGAACTCTGTGGGTGACACGTTTGGGTCGAGGGCTGCTGTGCTGTAAAACTCCATGCAGCTGGTTAAACGTCCCTTCTGGGGCCGTCTGGGAAGAAAGTACTTAGCGGAGACGATAAAGTTAGACAGCACAGAGTGAAAGTCTGCTCTAATAAAAACCAGCTGCTTGACCTCTGAGGTCGTCTCTGCTTTGAGATGAACCCAACAGTCATCAGGACTGGACATATCCACCTTTTTCCTCACTACCCATAGTTCCTCACGATTGCTTGTTTTGCTCTTCCGGTTGAACATTTTGTTTACGTCGCCATAGAGACCACAAAGCTGACGAGGTTAGCCTACAGGGCCTTAAAGTCCTCACAGAGACTCCTTTCAGACAGTCCTTACTGAACGTCCACACAGATTATTAAAAGTAAAAATATGAACTCCCTGCTGTCTCTACCATGTGTGATAAATGCAAATCGGCGGAGGGAACACTAGCACATCTTTTTTGGTCCTGCTCAAAGCTTACTGGTTATTGGTCAGACATTTTTCATCTATATAGCGCTGCCTATGAAAGACGACTGGAACCCGACTGTCTTTTGGTGATCTTGGGCTGTTCTAATGTCTCTTTAACGCTTCCTGCTGCTTTACAACAAGCCCTCATGTTCGGTATGACTATTGCAAAAAGGGTCATATTAAAAGAGTGGAAGTCCCCTTCCCCTCCCTGCTTCAGAAGGTGGCTGAATGATATGGTCTCCTGTTTGCACCTAGAAGAAATTCGCTTTTCCATATCTAACTCCAATGTTCGTTTTAAGAAGGTTTGGGGTCCTTTCATTGAATATATTAAAAAGGAAAAACCTTTACCTGTTACCTGAACACCCTGCTCTCTTATATTTTTGCATTGTTCTTTTTTTATTTATACACAAAGTACCTTTGCCGTTCCCCTCTTGTACAGGCTCTCTGGACTCAATACTTGGACTTTCACCATGGATTTTCTTTTTCTCTGGGACATTGTGTTGTGCTGACGTTTGGCGTATACTGTTTTGTCATTTTCTCTGTCATTGGATAAGTGCTGGCTGTCTTGTCGTTTTTTTTTTTTTTGTCTATTGTCTGTTAGTTCTGTACGTTTTTCTTTTAGTTCAATGTTTCATTTGTATTTGTATAATCTTATAAAAAACTTTGCATAAATAAAATTTTCAAAAAAAAAAAAGTAAAAATATGAACAGGGTTCTTTTTTGTGTTCTTTTTTCTGTCAGACCTGCATGAGTCCCCAGAAATCTTCCATCCATGGATGATACTCAAAGTGAATCTGCCTCACTGTCCTCAGGGAGAAAGAGTTAGTTTACGAGAATATAAAACCAAAGTACCTTGTCCAAAGCGAGCTCCAGACAGGGCCTCTATCGCTGTACCAAAGCCCAGCTCTCGACACACCACAGAGGCTGACATTAGGCTCCAGTTGTCATCACATATTGTACCCCACTCTCCATTTTTCAACACCTCCACCCGGCCTTCGCCCACAATGGCCCCGCCGCGGAGACGAACCAAGGGTTGCTGGAAAGAGGACGAAACAGGAAGTGCAGGGACATATTTCAGTCAGAGTGCAACTTTAACTTTTCCTCCTCTGTGGTGAAAGTTCACACAGCAGACTCACTTTCTGTTTAGACTTTAAACTTTAGAATAAACACACCTGAAGGGCATTTATATGTACAGAGTCAAGACCAGTCATCACAGCAAAACCTGAAACCTAACCAAGTCAAAATGTCCTCTTTAGTCCAAACTGTCTGATTAGATTTAACATGAGTCACATTCACCTGAAGAGTCCAGAGAAACGTCCTGTTCCAACATTTGACCTGGTTAGTTTTTGGTATCGAGACGCTTCTCATTTATTCAATGTGTTCTCATGTGCGGCTGTGGTTCAGTGGTATAGTTGTCACCCCATAATCAGGAGGTTGTGGGTTTGATTCCAGCTCCTGCAGTCACATGCCAAAGTGTCCTTGAGCAAGACACTGAACCCCAAGTTGCTCCCACTGTTGTTCAGTATGAATGTGGTGTGACTGTGTTAGATATAGCTGATGCATTACTTTCAGCCGGCCATCAGTGTGTGAATGTGTGAATGAGGCGAGCAGTGTAAAGAGCTTTGAGAGGTCGGTGAGACTAGAACAGCTCTATATAAGTACTGGTCCAGTTACCGTGTGGTGCCACAGCTTTTTGTCCACCAACAGAGTGGTAGAGATGAGTACTGACGAGTTCTAGTATCAGTCAATCAATCTTTATTTATATACTTTGCAGCACCAACTGATAACAAATTTGATCTCAAGACACTTTCCATAAGTGTTAAATGATAAATCATCTGTGTAAACCAAGCAGCAACCTCCGCTCTGAAAACATGAGACGATGCTGAAGTGCTTCAATCTGCAGCTCATGGAGTGTCCACTTGAGGCTGGCTCAGGAGGGACAGGAAGTCACAAACACACCAAGACAAAAAAAAAAACATAAACATGTTTACAGCCTGGAACAAAGAATGACGCCCGTCTGAACCGCTCGTTTCTCTACCAGCACGCAGTGCACAGGGGCTGAATTTCTTCCTGACTCTGCAGTTAAGACAAAGTCAAGATCACCAGTTCATCCAATCAGAGGCACAGCTCCGCTCACATGACTGCTGGGTGCCCTGTGCCCTCATTTCCAATATGGCCGCCCCGGCCGTTTCGCTTCAAACATCTGTTTCAGAAACAGACGGATGACGTCATAGAGGCTACGTCCATGAATTACACAGACTGTGGGTGTAGACTCCAAATGACAGCCATCACTGCACACACAGGTAAACTTTACCCAGAAGTCCCAGTAATAATAATAATAATAATAATAACAATATTGATAATACTACTACTACTACTACTACTACTACTACTACTACTACTACTACTACTACTACTACTACTACTAATAATAATAATAATAATAGAAATATTGATGATAATAATCTTCCTTAAAGAAATGATTTTAGTGTGAATGTTGGACGACTTGTCTTTGCACTGTTTGAATCAAAGCAGAGCTGAATTTAAGAGCAAACCATCCTCTTTTTGGAATCATGAGCAGTTGATTTTTTAGCTCCTCATGAGAGCAGCAGACATCCCTCCCTGTGACCTCACTGTTTGTAGAGTTCCTGTTTAACCTTTGGCAGGTGAAGTGACTCGTTAGTGAGCCAGCCCTGGAACACAGTCAGATCTTTACCTCCTGTCGAAAGGCCTTTCTGAATCCAGCCATGGGTGTTGGAGCGAAGGCCCGACCAGGCACACAGCTCACCACCACAGGCTGCCCTCCAGAACACGTCTCGTTGGACTTCAGTGCTGCAGCCTGGCCGAGTTTGCAGCTGGACAAATGGGCTTCATTTCCTGTGCAGTTGACGGCGTAGTCCCAGTATGTGGGCTTTCTTCTGCGAGCGTACATCCTGCACAGACGGAGAGAATGACTCAGTCTTTAAGGAGACTAATAATAATTCAGCTTTACAAAAGCATCAACACTCCAGAGACCTTCGTCCTTTTCTTTGAACTGTGCCGTTCAGCTAACAGAGATGCTCTGGTTATACAGCTGCCACTAATCGTACCTTTTTCCCCTTTTTCTGCCCAGAAACACAGTATGAAGGCTGAAGTAAAGCAATGATAGACTTTATTAAATCATATGATAATGATGTGATTTATTCTGCTTAATGCTGTAGTTTGAAATATTCATTTTTTATATAATCCTGCTTCAAATAAAGACAAGAGTTTCCCTACCTTTAAAAATCATTCACATTATATGAAAATTATGGAGAGTGATTTAAAGGTGACTTTATGGCGTTAAGGGCCATGCAAATAAAAAATTGGGTGCACCTAAATTTTGGGCTGGTGCACCAAAAAAAATGCTTGCACCAGTGCATCCAACGCAAAACGTTAGTCTGGAGCCCTGAAATGTCATGCAGTGTTGTTCTGCAGCTCACCTGCAGCTCACCTGAGCTGTAGTTCCACCATAATGACACAGTGAGATGGTTTTAACTGAGCACAGGTCAACTCATCCACCAATCACAACAAATGTTCCTGACAAGACACTTTTCAAAAACATTTACAGGTCTATAGCAGCTAATGTTATACTGTAACAAAAACCAAACATCAGACAAGAGGTCATCATAACCCCCCCCCCCCCCCATGAGGAGAGTATCTTTCTGAAGACCTGAAATGAAAATCACTTTTACATTGAAAAAAAAGATAACTTCAATAGAGTGCTCTCCTCACAGTGACTCCAAATGAAGCTGATCCATAATCCAGAGAGAGGAACCAGCTCAGGAGCTCAGTGGAGACCATAAACCTGCAGGAGCCTCAGAATGACAGCCTGCAGAAAGGCTGGCTTCAGAGGGCTGAAGCTGGAGGAGGCTGACACGTATGTGGAAAGTTACAAAACCATCATGCAGTGCTGTGGTTTCTCTGGCAGTGGAAACATCCCGCCCAGTTATCAGCCCTAAATCCACGGTCAGTTCGAGTGGAAGATTTGAAGGAGTGTCACTAATAACCTGTGGGAAGTTAAACACCTCTCAGCAAATCACGACTTCCACAGTCACTGTAGAAACTGGTTGTTCTGCGGTCGGTTGTTCTGCGGTCGGTTGTTCTGCGGTCGGTTGTTCTGCGGTCGGTTGTTCTGCGGTCGGTTGTTGTGTGGTCGGTTGTTCTGTGGTCGGTTGCTCTGTGGTCGGTTGCTCTGTGGTCGGTTGTTCTGTGGTCGGTTGTTCTGTGGTCGGTTGTTCTGTGGTCGGTTGTTCTGCGGTCGGTTGTCAGAAACGATTCTACACCATGGAGTCGACTTCTATGGAGTTCAGAGTGTTACAGATCAACCGGTGTTGTGGAGTAAAGAGTGACCGTGCTAACTGGTGACTCTCAGCTGAACGTGTCAGTGATGGTCGGCTGAGAGTCTCCAGTTAACAGGGTCACACTTTCCACTGAAACACCAGCTCCGTCTGCAGCTGTGTTATTAAATGTGTCTCTTTATCCAACCTCAGTGAAGCAGGTTTGAGCTCCAATAATCAACATTAACTGCTGATGTTCTAAATCCAGTTTTTACTTTGAGTGTTTGATGAAAAAGTTGGTTTGGAGCCGAGTTATGACCAAATATGGACTCACTATGGAGAGGAAATAATAAGTGAACATGAGCTCAATGAGTGCTACTTATTAAGCTACAGTAATTTGTTAAAAGATTAAAACTTTATATCTTACATGTGTGTGTGTGTGTATATCTATCTATCTATCTATCTATCTATCTATCTATATATATATATATATATATATATATATATATATATATATATATATATATATATATATATATATATGTATGTATATATATATATATATATATATATATATATATATATATATATATAATTTCCCCCGGGGATTAATGAAGTAAACATTTCTGATTCAGATTTTTCTTTTCCTAAAACTGGACTAAAACTTACATATCACATAGAAATGACTAAAATGTGACTAGAACGAATAATTTGAATCCTGTAGATCAGAACTAAGAAGGTTGCTCCAAAGAACAACCCTGTCAGTAACCCAGGACCACACATGAGGGAGAAGCCGTTGGATACTCACTTGTAGACTCGAGCATTGTACTTTCTCTCTCCAGGGAAGCCAAACATGCCACAGATGACTCTGCTGCTGAGCTCTGTCCAAGCTGTGTTACAGATCTGCTTCCATTTCCCGCCATCCTTCACCTCCACGTAACCCTCGGTTACAGGGATTCGCTTACGATACGATGACAGGATGGCTCGTATGCGCACATCTTCAACTTGAATATCAAGGTTCTGTGGACAAGAGACGGAGAGAGAGTTAAACTGTATAACTGTTTATATAACAATCATTTATTACGCTGAATGTATAATTCTCTGATCCACTTCCTCACAGTACATTAGATTCACACTGGGGCATGATGTTCTCTGTAATCAGATGGAAAGTAAAAAGTGGTATGCCATGTTTCCCGTGATAAATATATCATGTGACTGTTGAGACGGAACATTCAGCTGTGTGTGTGTGTGTGTGTGTGTGTGTGTGTGTGTGTGTGTGTGTCTGTGATGATTCAAATCTTTGTTTAACGGCTGAAACAGAACTCCAGCACATCCCCTTTAATTATGTTAATGCACCCTCAAAGCTGAAGGTATCAAAGAGTGTTCATGGCTCAACATGGATCAAATGTTTCACCCACCACAGACCAGAGCAGCCTAGACCCTAAACCAGGGGTCTCAAACTCACAGCCTTCCACTTGGTATCAATTTAAAGTGAAATCCGGCCGACTGCATTCATGGTCCAGTCTGCTGTTGGGACGAGGGGAGAAACATACAATTTCAGAGTGGACCCTGAATGTAGCATGAACAGAATGTTAAACCAAGCAGAAAAACAAACAAACAAACAAACAAACAAACAAACACGCTGCCAACGTCCCTAAAATGTTGTTTAATCAAAGCCTAAAGAAAGGTTGATGTCAGGCACAGTGTTCCAGGAGAAGGGGGAGAAAGATTACTTCTGTGGAGTTTCAGGGGAACCACACCTGTTTCATAGCACAGCACCCACCCGCCACCCCCACAGCTCCCTCCCAGTGACGCCCCCTGACCAGTCACCATCACTGACCATCACTGACCATCACTCACCATCACTCACTATCACTGACGATCAGTCACCATCACTGACCATCACTGACCATCACTGACCATCAGTCACCATCACTCACCATCACTGACAATCACTGACCATCACTCACCATCACTCACTATCACTGACGATCAGTCACCATCACTGACAATCACTGACCATCACTGACCATCACTCACCATCACTTACCATCACTGACCATCACTGACCATCACTCACCATCACTGACCATCACTGACCATCACTGACCATCACTCACCATCACTGACCATCAATCACCATCACTCACCATCAATCACCATCACTGACCATCACTCACCATCACTGATCATCACTCACCATCACTGATCATCACTGACCATCACTGACCATCACTGACCATCACTCACCATCACTTACCATCACTGACCATCACTGACCATCACTCACCATCACTCACCATCACTTACCATCACTGACCATCACTGACCATCACTCACCATCACTGATCATCACTCACCATCACTGATCATCACTCACCATCACTGACCATCACTGACCATCACTGACCATCACTCACCATCACTGACCATCACTCACCATCACTGACCATCACTGACCATCACTCACCATCACTTACCATCACTGACCATCACTGACCATCACTCACCATCACTCACCATCACTGACCATCACTGACCATCACTCACCATCACTCACCATCACTCACCATCACTGACCATCACTGACCATCACTCACCATCACTGATCATCACTCACCATCACTCACCATCACTGACCATCACTCACCATCACTGACCATCACTCACCATCACTGACCATCACTGACCATCACTGACCATCACTGATCATCACTCACCATCACTGATCATCACTCACCATCACTGACCATCACTCACCATCACTGACCATCACTCACCATCACTGACCATCACTCACCATCACTGACCATCACTGACCATCACTGATCATCACTCACCATCACTGACCATCACTCACCATCACTGACCATCACTCACCATCACTGACCATCACTCACCATCACTGACCATCACTCACCATCACTGACCATCACTGACCATCACTCACCATCACTCACCATCACTCACCATCACTGACCATCACTCACCATCACTGACCATCACTGACCATCACTGATCATCACTCACCATCACTGACCATCACTCACCATCACTGACCATCACTGACCATCGTTGTAGATTGTAGATTCAGTATCTTTCATCATTGCATGTTTTTGCATGGAGTGCATGATGATCTAACCCTAACCCTTCCGTATGGATTTCATTGGCAGAACTCTTCTGCACACCGTCTAAAATAAAGAAATGATCTATTCAGACCAGACTGTTTCTCTGAACCAGGCTGTAAACACGTTTTCTTTCTTGATGTTAAAATCAGCATGGGGATTTTGGGGTTTAAGAGAAATTTGCAGACTCCTGCAGCCAGCCTCAAGCAGTCACTCAAGGAAGTGTAGTTTTCAACACGACCCTCATCAGTGTCATATTTCAACACCACAGGTTCACCACATGTCTGCTGAAGAATGAAAAGCAGAAGACTAGTTGGCTTTCATTACTTAAATACACTCTGGTCAACAGGTTTGTGTAAATGTTTAAATGACTCTGAGCTTTCAAAGAGTAATCCTCAAACTGTCAGTTGTTGCTCACGTGTCTGGCTTCAGTAAACCCCATGGAAGCCTTTCCTGAGTCTTTGTGTGTCTGAGAGGAAACGCTGTGCAGATGGTAAAGTCATCGATGGATGTGTGGTTCTGAAGAGGTGAGGCAATGATCCAGAGACTACTCCAAGGATCAACACCTGCAAACTAGTTCTGGAAAGTACTACAACACTAGTTTCACAACTACTGTGATTCACTCTAACAATCGCCCCACAAATTATCCACCTAATGAGGCCTGTTGATAAAAAACACAAAACAGATATAAAGCTATAGAAAAAAAATAACAGACCAGTGCAAAATCTTCAGTTTCTCTGATGTTACTTTTTATAGGTTTTTGTAAAAGGACCATTTGTGGTTAATTCCACAGACAACTGCCCACATTTCTACCTAATTCCAAATAAAACTTTGTGATTCACATCATTTCTTGGGAGAAAATGACAAATGCTCAAAAAAAAAAAAACACGCATTGTTTTCAGAACTCAATATCAAGGTTTTAACTTGGGAGGAGTCCATAAATCAGTATTTGCTGGAATAACTCTGACTTTTGGTCAGAGCTTCCGTGTGTCCCGGCAGACTCTCCATCAGTCTTTCATGATGTTGGTGACTTTCTGCCACTCCTGGTGCAAAAGTTGAAGCAGCTCCGCTCTGTTTGACAGCTTATGTCCACCTTATCTTCCTCTTGATCACAAATCAGAGGTTTTCAATGGGGTTAGGCTCTGGGTCTTGATCTGGAGCTGTGATGAGATGACCTTCCTCCAGTCCTGCTGGCCTCAGCCTGGCTCTTCTTTGCTTCTCAGTGATGAATGACTTCTTTCTACCTTTACAGGACTTGTGCCCAGACCTTGTGGGTTCACATTAGTTCACATTTCACAGCAGGGAGGGAACAAGAAGCCAGGAACAGATGGTTCCAATAACAGTCTTCCACAACTCACTACCAGAGGAAATCACCTCAGATAAAGAGCAGCGCACTAAGACACGTGCTTCACTTTTTGTCAAGTATTTGAACGTGCCTGCAGCCATGTTCATGTAGGCAGAGTCACACTGAAAGTCGCCAACAGAGAGCCCGCCTTTCTTTCTTCTTCACAGATTATTCCACCAGCTGCTGCTGCAGCAGAAATAAATCAAGACACATTAAAAGAGACAGTGTATACAGAATGCTGGGAGTTCTGTTCCAGAGAGCCATTAAAAGCCCATTGCACAATCCTTTCAGTACAAACTGATGCAAGCAGATGTTTCCCAAAGCTGACTGGATGATAGTGAAACAGCTGGGACATGGAGACCCAAGGAGGAGTGAGTAAGAGTTAAAGAATCTCTCTGGTACAGACAGAAAACTTTAAATGTAAGAAATGAAGCTGAGCCAACACAACAGACCAACAGAAACACGTCCCTGCTCACCTGGATGGAATGAACGGGAACAACATGTTTGAAATAAACACAAAACAGGTAAAAAAGCCCCTCCCATGATGCCTTTCTATGAACAATCACATGATTCCTGATGTCTCCCAAACCTGATAAGACAGATGTGGGCAGAAGAGCGCGAGGACACCAATGGAGTACCCATCGGGTTCCCGTCTTCACCAGTGTTTTACTAGACCAGGTCCACAACACCTCAGGAAGACCATCACTCTGCAAGTGTCTAAACTTCCTCGTTACAACATTGCTCAGGTGTCTCACCTGTCCCTCAGGCGTCTCACCTGTCCCTCAGGCGTCTCACCTGTCCCTCAGGCGTCTCACCTGTCCCTCAGGCGTCTCACCTGTCCCTCAGGCGTCTCACCTGTCCCTCAGGCGTCTCACCTGTCCCTCAGGCATCTCACCTGTCCCTCAGGTGTGTCTTCATCCCAGATGATCAGTGGTCAGTTCTCTGCAGTGTTACCTGCTGCGTGAACATCAGCAAACTCTGCTTCTGACCAAGAACATGTTCTCCATTAGGGGGCGATATGGGACAAACATGTCAGCAGGTTTTTATGGCAGGATCAGGATCTGGATTTAATCAGGATCAGGATCTGGATTAGATCAGGATCTGGATTTGATCAGGATTGTTTTTCATATTCAGACAAAACACACCAAACAAAAAATAAAACATAAACATGTTTACAGCCTGGAACAAAGAATGACTTCAGTCTGAATCACTTATTTCTCTCGCAGCACACACTTTACGGGGGGTGAATTTGTTTCTAACTCTGCAGTTTAGAAGATATTAAGATCACCAGTTCACCGCCTCATTTCCAATATGGCCGCCCAGGCTGATTAGCTTCAAAAACCTGTTTCAGAAACAGACGGGTGACGTCGCGGAGGCTACGTTCATTAATTCTATGGTGGAGATTCAAGAAATGCTGTAAAAACAAGAAAAACGATCCCAGTCAGCGGACCAATCACAGGTCTTGTAGTACATTTGAGAGAAGGTGTGTGTCAGGCTTTGTGTGTAGACTTCAGCGTTGAAAAGGGGGTTAGACCACATCGTCAACTGGATGCAAAAGTAGAAAGCAGGCTTCGTGTTTTAGGACCAGCACGCCTGTTCTCCACGTGCTCTTTAAATTACTGTAACTCTTTAACCATTTAGGCTACTTCAAGAAGAAAAGACAGGCTTTACAGCGATTTCTGAGGTATTTACAGATCTTCACAGGAATCCACCTGCAACGATGTTCCAATCACATGCAATAACTGATGCAAGCAGTTCTCATTACCGTAACTCCTCAACTATTTGGGCAAGAGAAAGAATTCAAACAATTCCTGACAAAGGAAGCAGATGAGCTTTCCAGGCAAGCTATCTGAATCTTTTTAGGGCCAAATTATTAAAAAACAGTCCAGGGGGCCTGTGTGGGCTTCCCTACCTGGATACACCTTACAGACCTTACAGGCCTTACAGGCCTTACAGACCTTACTTACGGACCTTACAGACCTTACAGATCTTACAGGCCAAACAGACCTTACAGACCTTACAGATCTTACAGACCTTACAGACCTTACAGGCCTTGCAGAACTTGCAGACCTTACAGACCTTACAGACCTTACTTACAGACCTTACAGACCTTACAGACCTTACAGGCCTTACAGACCTTACAGGCCTTACAGACCTTACAGGCCTTACAGACCTTACAGACCTTACGGACCTTACTTACGGACCTTACAGACCTTACTTACGGATCTTACAGGCCTCACAGACCTTACAGGCCTTACAGGCCTTGCAGAACTTGCAGACCTTACAGACCTTACAGACCTTACAGACCTTGCAGACCTTGCAGACCTTACAGACCTTACAGACCTTGCAGACCTTGCAGACCTTACAGACCTTACAGACCTCACAGGACTTACAGGCCTTACAGACCTTGCAGACCTTACAGACCTTACAGACCTTACAGACCTTACAGGCCTTACAGACCTTACAGACCTTACAGACCTTACAGACCTTGCAGACCTTGCAGACCTTACAGATCTTACAGGCCTTACAGACCTTAAAGACCTTAAAGACCTTGCAGACCTTACAGACCTTACAGGCCTTACAGACCTTACAGACCTTGCAGACCTTGCAGACCTTGCAGACCTTGCAGACCTTACAGATCTTACAGGCCTTACAGACCTTAAAGACCTTGCAGACCTTACAGACCATACAGACCTTACAGACCTTACAGACCTTGCAGACCTTGCAGACCTTGCAGACCTTACAGATCTTACAGGCCTTACAGACCTTAAAGACCTTGCAGACCTTGCAGACCTTGCAGACCTTACAGGCCTTACAGATCTTACAGGCCTTACAGACCTTACAGACCTTACAGACCTTGCAGACCTTGCAGACCTTACAGACCTTACAGACCTTACAGACCTTACAGATCTTACAGGCCTTACAGGCCTTACAGACCTTACAGACCTTACAGACCTTGCAGACCTTGCAGACCTTACAGACCTTACAGGCCTTACAGACCTTACAGACCTTACAGATCTTACAGGCCTTACAGACCTTAAAGACCTTACAGACCTTGCAGACCTTACAGACCTTACAGGCCTCACAGACCTTACAGACCTTACAGATCTTACAGGCCTTACAGGCCTTACAGGCCTTACAGACCTTACAGACCTTGCAGACCTTGCAGACCTTACAGACCTTACAGGCCTTACAGACCTTACAGACCTTACAGATCTTACAGGCCTTACAGACCTTGCAGACCTTACAGACCTTACAGGCCTTACAGACCTTACAGACCTTACAGATCTTACAGGCCTTACAGGCCTTACAGACCTTACAGACCTTACAGACCTTGCAGACCTTGCAGACCTTACAGACCTTGCAGACCTTGCAGACCTTACAGACCTTACAGACCTTACAGACCTTACAGACCTTACAGACCATACAGACCTTACAGACCTTGCAGACCTTGCAGACCTTGCAGACCTCACAGACCTCACAGACCTCACAAACCTCACAGACCTTACAGGCCTTACAGACCTTACACTGTGTAGCTCCCTGCTTCAGTGAGAGAAACACGCTGATATGACACCTATGACACGTTCATGTGACATTCTGTAGCATGCAGCTTTTTGACAACAACACATTCTGATAGCTCATTGGTCGGTCAGTCATTTTGGTCAGAGTTTCAAGGCTCTGCCTCTAAGTTTGGATGGTTCCATCAAGCAGCTCATTCTAAGGACAACACTGAACTTTTATGTCGAGCTCAGAATTTGAAAACAAACTGTCTGCTCATGCAGCGGTGCTTATTGTGGAAGTGGGAGGGGAAAAAAACAACAGAGCTAAGGAGGCAGCGGACAAAATCTGACAAATCTGCTCTGAAGAAGCACCAACAATGAAGACAAAACTCACTCTGGAGTTCACGCCTTCGGTCAAAGAAGACTGGCTCCAAAAATTAACATTCATAACATTCTACACTTCATTTCAGAAACTCCTGGGGCAAAACATCTGCCAGAGAAGGATCATAGGAATGTTTTACCTTTGGTGGGAAAAAGTTGATGAAAGCAGAAATGAAGGTTTGGACTGATCAGAGGTATCACTTATATAACTGATGATCTGGACTTAAAGCCTGGAAGGGGGTAAAACTACAGGCTGGAAACTCTGTTCAGGTTGACTTCAGGGCTGCTTGAGAGAGAGAGAGAGAGAGAGAGAGAGAGAGAGAGAGGTCAGATTAAGGAAAGCTGCAGCTGTGGAAGGTTTGCAAAGGGAGAAGATAAATGTGAACAGAAAACAGAGATAAGAGTCTGCTGCTCAGTCTGATGTGAGACCTGTTCCAGCACGATAACCAAAGATCTGTCAGAACAAGAGAGCAGAAGAAGACACAGCAATGCATCATGGAACGTGTCCCAAAGGCACTGGTTATCTGTTAAGGTGATCTTCTTCACTGAGCCGTGGGACGGCCTGAACTCCACGCTGCTGGAGGAGAGGCTCCGGCTGACGGCTGAACCTCAGACACACCAGGAACAACGTGGAGCTCATCCTGGCTGTGAGACGGTGGAGCAGCCGTCAACTCCTCTAACTCACTCACTCACTCACTCACTAACAATCCATCTATCCATCCATCTATCTATCTATCTGTCCGTCCGTCCGTCCGTCCGTCCATCTATCCATCTCTCTAGTGTATTGTTCTGTGTGTCAGAGCAGAGTGATTCATTAACATATCTCTGTTTTAAGTTCCAGAAATGATTGGTTATAAATAACTGTGGTTTCCACGGTGAATAAAATCCAACTTTTTCCTGCTGTGATTTTGTATCTTTTCATTTTTTTTTTTTTTGCTATTTCAGGTCCAGCATGTCCACAGCTGTGAGCTGTGCTGAACAAAAGACACCAAGCAGAGGTGAACAGTTTTTCAGGTAAAATCCAAAGTGGTCAAAAACAGCCAACTGACCCTGTGACCCCTGAGGGGGAAATAAATAAAGTAAGGTAGTTTGGCCTGCTGGGCGCCAGTCTAGGTTCATCTGTGCAGGTACTACTCCCACTGACGGACATGGCTCTGTAAGTCCATGAACCAGGACTGCTCCCTCTGACACAGGCTGCTCCTCAGGAGCCTGCTGATGCTGCTCCAGTCCCTCCCTCAGAGCTGAGACATGAAACCACACTTCTGTTCAGATTATCTGGATGAATCAGGCGTGCCGGGGGTCGACCCCTACAGAAACACGCTCCTGCACAGCTGCACTTCACGTACTCTGAGTTTCATAACGTTTGGAAATGGATCCACGTGATCACAGGTCTGACCTCTGTAGTCCTCCATCAACCAGAGGCTGGAGACCAAACTGGTGGTGAGGGTGGAATGTATGCAGAGCCAGCAGAGCCAGCAGAGATCCACAGACTGGCTGTCTTCATGTCTTGTTTACTTTGCAGCTGACTGTGACACAATGCTTCATATCCAGGCACTGAGCCACAGGCGTGAGGGCCACAGAGGGCCACAGAGGAGGACAGAGGGGACAGACGGGGCGCAAGATGCTGCAAGATGTTTATCCTCTACAAGCTTCCACTTTATCAACGTGTGAAGACAAAGCCTTCCCTGACAGGAGCCTGACCACAGAGGTCAAAGGTCAGTAACATGTGAGTGCGGACCTTTGAGTTTGACCTCCTCTTTCTGTGTGTTTCCCCCGTTGATGGCTGGCTCATGTGCCTCTGAATGTGAACCCTCAAACATTTTCAAAGCCTTCTGATCATCCTGTAGAAAACTGCCGTTAAAGCTCCCATGAAACCAGAGAAAGTGCTGGTGTGAGGTGATGATGTAAGGCCCCAGGGAGTAGGGGTCCCTGCACTCAGAAAATGCTGAGTCAGGATGTTTTCCTGTCAGCCACTGTCCCAGCTCACGAACACAGAGACATTCCATCCCATAATCCGTCCCGTCTGTAGACCTCTGCAGGACTCGGCTCCATCCATCAGCCTGGATGATGAGCTGTTGTGAGTTTTCAATTCAGAATGTCTAACTTGGTAATTTGACTCAATGTTGCCCTAAGTTCTTTCCTTTAGTGGAGGAGAAGAAAAACTCTCTGGAGCTGTCCTCTTTTTATCATAAATGTCGTCTCATTTTCTGACTCCACAAAGGACTGGAGGAGCAGATCTGTGAGACGTCGGTTGGATCTGGTCTGCAGCACCTCATAAGATTGGAATGTGGGTTCTTGGGGCCGGCACGATGAGTGGAAAGAAAGGCCTGAGCTCGGGGTGACAGTTAGAGCTCACTGATTGGCTCAGAGATGGATGAGTCAGACCAGAAAACCCCGACAGCTGTGATCAAATAATTAGCAGTAACTTCACGTTTGCAGCCTGATATGAAAGAAACATTATTGAAATAGTGTGCCACAAAGGGTTAATTACAGAATACAGACCACACCTATCATATCCTATCATATACGAGTCACTATGAGCTCCGTGAAGCCTGTAAAACAATGAGCAGCTTTGTCAAGTCTGACAGAGACACTTGGGCCATGTTTGGGGCGTCTGTAACCAGCTGAGGGTGTGAGGGTTGAAAACCTGCTTTAAAAGGCCGTAAAGCTGCATTCTCAGTAAATATGTCTGCTGTTCAATAATTCAGGTTAGCCCAGCAAGCGCAACCTTCCTGATTCAATGCACACCTCATCAACACTTTAAGAAGAGTTGAAAAATTGCACAGATTTACATTTTGCACTGTTGGATCTTCAGAAGAGTTTGAAAATGTAAAAAGTGGATTCACTGGTTCATGACCTCCTGATGGCGAAGGCTGAGAAGCTTTCTTTTCTTTGGTCACTAGGCCGCCTGACAGAGGACGTCCTCCAGAGGAATGAGCTCACTCTGTGGACCGTCCTGCGTCGTCCTCTGATCTAAATCACTCTGAGAACATTTGGGGACGGATGCAGAGGGACGTTTACAGAGATGGACGTCAGGTCCAGACCGTGGACGCCCTCCATGAAGACATCTCAACCTGCCGTCTTTAACTTTTGAGTGCTTACTCCATTTTTTTTGTTTCACTCCCGTTTCCTCTTTGACATCTTGAAACTTTAATTTAAACCTTTTTAAGATCCAACAGAACAAAATGTAGATTCTTGATTTCTTTTTAACCGGTCTTTAAGTTTCGATGAGGAGTGCATCAAAACATTAAAGTGACAGTTCATTTATTTTTTGTCATGGTTACATCAAACTGGTGAATCACAGCATGACTGCTGCTCTCCAGATGTTTCAACAGGATTACGACCAGCAGCATGATCTCCTGAACCCTCATGAACCCTCTTTAAGACAGAGAGACAGTTGTACCAAACTATATGCACAGAAACAGGCACTGTTTCAAAGATCACCCCAGATCACCCCAGATCATCCAAGATCATCCAAGACCATCCCAGATCACCCCAGATCACCCCAGATCACCCCAGATCATCCAAGACCATCCCAGATCATCCCAGATCATCCAAGATCATCCCAGATCATCCAAGATCTCAAGAAAACCATGAATACCAAATGTTTTTATTCATGACCTTTCGGGGCTTCCATTTGCAATCGCAGCGTGGACAGGTTGAGTGAAGAGTCTTTCACAGGACTCATCAGACCAGCAGGTCAAAGATGACTTCACGCAGGAAGTACAAGACATGTCTTATTTTATTCTCCTTAAAGTGAAGCAGTATCATAGCAGATCACTGGATTAAAAACATACCAAAATACAAGAAATCAAACAGAACACTTCCAGGGGATGGACCCCAAGAATCCAAAAACAACTTCCTGTGTGTGTAAAGTGACATACTGGCTTTCCTGTGGTTCGCATCTTACTTTATTTTATTACTTAACTAATGTTGGGTTAGAAATGATTTACTCTTCTACAACACTTTAGCTTTTGCAGGGTTTTGGTTCGGACCCTACGCTCGTATGTGCTCATGGTTAGGACTGTACCACCTCTGATTGGTACCTTCATGTTGAGAAAACTCAACATCCTAACTGTGAAACACAAGTAAACAAACACTGACTGAAGGTTTCTGAAAACAGCCACAACAACAGGAGTCAGAGGTTCAATCAGCTTGAGTTTATGAGCTCCATGGGGGTTACCTCTACGTGGTTGGGCAGCGTGTTGACAAACTTGAATCCAGGGATCCTCTTGTCACTGCAGACCACTCCAACATCCTCAGTGTGTTTGCAGTCTGAAACCCCGATCCCATTGGAAGGACACTGTGCCAGGCTCCTCTCTTTTCCAGTGCAGTGGAGATTATCAAACCAGATGGGTCCTGACAGAAGGAGAGAAAATCACCATCGTCACCTCTGGGGAAATATTTGTCATGTTGAACCTCTTTGACCAGATTAAAAAAAAAAAACTCTTTCAGTGCTTTGCTACCTGTTCCTTTTCCATATTTTGAGGAGGGTGACCACTGGACTGCCTCCACGTAGCCCAGCTCTCTGCACACCACCTGAGCCGCATGGATGTTGAAGTCATCATCACAGACTGTTCCCCATTCGCTGTTGTAGAAGACTTCGACTCGGCCCTCGTTGTGTTTCCTCTTATCTCCCGCCAACCGGAGCTGGATCCTCGGCGTGTCTGGGGACAGCTGTGGAGCGCTGTACTGTTCGTAGGCTTGGTCATTGTAGCCCGTTGGGTAGCCAAGGTGTTCGTACTGGGCTACAGCCAGCTCTACCACAACGAACAGGAGGAGGGAGCAGCAGGGCAGGCACCCGGGAGCAGGCATTCTGGATCAAACTGATGAAAAGAAGAAAAGAAAGGATCACTCCATGAAATTTCTTGGAGGATGTCTCAGATGGGTTTTCATTAAAGTATTCCTCTTAAAGAGGGAGTATTCAGCGTTCCCATATTTTAAACATGGATATAAAGTAAGAATCCTGGATGTTCAGACTGAGCGTGTGCAGATTTTCAAACCTCTACATGTTCATCTGTTATAGAAATCCATGAATCTGTCTGTGAACTGATTAGGTCATCACATGAGGTCATCACATGAGGCTCTTCTAACTGGTTCATGACATGTTGGAAGTTCAGGCCTCAAACACCAAGGCCTGCCCATAGCTCTGCCCTGGCTAAGCTGTAACCTCCAGTCCTATGCAGAAGTGCTACAAACTGCAGTACTGGAAGAGTCCACTTGAGACTGCCTGCAGAAACACCAGAAATCACATACACACAACGCCAAAAATGCATTTTTACAGCAGAAAGAAACACGTTTACAGCCTGGTTCAAAACACAGTTTCAGTCTGAATAGAAGTCAGTACAGGGGTCAATATTTTCACAACTCGTTACATTTTAAGTTATCAAACTTCCAAGATACAGCCAATTAAAGACATGGCTACCTTAACTGATTGGTGGGAACCCTGTCGCTGTCTGCGAAGAGGCTAAAGTTCCGCCTCTTTACCTCATCCTGACCCAAACAAACATGGCTCCCATTCACAAAAGGTTTCAAAACTCTGTTTCAGAAACAAATGGGTGACGTCACAGAGACTACACCCATATATTATACAGTCTGCTGCCCTGAAAGGCTTCTGGAAGGGCTGGCCAATCAGAGAGCAGGGGGTTTGTGGAGTGGGGAGCCTTAAAGAGACAGCAGCTTCAGACAGAGGCTGAAATGAGGGTTTTAAAAACACCTATAAATCCTGTAAATCTACTAAGAGGTCACCAGGGTGACAAAGTAAAGCCTAAAAGAGGATAACAGCCCCTCTTTAAAGACAGGTAAAGGTAGAGAGGAATTACTTTCTTTGCAGAGTGTTCATGACTCTAATATCATTTACATTTCTGTCGTGTAATAGGTCATATAAAGTTTCTTTTGTAATTCGTTTGATCATCCGTAGGCTTTTTTCCATTCAGACATATGACAAACTGTTACTGAGCTTGATAACCTGCCAGGTGTTGTGAGGTAGGAAGGAGCCGTTTTTGTCACTGTTTTATGAGCCAGAAGAAGAGCTTTGAATTTGATTGGAGCTGCCACTGGGAGCCAGTGAAGAGAGATTAACAGCTGGGTGACGTGAGCTGTTTGGGGCTGGTTAAAGACCAGACGTGCTGCTGCATTCTGGGTAATCTGCAGAGGTTTGAATGTAGACACAGGGAGGCCTGCTAGAAGACAGCTGCAGGAGTCAATGAGTGAAATCACAAGAGCCTGAACCAGGAGCTGTGTGGCCTGTTGTGTCAGGTAGGGTCTGATCCTCCTGATGTTATAGAGGGCATATGGACAGGACCGAATTTAAAATTCTTCTTCTGACTCATAAAACTCTTACTGGCATCAGATCATCCTGTCTTAAAGAGCTCATCGTTGAAGGGAAGTGTTTCCTCTCCAGTGTAACTCACTGAATGCTGTAAAGGTCTGGACTCATGGTGGGTTCAGATCAGACTTCTTATCTGGTCTTCATGTTGGTCTCTGTTAATAACATTTATTTTATTTACAGGTCCAGACCTGTTCACGCTTTTGGAAAGCGTCTTGAGATGACGTCTCCATGCGCTGTAGTCTCACAGCCCTCGCTGAAGATAAGTCTCACTTTTCAGAGAAGAAGAGTATCAAAGAAAAGAGGCTTCTGCAGTTACTCTGACTCCTCCATACTGTGTCTGCTGGACCTCGTCCATGTGTCAGCTTCAGTCTTCTGCTTTTATGTAAAACATCTGGCAGGAACGTTTACATCCTCCAACTGCTGAGTTTTCTACTTTCCTCGCTGTAACGTGGCAGTGGTTACACAAGCTGGAAACAACGCATATTACAGAACGAAGACATGGAGCGGAGCGCTCAGCCTCTGGGCCTGCCTGCAATGTGTGGCTCCATATCTTTATGTGGAAACCTCAGTCAGCATGTAGGCACGAGTTCAACCGCAGACAGAAAACAAGAAACACCTCTGAACCGGCTGGACTGAAGGTCTGAAAACAGAGCTCTTTATTAATCAGACGGACACACTTCACTTTTATAACTGGATCCTAACAGACATGTGACCTGGCTGGGAAACAAAAACAACACATGCAGGATGTTGTACCAAGACTCTGGTTCTGTGGAGGCTGCTGAAAAGAAAGGGTTAAGATTCTTTATGGGACAAAGGTCTCATATGTATCTGCTTTAAGTGTTTTTCATCAAAGCCCACATGGATTCAGGTTTTGTAATGATCACAGAGAAGCAGCAGCTCTTCAGTCATGATACTCAAATCTGCCAAACGGGTTTTTTTTCTGATAGCTGTGAAACAAAACCATCTTCAAAAAATGAGCACAGCAGCAGCGTTTCAAACATACCGGACTCAAACCGGACACATACCGGACTCATACCGGACTCATACCGGACAGTAATGCTCTCTCTGTGCTGCTCTCACTGAGGACTTCTCCAGGTCACGTTCGCATATTTTCCATCTCTGCTAAACTTACTTTCCTCCGCTCTGGGTTCTGAGGTCTGTCCGTCCCTCTGAGACCGGGTCGCTCCTGAGGCTGCAGCAACAGGCAGAAGGCAAAAGGGCAAAAAGCAGTCCGGTCTGGAGGCGCCGAATGGTCACAGCCACTTCCTTTGTCGTCCTCTAAACTTTCACTGACGCTCCGATAAATATCAGGCTGCACACCAGAGCTGCGGTGGCCTCACCCACGTCCGCCCACCTCCACGATGACCTCACCGGAGATGACCGGGGAGGTGGAAACAGCGGACGTGAATACAGCGAGGAGAGCGTTTCTTCTTTCTTCAGAAATGATGCCTTCGAAGACTGTTGGAAAAATAGCCGCTAAGATGCCAGAAGGATGAAAAGAAACGACTTTGGCATAGTTGAGGACTGGCTTGTATTTTTTCTGAAAGAACGCACAGAGTAGGGATGAAGAGGATGATGATGATGAAGATGATGACGAAGATGATGAAGAGGATGTGCACGATTAATAATCCAAATTCAAGTCCAATGAAGCTGTTTCTTGATTTTTGAAAAACAAGCTTTGTAGCCTGAAGCATTATTTGTTATTTAAAGTTCCTGTGAGGACTTTCTGAGTGGTCCTGAAAAAGTCTCTCTTCTAGATCTCTGCCTGATCCTGATCCACAACTTCACATCAGATTATCAGCACCAATACAGGTTATTGATAAATGATGTTTCTGAGCTTCCTGATCGGGTCGGACAGGACCGGATTGATTTACAGCACGTTGAAGTCTCCATGACAACACCACGCCAGCTGATGAAGTTTATCAGAGAGAAGAGAGATCTGAGTTTGTCTCTGCTGGAAACGATTTCTGTGATTAATTTAGTCGAGATGGTGGAGACTGGAGCTGAAATGACAGACAGGAAAAGGACAGAAGAGAAGAAGAAAGAGAAACAGGAGAGAGAGAGAGAGCACAGGCTAAAGGCTAAAACATGAGCTAAAGGCTAAAACACAAGCAAAAGGCTAAAACATGAGCTAAAGGCTAAAACACAGGCTAAAGGCTAAAACATGAGCTAAAGGCTAAAACACAAGCAAAAGGCTAAAACATGAGCCAAAGGCTAAAACATGAGCTAAAGGCTAAAACACAGGCTAAAGGCTAAAACACAGGCTAGAAGCTAAACCACAGGCTAAAGGCTAAAACATGAGCTAAAGACTAAAACACAAGCTAAAGGCTAAAACATGAGTTAAAGGCTAAAATACGGGCTAAAGGCTAAAACATGAGCTAAAGACTAAAACACAAGCTAAAGGCTAAAACATGAGCCAAAGGCTAAAACACAGGCTAAAGGCTAAAACATGAGCTAAAAGCTAAAACATGAGCTAAAGGCTAAAACATGGGCTAAAGGCTAAAACATGAGCTAAAAGCTAAAACATGAGCTAAAGGCTAAAACATGGGCTAAAGGCTAAAACATGAGCCAAAGGCTAAAACACAGGCTAAAGGCTAAAACATGAGCTAAAAGCTAAAACATGAGCTAAAAGCTAAAACATGAGCTAAAGGCTAAAACATGGGCTAAAGGCTAAAACATGAGCTAAAAGCTAAAACATGAGCTAAAGGCTAAAACATGAGCCAAAGGCTAAAACATGAGCTTAAGGCTAAAACAGGTTAAACTGTGATAATGTTGATTCCAGCCCACATGCAGCAGTTATTCTGCAGTGATCTGATCAAACTGGAGAATCTGTTAATAAAATGTTGAGTGAGGTGACGTTAGCGCTGAATGCTAACCTACAGATGTGTCTCAGAGCAGCGGGCTGCCAGCAGCTCTAAATATATCCGTTTACTAAACACCAGAACAAACTGACAAAGTTTACTTGTTGTCAGGTTTCAAACAGCAGCTCTGTGTAACTGTTGAAAAGTAGTGTTAAAAGAAGATCTGATCTCCGTTCATTTCCAAAACAAACACGCCTTGTTAAGAGTCATGACATCACCACAGTGTGCGCACGATTTCAGCCAGAAGGTGTCGCTGTGATCCACTTCAGACAGACCTCACAGAGAGACTTTAAGTTATTGTCTGAAACAGGATATCCAGACTTCTTTCTAAGAGAGCCACGTTTCATTTATACGTCAGCTCTTTCTGACCTTTATTAACCCTGAAAGTAACACATGAATAAACTGTTTGTTAACAATGTCTGAAAGTGATTAAAGTTAAAAAAATCATTCAGGTCTCTGCAGTGATACCTGCTGCGTAAACATCATCAAACTCTGCTTCACACCAAGAACATGTTCTCCATTAGGGGGCGATATGGGACAAACATGTCAGCAGGTTTTTATGGCAGGATCAGGATCTGGATTTGATCAGGATCTGGGTTTGATCAGGATTGTTTTTCATATTCAGATTATTTTGACCTTAAAACAATGTTTACAGACCCAAATGTTTCTGATCCTGCAGTCTGACCAGTGTTTCTGCTCTGTGTCCTAACTTTAATCTGGTAAAACTTTATAACAACTTTATAAAAAAAAGAGTTTTTCACCTCATTTTAACTCTTCAGTGAGAAAAATCTGCTTCGTGCTCGAACACGTGCACTGAAATCTGTCTGAATCCCTGAGACGGCCACGTGAAGGACGGATGAGAGGTGATCATCAGTGATGGAGGATCACTTTATCACCGGACATCGCATGCTTACAACGTCTCTATGGAAACAATGCAAACGTCACCGTTTTCAACATAAAAGCAAGACAGTTGTATTCATGCACAGCATGCTTGTTTTTTCATTGAAGTTCTAATTTATGATTGACCTTTCAGGGGCCACACAGGGAGGCCCAAAGAGCCGGATGTGGCCCGCGGGCCGTCATTTGCCATCAGCTTTAGAGGAAGAGTAACAAACACCTGATGATGAACCTGATTGATACACTGATTGGAGTATTAGACTGTTATACACTAATACTGTGGTGCATTAGTGGATCCCCCCCCCCCCCCCGGAAGTACTGTCGGGGTAAAAGCTTCATTAAACTGGACTCTGCTCTGCTGCCCCCTTCTGTCTGAATGTAAGATGCTGAACTTTGAGGCACATGAGCCACTGAAGATTTCGTTCCCTTTGTGTGTGAACGGTTTTTAAAAGAGGTTCCTCCACTGACAGATAAAACCACAGAGAGCCCCTTAAAGTCACAAGACACTGAGGTTTCTACAGGATAATAAGGCATGAGATTCAACCTCTGAGGGCTGAGACTGAACAAGAGAAGGACTCATACTGCTGATTCAGAGCACAGAGTTTATTATCAAGCATAATAATAATTATAATAATAATAATAATGATAATTTCAAACCTTACATTTAATCAAAACATTTACACCAGGAGAGAAAAAATGTGAAAAACAAAGAAAACCTCTCAGGTCGAGGACTTTAACGGTACCAAAAGTAGAGACAAAGATCCCCGGGGAGTAACTGAGTATTATTTTATTATCATTTAGTATCTGTGTAGTATTTTATTGTCCTCTTTTTTTTTTCTACCTTCAGTGTTTCCTCGGTGTGTCTGCACACGTTCGTTCTAATGATGGTGTGAACTGTTGATGCCCTGGGAGCTGTGGGTTCCTGTGTTTCTGTTTGTTCAGCACTTTGTGTGAATAAAAAGTGCTCCATAAATAAAGCCGGACTGATTTATTACCTCATGAGCAGATTTCAGGCGTGATTTTGGTCTTTCAGTCTGTTGAGTTAAAACATCTCTCTGGACACGTCAGGTGAACGTGGCTCATTTTAGCTCCAATGAGACTATTTTGACCAAAAACAGACACCAGCACTTGTTTAAACTTTATTTTCTGCTGTTTTGATCTAAACTGAAGGACAGGTTTAGGTTTTTTGTGCCCCTGAAGTGCGGTGATAGCTGTGTGAGTGTAGACAAATACTCCAGGACACATATTTACTGCATGACTTTGCTTCGTTTAAAATTTACGAAACATCATTTGGTAGATTACGCCGTCTTTACGCGACCTGATGACGATGAACGGATGGATGAAACATCCTGGAACATAAAGACAGCAGTTTAAAGGAGAAGCTGTTTTTCATCTCATTTTATCACAGAACTCAGATTACATTCAAACAGATCACTCTCACACCTCTCAGGTATTTCCTGCTTGTGCGTTATTTAGATTTTAAAGCTAACCGTCAGATTTCAGCGAGCGTCTCAGGAAGCTTCTTTCATTCACTTTCGTCTTGAATGACTTGCTGTAAGGAGAGAAAGACAACCGTAAGTTTCTGCTTTGAGATAAATTTTGGGACTGAATGTTTCAAACGGACTCCACGGAGTTCTCACCGTGTAGTTAACGTCCTCCGGTTGAGAATCTGGTCGCTTCCATTCATGGTTGGACAAAATCTTCAGAACGAGCAGGCCGAAGGCTACGATCAGGACTCCCAGTAAGTTTGCTAAAGCAGCCTCAGGTGGAAGGCTGGAGTACGGCTGAGCTCCCGAGTTTCTGGAAAAATACGGTTAAGATGTCTAGAAAGGGAATTTCAGATTTTTAGCTCAGAGCTGCAGAGAAATAAAGCACTCACAGGACAAAGATTAGCTTTTCGTTGATTCCTGAGATGCAAGAGGCGATGCTGAGGACCAGGATGCTTCCTCCCAACCACACATGGACGGGTTTCAGGAGTTCACGAAGAGACAAGGGAGAGCAGGGCAAGAGGAAGCCAGCCGCACCCACGGCCCACTGAAGGGATCCACAGACAGTAAAAACAAAGACCACCATACGGTGCAGAGATCTCGTTACGTACGTTAACAAACCTGGAAGGCAAAGAGAGCAGTCGCAGCGATCCCAATCCAGCTGTGTAAGGAGTACATGTTGGGGATGCGTTTAGCGTTGTGGAAGTCAAACACGGCACACAGTCCAACGATGGAAAGGATCAGAGCGAGGAGCATCAGCGAGGCGTGCAGCAGCTTCCAGGGGAGTTTATTCTGACCCCAGGTCAGGGGTACACGGTACAACACGGCTCCTGCACAGGTGGGGGGGGGGGGGGGGGGGGGGGGGCAGATTCAAAGATTATTTCAACACGTCGTAACGAGTTCATTGTGTTGTTCTGAGGTTGTTCTGGTTCACCATGCACAGTGAGCCACATCAACACTGTCTTGGTTATTAGTGGTTAAAGGGTTAAACGCTCCACAAACTGCCAAATATCTTCATATCATAGATCAGCCATCATACGAAGCAAAACTCTCAGTCAGACTCTTTGTGTCCTTTACTTACACGAGTGAGTCAGGGTTACTTTGGCTCTGCAGTGGGTGAAATAACACAGGGGTGTCCCCATCAGGTACCGATATCAGATATCAGTGTGACATCAGCAAAAACCTATCAGATTAGATCAGCCTGTGTCTAAACTCTCCAATACAAGCAGTCCATTCCAGAATCCGCCCCAGCACTTCTCCCCAGCAGCGCCGACCGGTAAGTTTATAACCTGATCAACCTATTTGATCAGGTTCAGAATTATTTTTCTAGCGACCATTTATTTACTAATCATCAGCTTGTTTACAAAAAAAAGTCCTCTACAGCCACAGCTCTGTCACAGACGGTAGATGACTGGTATTGAACACTGGTATTGATCACTGGTATTGATCACTGGTATTGATCACTGGTGTTGATGACTGGTATTGATCACTGGTATTGAACACTGGTATTGATGACTGGTATTGATCACTGGTATTGATGACTGGTATTGATCACTGGTATTGAACACTGGTATTGATCACTGGTATTGAACACTGGTATTGATGACTGGTATTGATCACTGGTATTGATGACTGGTATTGATCACTGGTATTGAACACTGGTATTGATCACTGGTATTGATCACTGGTATTGATCACTGGTGTTGATGACTGGTATTGAACACTGGTATTGAACACTGGTATTGATCACTGGTATTGAACACTGGTATTGATGACTGGTATTGATGACTGGTATTGATCACTGGTATTGAACACTGGTATTGATCACTGGTATTGAACACTGGTATTGATGACTGGTATTGATCACTGGTATTGAACACTGGTAGTGATCACTGGTATTGATCACTGGTATTGAACACTGGTATTGATCACTGGTATTGATCACTGGTATTGAACACTGGTAGTGATCACTGGTATTGATCACTGGTATTGAACACTGGTATTGATGACTGGTATTGAACACTGGTAGTGATCACTGGTATTGATGACTGGTATTGAACACTGGTATTGAACACTGGTATTGAACACTGGTATTGAACACTGGTATTGAACACTGGTATTGATGACTGGTATTGATCACTGGTATTGAACACTGGTATTGAACACTGGTATTGATCACTGGTATTGATGACTGGTATTGATCACTGGTATTGAACACTGGTAGTGATCACTGGTATTGATCACTGGTATTGAACACTGGTATTGATCACTGGTATTGATCACTGGTATTGAAGACTGGTATTAATCACTGGTATTGATCACTGGTATTGAAGACTGGTATTGATCACTGGTATTGAACACTGGTAGTGATCACTGGTATTGATGACTGGTATTGAACACTGGTATTGAACACTGGTATTGAACACTGGTATTGATCACTGGTATTGAACACTGGTATTGAACACTGGTATTGATCACTGGTATTGATGACTGGTATTGATCACTGGTATTGAACACTGGTAGTGATCACTGGTATTGATCACTGGTATTGAACACTGGTATTGATCACTGGTATTGATCACTGGTATTGATCACTGGTATTGAACACTGGTAGTGATCACTGGTATTGATCACTGGTATTGATGACTGGTATTGATCACTGGTATTGAAGACTGGTATTGATCACTGGTATTGAACACTGGTAGTGATCACTGGTATTGATGACTGGTATTGAACACTGGTATTGAACACTGGTATTGATGACTGGTATTGATCACTGGTATTGAACACAGGTATTGATGACTGGTATTGATCACTGGTATTGAACACTGGTATTGATGACTGGTATTGAACACTGGTATTGATCATTGGTATTGATGACTGGTATTGATGACTGGTATTGATCATTGGTATTGATAACTGGTACTGATCACTGGTATTGATCACTGGTATTGAAAAGTGTTAATCTATAATGAATAAAAAAACCTTCTTTTTCCGTCTCATAATGCTGACAAACACAAAGATATGAACATTTGACTGTGTTATGATACTTTGTTCTTTAGTTTTAACTTTACAACAAAGAAATGTTTAAGT
Organism: Labroides dimidiatus; assembly: GCA_030710495.1. Taxonomy (NCBI): domain Eukaryota; kingdom Metazoa; phylum Chordata; class Actinopteri; order Labriformes; family Labridae; genus Labroides; species Labroides dimidiatus. The sequence continues at coordinate 33,475,964 of CM061153.1, forward strand.
ATGGAAACAATAATGGGCCATAATCAGCTGATGACATCTGCCGGCTGATATTTCAGTCAGACCCTACACAGAGAGCTGAACGTCACACCATTCCTGCTGATATTGTATCAGATCGATATCAGTAACAGTTAATACTCAAAGCTGCCATATCAGAAGTCACAGTCTCACATCCACGCTTTACATCCAAAGAAGGTCGAATCCAAAGACAAGTGAGAAAAATTAAGAGTACAGAGGGATTGAAAACCAGAGACAGGGAACCTTCAAATGGAAAAAGATACCGGCAGCCAGCGCAGAGGCTTTCAGACAGGTGTAACGTGGGCTCTCTTCAAACTGCCATCAGGTACACAGTGAAACATTAACCACCTGCTGAGCGTTAGTGCTGACTCTTTCAGCGTTTATGAGCCTCGTTAAGTCTGTCATTCTGAGATCAAAACAACAACTCCTCCTCTGCTGGAGTCCTGAGACAGCGCTCCTCAGATCGCCTCCTCAGGAAGCGCCTTAACCTGATGTGAACCCAACAAGTCCCACAGGCCAGCTCTGACAGGCTGAAGGAGCAGTCAGCCTGTCTCACATCAGTTCAACACGAGTTTCTGTTTGTCAACTTTCATGCCTTTTATTTCTGAAGTGGAGAAGAGGAATTAAAGTTTTTCAGTTCATTGATGGTCTGATACTCTTTGGTTCCTCATTTTCCTCTCCTGCATGGTGGAGAAAAATCAAAGCTCTGTGGTGGATGGAACGGCCTGTTTAATGTCCTTCCATCTTACTTTACAAACTGTTCCTGAAAGATTGAGGTCGGCCCTTAGAAAGCTGAAGAGTGTTGGCTGATGTTACCCCAACAAGTAGTGCTGACACAAAGTGCCACATTCACACCGGTTCTCTGTGGAACCCTTTGTGCTTCACTACGGAACTACAGAGACAGAAGTGAGAAGCAGAAATGAAACTCTGATCTAAATTTGAAGTAACACTCACCGTTTCCATACAGCACGATCAGACCTGTGACCATCAGGACAGGATGCCAGTTAAACTGCTGGTTCGAGCCATCCCAGGCGAATCCATGGCGCCAGTGACTGTTCCACACACACACACACACCACACATGCCAAGCCGAGGCACAGGCAGAGCATGTAGCAGACGTAGAAGCTGAAGACGGACCTCATCCTGAAGAGATCTGCAGGCTTGACTCATACAGAGAACTAAATCAGGACAGACTGGGTGTAGCAGTGACAGACAGAGTCTGCTTCAGTCCAAAGTTCAGCTCTGCTCTGGGTTCACTTCATCTAAGACATGTGATTTTTATTTTATATCAAGGTCGACCTTGGACAACATAAATTTAACAGCTGTACGTTTTAAACATCCACTTTAAGCAGACTCTGTGGCGATGCCATCAAAATGCTTTTAAAGCTTCATAAATAAATAAAACTCAAGTGGACATGAGACACATCAACCTTATTTATGAAGCACCTTTCAGACATTCAAACTCTTCACAAAAGAAAAAAAGAAACAGAAAACAACAGAAATGAGTGAAAAAAAAACAGACCAAAGGAAAAAAGACAGTGATTAAAAAAAGTACTGAAAAATAAAATAGAATACAACAAAACCAATTACATAAGGGTAGAGGTAAGAGTGTGCTCATATGTATCCGTTTACAGGTTAAAGGGTTAAATAAGAGTAAACAGGTGTCTGATTGTAACAGTGCAGTCTAAGAATGGAAGGAAAGGCTGTTTTCCTCTCTATTAAATTAACATCATTCTGCTGTAAACTGTAGTATATGACCACAGACCTGATCAATAACATCTGAGTACCATCCGGTGCACCTTTAATGACCTACCGTCCTCAGCTGCTGACTCTCCACAGGCCTGGACCTAACAGCTCACCTGAGTGACTGTGTTTCTGTCTGCTGTTTGCTCTGTGGCTCGTACTCACATTCTGATCTGCTCTCACTTCGTGTTTCTTTGGAGTCTCACTTCCACATTCAGTGTCACTGAGGTGAGAGAGGGGGAGGCAGTCTGATGTGGAGGACCAGGTGTGGAGGACAGGTGGTATCTGCTGCCTGTAGAAACAGGACGAAAGGTGTGAGGAGGTGAATCAAACACCGTTGATGGGACTTTTGTTGAATGTCGTCTTTGTCAAGTCAAAGTCAGAGTACTTCCGGGAAGTTTAAAAACTGACAGCTGACTGCGTAGTTATCAAGTTCAGGTTTTACAGTCAATGTGACGAATGTTTTCAGGTAAAACGGATTACAAAATATTGTTTTCAACGTCTTCATTCATGGTACGATTTGTAAACCTCTTCGCGGCACAACATTAACGACAATCGTGACGTTTTGTACCTATCGTTCGTGTTCATTTCTGCCCGTAAAGTGTGAATCTTTGGCCTCTTCAGTCAGAGCCAGGCGAACTCCTTTTCCTCGTTCCCGAACGGTCCTCATCTGAAAGAGCCCCGACAAAAACTTCAAGTATGTCCCAGAAAAACGGGTTTTGCGAGAAAATCCGATTCCATTCATGGAAACGAGCCGTTTCCTCGTAGACGGCGCAATGCCTAACGGGAAATGAAGTTTTCCTCATCATCGTCGTTGTCTTCTTCTTCAGGCCCAATATGGCGGTGGGTGAACTCCTTGTCGGTGCATTACCGCCACCTTCTGGACTGGAGTGTGGACAGTGTTGCTAGATTGGGCAACTGGGCTTCTTTAAAACCACAGGACCACAAAAACAAAAACAAAAACAACAACAAAAAACAGCAATGGGTGGATTGATAAAATTTGGGTTAGGGTTAGGGGACATATATAATGTATATATATATATATTTAAATATGTTTCTTTGCTGTTCAGGGAGCCTGGTGTTACCCCTTTTCTTTATTTAGTGCAGTTGTGTGCTTATGACATGTTCTTTATTACCCATTTGTAAAAGTTTTAGGGTTTTCACTTGAGTTTCTAGAGAGGCTGAGATTCGGACAGGTTGTTGTTGTTGTTGTTGTTGTTGTTGTTGTTGTTTTTATTTTTATTGAGGTGGGCGGGTTTTGCATTGTTTTTGGACTGCAGAAAGTCAATCTGGCAACCCAGAGTTTAGACCAGTTCAGCTTCTCATATAGGGAAGTGGGATAAGATGAGTCATATTTTACTCTCGTTGCCCTCCAGGCCAGAATTAAATTATAGAATTACATTTCATGTAAATTGCAGTTGTGAAATAAAGGAAAAAGGGACCTGAAGACGAATCCTGACAAACACCTGAAGTTGACGAGCTGTCATTACTGTGGTGGAAAAAGCCCTGCAACGAGCACACGTTTGAATGAGAGCAGTCAGAAGAATCAACAGAAAGCAAGTATTTTTGTTTTATTACTGTAAAAACCTCTGCCAGGGGGACCTGGAAGAACATGCACAGTTTCAGGATGCCATAACAGCAGAGTAAAACTACAACTTTAAAAAAGTGAGTGTTTGAAGCACAAGACGTTACTTCAGGAGAGTCCCTGTCCGACACACACGTACGATGTAAATTAACTGATAATAAATGTTAATTACATACTTTGAATTACTCTATACATCATTCATATTTTTTTTAAGAACACTTGTCTTTGTGTGACTACCATGTAGCAATATTCCTTCCTGTCAGTGCTAAAGTTATTGATCTAGGTGAGCAGCACATGGCTAACTGAATATTCATGAGATAAACAGGAAGTAATAGCTGGTTAGCACCAAAGGTTAGCATGCTCAAGGTAATCCAGGCTGACAGCAGTGAAGACGTAACTTCAGCTGATGGAGGAATAAACACCTAAAGGACAGCATCAAACTGTCAACAAACGGAGGATAACACTCAACTCTCACTGAACCAGAGGAGCTGCTTGACTTCCCATGGCTAGGCTAAAGTTGCTATGCTGCTATGCCATGACTGCTATGTTAGCCTGGAAAACTTTCGAGACAGAACAAAAGGACAAGGCATCTTTGATGACTGAATTGTCTCAAGAGCACTCAAAGCAGATACAGAAAAACTGTGCCTAGATTAAAAGTGTTCACACTGTACAAAGATTTTTTTTTTTAGGGAGGCAGAGGATTCCAACAACAAAGGAAACTTTCTAGCTATATTAGAAGTTCTTTGAATGTTATCATGACAGTTTTGAAAAAGAAATTCTCACCGGTATTGTCAAGTACACAAGCCAACAAATCCAAAATGAAATGCTGGACACATTAGCAGGAATTGTGTACTCCACCATTATCAGTGAGGTCAAAGAAGGTCAAGTCTTTGTCCTTCTTGTGGCAGATGAAACCAAAGATGTAAAAAAAAAAAAAGAAAGAACAAATTTCATTTGTTGAGGAAGTGGCGAAGCAGGCTTTTTATGTACATTGTAATGCTTACTGCCTTCATGTCGTTCTTGTGGACAGTTAAAGCTGTCCCTCAAGTAGAGAACTTGCAGTGATTGTACACATTCATGTCTGGGTCCTGTGTTCACACCAAATGGCTCAATAAGCAGAAAGAAAATCTGACAGCGCACTAAGGGAGTTGCAAAGATTAGATGACACACGGTGGGCCTGTCAACACAAGGCTTTAAAAGCATTTTTAAGAGACTGCCTGCAATTGTAAGTGGCCTCAAGGAAACAGTGGAAGAAAGTAATGGTGATAGGTCTGTTGATGAAGTTCATAGGACTTCTAGTTACAGGGACTACACTCTTTGGTGAGGCAAGCTGTCTTTCCAATGCCCTGCAGTCTCCTAATCTGGATTATGGTTTAGCTGTTGATTTAGTTGAGGCTCTCGTACAAACTCTGAAGGGATGCTGGACTGAAACACACTTTGAAGATCTGTGGAAAGAAATCATCCATACAACTGAAGAATGAAATACTGACACTGATCCTTCACCCAAAAGACAGAAAATATCAGGCAAAAAGGCTTGAAGTGCGTACAGACATGAGTCAGCTTGGTTGGCGTCCTAAGCAAAAGAAGGACAGTTTGCACTGAGTTATTTTACCCAGTACTTGATCATATGCTCTCTGAGATCAACAGATGGTTTTCTAAACCAAAGTTTGAAATGATGAGGGGCATTCAGGCATTGCATTCGATGAATGCTACATTTTGTGATGAACTTGTGGATCAGTATTGGTATCGGCCGACACTTAAGGCTGGAATAATGGTATCGTGACAGAAATGAAAAAGTGGTATTGGGACACCACTAGTGATCAGGAGGAACAGCTTGCCAGATCTGAACCCGAGCCATGTTCAGTTGTTGGACTTCTCCGTTAGTCACAGTTCGTCAATAATGAACACCATGTAAGAGCATAAGGGTGTTCAGAAGTGCACCGGTCACCAGGACACTCTAGGTTACAAAGGCACAATCGTCTTTGTGGTCGTATCGGCTGATCTGCGGCCACATGTACTGGTCACTCGGGTAAAGAGAGGAGCAGTTCTGTCACTTGATCACCACATGGTGGGGAGTTGGATCAGATGATGTGGGAAGATACTGGACAGACCTGGAAGACCTAAACGAACAGTGAGGTTTTGCTGGGAATGAATGGCTGAGGACCCTGTCAGGATGGTCTTCAACTCACACCTCTAGCAGAGCTTTGACAGTGTTCCAGGGGTGGCCAGGATCACAGAATCCGAATGGTTCAGCGGTGCCATTGCTGAAGTGGCTGTCCAGAGTTATGGGTGCAAGGCGGCTGGTGCTGGTTGCAGTGGTAATCCCCAAACCTGCTTGTGGACACCAGAGATGAAGGGTACTGTCAAGCTGAAGAAGGAGTCCTACAGGGCACGGATGGCCTGTAGGACTCCGGAAGCAGCTTGCAGGTACAGGCAGGCCAAGCACTGTGCACTGGAACTAGACTTTCAGTTGGTCTACAATTCTACAAGTTACAATTCTACAATTTCATTTAGCAGATGCTTTTTTCTGAAGCTATGCACAAAACAAGCAGGAATTTAAACAGGAAGGAGAAACCTTATTATGTGTGAAGAAAAGCTTCAAATTAGTTGGAACCTCTCTTAAAAGTAGAAGGGGACTCTGTGGATCGTAATGAGTTGGGTAATTCACTCCACCATTTAGGAGCAACAAAGGAGAAAAGTCTGGTAGAGATTTAGAGCCATGCTGGGCTGAGAGCACCAGGCGTCTCTCACAGGCAGAGCGTAGCGGGCGGGAAGGAGTGTAGACCTGGATGAGGGACTCCAGGAAGGAAGGAGCCGTTCTTGTCACTGTTTTATGAGCCAGAAGAAGAGCTTTGAATTTGATTGGAGCTGCCACTGGGAGCCAGTGAAGAGAGATTAACAGCTGGGTGACGTGTGCTGTTTGGGGCTGGTTAAAGACCAGACGTGCTGCTGCATTCTGGGTAATCTGCAGAGGTTTGAATGTAGACACAGGGAGGCCTGCTAGAAGAGAGCTGCAGGAGTCAATGCGTGAAATCACAAGAGCCTGAACCAGGAGCTGTGTGGCCTGTTGTGTCAGGTAGGGTCTGATCCTCCTGATGTTATAGAGGGCATATCGACAGGACCGAGCAATGGAGGCCACATGAACCTTAAAGGTCAGCTGGTCATCAATCATGACACACAAGTTGATTTGTTTCAAGCAGGACACTGATGTGTGGTTGGGCAGAGGGACAGGCTGGAAGGACAATGAGCTCAGTTTTGGACAGATTTATCTGAAGGTGCCGTTCCTTCATCCAAGTGGAGATATCAGCCAGACACGCTGATATCCGAGCTGAGACAGACGTGACATCAGGTGGAAAAGACATGAAAAGCTGAGTGTCGTCAGCATAGCAGTGGTAAGAGAAGCCATGTGAGTGGATCACTGCACCAAGTGAGGTGGTGTATAAGGAGAAGAGGAGGGGACCAAGCACTGACCCCTGGGGTACCCCAGTCAATAAGCCATGTGATTCAGACACTTCACCTCGCCATGACACTCTGAAGGATCGACCTGTGAGGTAGGACTTGGTTCATATAACCAACAGGAAGTCAAACTCATTCCCTGTCAGGGTTGGACTCCGCCGGGGCTGCCCTTTGTCACTGATTCTGTTCATTACTTTTACAGACAGGATTTCTAGGCGCAGTCGAGTGGTCAGCACCTTGAAGTCTGAGGCCATGGTTCTCAACCAGAAAAGGGTTGACTGCCCACGCTGGGTCGGGAGGGAGTCTTTGCCCCAATTGGAGGAGTTAAAGTATCTTTGGGTCTTGTTCACGAGTGAAGGGAAAACGGAGCGAGAGATTGACAGAAGTATCTGGCGACGTCAGCAGCAACAGTATACTGGTCCGTTGTGGTGAGGAGGGAGTTGAGCCAGAAGGCAAGGCTCTGTATTAACTGGTCAATCTATGTTCCAACCTTCACCTATGATGACGAGCTGATGGTGAGAAGTTTCCAGCCCTCCACACTCAACTTTTTGACTGTTTTGAGTGTGCCAGCTGAGAAATCAAAGTGCACTGTGTTTTTCTATACTGTCAGTCTGATCACACTTATGCACTTAGAATAAGAAGTGGAAGTGATTTAAGACACAGCAGGATATAAGTTTGGGGTAATCCTCCACCACTGAAGTGAACACCCACTCAGTGAGATTAAAACTTTAAAGACGTGTCTCACACTACATGCAACTCGTGGATTTTCTAACTGATTGAACGGAGGTGATCATGGCCAAAGGACTGATCGATGAACTTCCACCCACAACCTTATCTCCAAACCAAAATGTATGACATCCAGACACAAGAGGGTCATGATCTCTCTCTCTCTCTCTCTCTCTCTCTCTCACTCTGCACATTTACACCGTGGTATTTAGTGTCAAACTGCAGCTTTCAATCAATCAATCAATCAATCAATCTTTATTTGTATAGCGCCAATTCATAACAAGTGTTATCTCAAGACACTTTACAATAGAGCACAAAGCTCCTCATTTTAAGGATATACATATATGCATAGATACATATATACATATAAAGATACACATATACATATATATACAAATATATACATCCAACACCCAACATGAATCCAAATAGCCAATCATGAATCCCTCCATCATGGCGGCAAGAAAAAACCTTCTGTTAAGCAGCAGGAAATCTGGAATGTGGAGCCCAGTCTGATGATGAACAGCAAATCCACACCATGCTGTGTTGGGTGTGTGGGCGAAGGAAGGGAGGTAAGAGGAGACAAGTGGACTAAAGTAAGAACTAAAGTTAGTGACAGATCCATGAACCATAGACCTGTCGTCTGATTTATTAGAGGTTAGCCTCTTGAGATGCTACATCTGGTTTTCAGGAGGGACCTCATGTTTGAATGGGTGTGGTGATCATTTTATAGAAGTATAATCAATGATGTTCTGACTGAAAATAAGAATTTATGATAGTGATGAACTCATGGATGCCCAGACCACAAGTGCATCCCAACCATATTTGTCTCCGTTAAGTAAAGGTGTGTTAAAGGCCTCTTGAGATGTAACATCCCATTTTCAGAGGAACCTCACGCCTATGTGCTGATAAAAAATAGATACTATAGATGTATTGATCATAGATAAAGAGATCAGGCTAATATCTACATTAGAAGTTATATGATAGTGGGAATGAATGTTCCTAATGAAATGGCCAAATAATGTGTCATGTCTATGGGTGCAGTTAATGAGTCTCCACCAGGATCCCAGGCCACCTCCAAGACAAGAGCCAGAGACGAGTACAGGAGCAGACAAAAGGGGCAAAAGCAGATGCGGAGAGAGATTAAGAAAGAGAGAGAGAGTCCAATGTGCCAGACCCCCCCCGGCAGCCTAGGCCTATTGCATCTAAACTAAACTATGAGTCTAATTTATGATCTAATTTATGGACTAATTTATGGATTATAAACTGGTCCCTAACTGAAAGCTTTATCAAAGAGGAATGTTTTGAGTCTAACCTTAAAGGTAGAGAGGGATTCTGCATCCCGAACTGCGGTTGGTAAATGGTTCCAGAGAAGGGGAGCCTGATAACTGAAGGCTCTACCTCCCATACTACTTTTGGAGATTGATGGAGCTTTGAGTTCAGTGGTTAGGAAATATAGGACAATTCAATGTTTGAGATTACCTTCATACCATCTCTTTATCATGTGATGGTTCTCTGGGATTTTTAGGTGAAAGACATTCATTTGGTTGTTGATAGATTCTGTTGAGCACATCTCTGTTTTCTTTGGTTTTGATCACTTGTCAGTCACTGTAATTATATATCTAAAGTATGATGTAACTTTGTTTGTGTACTATGAGAATAATGTGGATGTAAATATTGTATATTTTAATGGACTTTAAAACAAAAGATGTAAAATGTAAAAAATGGAGTCATGATGAATGCTGAGAATTGATTTATTGATACATTTCAAATAATCCACAATGACCAAAAACCTTCAAACACTGATGTTATCAAGAACGGCAGTGAAGAGATTTCCATCAGGACCACTTGAAGATGATGTTTTTTTATGCTTCGGATTAACTGGATGCCTAGGCTTCTATCTGATCTCGAACACAAATGAAAGCTTTCTTGACTTTACATGGAGCATCGTTGAAGGGCTGACCAGCTGTAAGAAAACACAAGACAGCAAGTGATCAGACACCAGGCTCTGAGCGACCATCTGTCATAGTTCGTCATGACAGTATGAGTTGAAGGTAGGCACTTCTGAAGGATCAGATTTTTATCCACAAAAGGTTTTCAATCATTCATTTAAGACTCAGTGTAAACAAAGTAAATTTGTACTCATGCTCATGATCTCCATGCAGTCTTCTGGTTTATCATTGTGGTCGTTTGGCTCACCCATGCCCCAACTGGTGAATGTGAAATCTATACCAACGCTCCATTTCCAAGCACCATGCTGAATGAAAACAAAGAGTGATCATTTCTGTTAGTGATCATGGCGGCACACCCTCATCATTAGCCCTTCACTTTGCTGCTCTCTCTCTCTCTTTGACTGTGATTCTGTCTCTGCCTCCTTCATGCTGATGATACCTGTGCGCCCCCTCACCTCCAACCCCCCCACCCCTCTCCACAGAACCATCAGTCTTCATCCATCCAGTCCTAACAAGTCATCAGCTGCCACCATCAACGGGGGGACTTTCCTGCTCAAAGTCTCCCCACAAATACGTACACAATGACCCTGTGTCACACCACACTAATACAACATGTAATAAATAACCCAATAACCCAACTTCACCTGTTATTTTTTCTTTGGCAAGATAAGAACATTTCACTGCACAAGTCTGATCCTCTAAGGTCTGTTTTTGTCTTTATTTAGCAGTGCCGACACTTTACAGGGGCTACAGGGGTTTTCTCTGGTATATTTGCTCAAAGTATTCCTTTAAGTACAGCACTCAATGTTTCTTTAGGTCAGTAATATGACATAATTCACTCACCTTGGGCTCATAGGCTCCAAGCCAAGTTCGTGTTGCTGTGCCACCTGGCTTTGCCAGTCCTCTGACAAATTGAAAATCAGCTTGTGTATGAACTGAAGCCAGATTGCCACCTCTAAGTCGACATGCATCCTAGAAGCAGGATTAGAAGTAGAAATATCATCATCAAATAAAGGGTTAAATAAAATACTAAGATCAGAAAGATTCCTGTAACAAAGACGTGCAGTAAATACAGAGTTATGAGTACCTCAGCAGCACTCCAGTCCTTTAGAACATTGACAAACTGGTAACAGCGATGGGCATGTAGTGTCCAGCCACCAGGGCAGATCATGCAGCAATCTTCAACAACACGGATTTTGTGTTAGAAAGACAATGAATATGAATGACCCTGTAAATATAAACAGCTAATTAATAAAGAAAGTACACATCTGCTGACTGAGATGGGATGGAGAGTTCTCTGACACACTGGTCTACGGCTGTGAGAGCGTGCTCTATGAGCCCTGTGTGTGTTTTTACAGGATACAACCACCTCAAACTCCTCCCTACACTTTATTTCCTCTCTGAAATTACATCACAGCTAATAGAGCTGCTGGAGGCTGCAGCTGGACTCAACCTGAACACGGCTTCATCTCCAGCTGCTTCCACAGACCACCTATACAGCTCTATTTCAAGGACAGACTGGAAGGATGAGTGAGAGAGCAGCTCAAGCCTTCAGAGCACTTTGACAGGTGTAGACCATCTAATGCTCGGCTGCAGACAGAAAATAGGACTCCAGTATGACAGAGTCCAGGACCAACCTTTTGGACAGCTCTGTGAAGCAGCCTGTGAAGGAGCCTGTGAAGCAGCCTGTGAAAACAAGACAAAACATTTCAATCATTTTGTTTAACGCTCAAGATTAAAGTTTAGCTTCATCCATCTTCAGTAAACACGTCCAGTTTCTAAAAATGTTTGGATTGAAATGTGACTGAAGACTTTCTGAAATTGCCCTAACATGAGCGATATTAGCTGTGATCAGATATTTGTAGTTACAGCACACAGCACAGCCCACAGAGCTCCAGAGGAATCCAACAAGACTCACTTCTCTCATCCACAGTCCACTGCTCAAGCCAAGGAGCACAATGAGTTGATAAGTGAGTGCCATCTGCACCAAACAGAAAGAGCTAAATGTTAGCATAGCATGAGTGCAGAGTGATCCATTTGAACAGCCATAAAGAGACATGTCATGTAAACTAATAGAGCTGAGAGAAAGTCAGGACTGTGAGAAGCTTCACCACATGACTCATCAAATGTCCCTTTGGGGAAATCAGCTCTGAAGTTGGAGCTTAACAAGATTTGATTCCCTGTTGTTGGTGAGTGTCTTCTAGTTTTACATCTGTTATTGTAAATGAATGAACAAAGAGTGGCACAAATCAAGAATATATCATATGAAACCAGTGCTGGAGTAGAAGGTGAAAATCCAACCCTTACCTTGTTCGGATGATCAGTTCAGACTGAATTTGTCGAGATGTGGTGAAGTCATGGTGAGAAAACGCTCTTTATATACTCTGAACACATGTTTGGATTCAAAAATTTGCATATTACCAGGTATTCAGAGGACAATATTGATACTGCAATCAGCTTTGACAAGCATATTTCAGCAGCCTTTAGTTAAAACTGCACTAAAAAAACATTTGAAGGGAACTTTGCTCTGTGATGTTCTTAGGAACAAGATTAACTAAGAGCAAACATGTCCTGAAAAGGCTTCTTACACTCATATACATCAAACCAAACACACATTAATTTAAAGCTGGGATCCACCTCTGTGCTCCATCTGATATCACAGCTGAAAATTAAAACACATCCCCAGCTACAAAACAGTTGGGACGCTGAGTAAAATCAAAATAAAATACAATTCAATGATGTGCAAATCTCATAAATTCATATTTATGGCACAATAGATTATAGACAACAAATCAGATGGTCACAGAGAGACATTTTACTATTCCCTGAAAAACATAATCCCATTTTGAATTTAATGGAAGCACAAGCTCAAAAAAGTTGGGACAGTAGCATCAAAAGATGAAAACAGTAAATGGCTCTGATAAGAAACTGTTTGAAAGACATTTTACAACTAATTAGGTTAACCAGCAACAAGTCAGCAAGATGACTGGATATGACAAGAACATCTCTGAGCTGAGTCTCTCAGGACAGAAGATGGCAGAGGTTCACCAAACTGTACAAAACTGTAACAAGAACTGTGGAACACTTACAGAAAAAATGTCCTCAGCTAAGAACCAAAAAGACGCCAAATGAAGACAACACGCAGCAGCACTGCATACACACCAGACATGACTCTGTAGTGGAGGTCACTGCATACACACCAGACGTGACTCTGTAGTGGAGGTCACTGCATACACACCAGACATGACTCTGTAGTGGAGGTCACTGCATACACACCAGACATGACTCTGTAGTGGAGGTCACTGCATACACACCAGACATGACTCTGTAGTGGAGGTCACTGCATACACACCAGACGTGACTCTGTAGTGGAGGTCACTGCATACACACCAGACGTGACTCTGTAGTGGAGGTCACTGCATACACACCAGACGTGACTCTGTAGTGGAGGTCACTGCATACACAGCAGACATGTCTCTGTAGTGGAGGTCACTGCATACACAGCAGACATGACTCTGTAGTGGAGATCACTGCATACACAGCAGACATGACTCTGTAGTGGAGGTCACTGCATACACACCAGACATGACTCTGTAGTGGAGGTCACTGCATACACACCAGACATGACTCTGTAGTGGAGGTCACTGCATACACACCAGACGTGACTCTGTAGTGGAGGTCACTGCATACACAGCAGACATGACTCTGTAGTGGAGGTCACTGCATACACACCAGACATGACTCTGTAGTGGAGGTCACTGCATACACACCAGACGTGACTCTGTAGTGGAGGTCACTGCATACACAGCAGACATGACTCTGTAGTGGAGGTCACTGCATACACAGCAGACATGACTCTGTAGTGGAGGTCACTGCATACACAGCAGACATGACTCTGTATTGGAGGTCACTGCATACACAGCAGACATGACTCTGTAGTGGAGGTCACTGCATACACACCAGACATGACTCTGTAGTGGAGGTCACTGCATACACACCAGACATGACTCTGTAGTGGAGGTCACTGCATACACACCAGACATGACTCTGTAGTGGAGGTCACTGCATACACACCAGACATGACTCTGTATTGGAGGTCACTGCATACACACCAGACGTGACGCTGTATTGGAGGTCACTGCATACACACCAGACGTGACTCTGTAGTGGAGGTCACTGCATACACACCAGACATGACTCTGTAGTGGAGGTCACTGCATACACAGCAGACATGACTCTGTATTGGAGGTCACTGCATACACACCAGACATGACTCTGTAGTGGAGGTCACTGCATACACAGCAGACATGACTCTGTATTGGAGGTCACTGCATACACAGCAGACATGACTCTGTAGTGGAGGTCACTGCATACACAGCAGACATGACTCTGTAGTGGAGGTCACTGCATACACGCCAGACGTGACTCTGTAGTGGAGGTCACTGCATACACAGCAGACATGACTCTGTAGTGGAGGTCACTGCATACACACCAGACATGACTCTGTAGTGGAGGTCACTGCATTAAAACCAGACATGACTCTGTAGTGGAGGTCACTGCATACACACCAGACGTGACTCTGTAGTGGAGGTCACTGCATACACACCAGACATGACTCTGTAGTGGAGGTCACTGCATTAAAACCAGACATGACTCTGTAGTGGAGGTCACTGCATACACACCAGACGTGACTCTGTAGTGGAGGTCACTGCATTAAAACCAGACATGACTCTGTAGTGGAGGTCACTGCATACAAACCAGACATGACTCTGTAGTGGAGGTCACTGCATTAAAACCAGACATGACTCTGTAGTGGAGGTCACTGCATACACACCAGACATGACTCTGTAGTGGAGGTCACTGCATACACACCAGACGTGACTCTGTAGAGGAGGTCACTGCATACACACCAGACATGACTCTGTAGTGGAGGTCACTGCATACACACCAGACATGACTCTGTAGTGGAGGTCACTGCATACACACCAGACCTTACTCTGTAGTGGAGGTCACTGCATACACACCAGACAATAGATCACTGAATGGGATCAGGAACACATCCTCAAATCATTGTCTGTGAACACAAGTCACTGTGCCATCCACAAATGTAAGTTAAAGCTCTAGCATGTGAAGAAAAAGCCATTAGTGAACATGATCCAGAAACGCTGCCGTCTTCTCTGGATCATAGCTCGTTGAAAACGGACTGAGACAGAGTGGAGAACTGTTCTGTGGTCGGACCAATCAAACCTGAAATTGTTGTTTTAAACCATAGACACTGTGTCCTCTGCACTAAAGAGGAGGGAGACCACCCGGCCTGTTATCAGCTCACAGCTCAAAGCCAGCGTCTCTGATGTATGGGGGTGCATTAGTGCCTATGGCATGGGCAGCTTCCACCTCTGGAAAGGCTCCATCAACACTGAAAGGGATACGTTTTAGACCAACACATGCTCCCATCCAGACAACAGCTTTCTCAGGAAAGTCCTGACATAGTTCAGCAAGACAATACCGAACCACCTACTGTATCCATAACAACAGCATGGCTCTGTAGTAGAAGAGTCCAGGTGCTGAACTGGCCATGTCTGCAGTCCAGACCTGGGACGACATTCCCCTCCAGCACCCCAGAAACTGGTCTCCTCAGTCCCCAGAGGTTTACAGACTGTTGTTAAAGAAGAGGGGATGCTCCACAGAGGTAATCATGGCCCTGTCCCAACTTTTTGGAGAGGTGTTGCTGCCATCAAATCCAAAAAGACTTTTTTTACTCTTTGAACAGGTTTAGGTGCAAAAGGAATGGTTTCATGAATCAGGCCCAGAATTCTCATTGACTTACACAAGCAGCATGAGAAGCTGCACGTCAGTGCAAGGCTTGTATTTGCTGACTTTCATCAGCCTCTAATATGATGAAGAACAATCCATCAAGAGACAGGTTCATTGGTGGCTCTAATTTGTATCATTAGCGTTTACTTCTGATCATTATCTGGTTGACAGACAGGAGAGAGCTTCAGTAAACAGTCTTTTGTTGTCTCACTCTGAAACATGTGATCTCTGCCACGAGACTGTGGCCTGTCACCCTCTCTGTCAGGAGCTCTGAGGGTCAGTTTCTCTGACGCTTCCTCTTTGCTCTTTCTTTTCTCAGGTGAAGAACTGGATCACAAGCAAACTTTATGAACTTTTCTTGGCAGGACAGCCAAAGAGTGAGGAACATGGCTGAAGGAAAGACGTGGGAACGAACACACACAGTTTAGACTTGTTGTGTAGAGTTCTGCAGACTGTGAGGTATATGCTCTAAAAACTGGGCTAAAACTTTACAGTTGGCATTTTGCCCCCCAGCACATCGCGCTCTCTTTACAACCTGTGAGCTGACGTGGTGTTTGTGTATTGAACTGCCAGATATGGACTCATGGCTCTTCACTGACCCCTTCTTGATGCAGGACAGTGTTGCCAAATTAGCGTCTCTGTCGCTTTATTTCGTGACTTTCAAACCCCTCTAGTGTTTTTTTTTTCCAAAAAGCAACAAATCCAGCGACTTTTCTGTAGTTTGGAACGGAGTGAAAGAATGTTTTGATCTTCAGCTGCTGCTTCTCAATGAGCACTGAGCCCCTCCCCTCTCCAAAACACAGACTCCTCCGCTCACAGCAGACCCTCCAAGCTGCAGCGAGAGGAGACGACTGACTGCTAATGAATCACGCTAATGTTTGTTTTTTTTGGTCACCTTTGACGCTCAAAAGCCGGATAAAGAAGGGGTGTTTTTATTTTATCATGAAAAAACAAGAATCAACAGAAGAGAGTTCATTTATAGTTATTAACACACTTACAGTGTACTCAGTATAAACTCACCTGTCACTTGTTTGCTGCTCGGAGTAGAAAATTAGATGTAGATGAAAAATAAAACTCAAGATTTGTATCATAACATGTAATGAAATGTTCATTTTGTTAGAACTGGTATAAAAAATGGTATCAGTGTGATTTTATTTCAGAAGTAGTTTTATTTATTTATTTCCTGACTTTTTTTCTGACAAGATTTAGGACAGGGTAAATTAATATTTGTTTATGTGTGGCTTCCTGGAAAACAATAAATGTTTACGTTTAGGCAGCCCTGTGATTGTCACATTTTTTCTGTTCCAAACTGACCCCGGCCCCATCAGAGAAGTGAAACGTTATGTGGCCTTCACAGGAAAAAGTTTGGGGACCCCTGCTGTAAATGAATGGGAATTCACCTGATAATGAACCAGCAGGAACCGGTACCTATCGGATCTTGGTCTTACAGGGACCAAACTCCTTCCCTAGGGAGGGAGATCACTTTGATAACTCAGGAAGAGAAATAACGATGTCCAGAGAGATTTTGTGAACTGCCTTCTCAAACAGAGGAAGTTGCTGCAGGGTGGAAAGAACTCTTTGAGCACCTGAAGCTAATCAACACATCTTTAGAGGAGAAGTAAAGTTTGAATGGTCCAGGGAGTTCCTAATCTTTAGACCCTGCAGAGGTCGTCACAAAGCTGCTCTGGTAAGGTGCCGTCTGTTAGATGTAGGACACTGTTGGGTTTTCTTTGCTCTGACACAGCTTTAATGTAGTCAGTATAATGTTGTGAGATTATGGGGTTTACAGGAGCATTGCCAAAAGACATACAGTATTAACAACAAAACACAAACAGCTCGTAACAGTGTGGTCCTTGGAGTGAAAATGGCCTAGTAGTTTAGGCTGCGCTCCATATGAAGAAAGCCTTTGAGCGGACAGGCTGGGTTCAAGTCCAGCCTGAGGCGACTCTCCAGCATGTCACTCTCAACTCTCACTCCGTTTCCTACTCTATCCATTATCCTGTCGTTTCTCATTAAAAGCATAAAAAGACCATAAAATATAACTTTATAAAAATGGTGGGGTTTGTGTGACTAACAGAAGGATTAGTTCAGCTCCAGCATTAAATCAGCTGATGTTCCAGACCATTGTGCTGGTGAGAGAGTTGAGCCTGAAGCTGAAGCCTCCATGGGGCCCTATAAACAAAACAGGTCTGCCACCCTGTGGGCCCACCACTCACAGGGCTTGGCATGGATGGGGGTAGGGTGCACAGGAGGCCGGGATGCAATCAGGAATTGGCCCATGAGGCACTGATTCCTGACAGCTGGGGGCTCGTGGGGAAGTGGGGGAGGAGCCACAGATGGTTTAGCAGGTGGAGTGAAATCATCTAGATATAGTCCTGTTTACCTCCATGCACATTTTAAGTTAAAACTGCACAAAGAATGCAGAAAACTTTGCTCTGTGATGTTCTTAGGAACAGGAAAAGCTTTCTTACCGCTGAAATACACCGGCTGCATCTGTGTTGCAGCTCCGCACTGTCACGGTGCCGAATCAGATAGGTTTCCATTCAAGTCAATGTGTCAACTTACACTGGATCCGTTTTGTTTTGGCCCCGCTGTGTGGCGGGCCCGACAGGTAATCCGCAGCCATCCTATTTTGCCAATGACGGAGCTGTGACGTGTCAATTCAGAGTACAGAAGATTGAGCAGGACAGGAAGTAGTGCAGGGAAACTACCTAAAAAGAGCCTGAGAACAGACTACAAACAGACTGTCAAAAACCAGATTGTATGTAGCTTTACCAATGCACGAAAACGACACAATGAGTGAAGACACGCCAGGAATCAACAGGTTTGAGGTTTAACAGCACAATATGAATGAAGAGAGGTTGATTAACAGAGAGAAAGGTGCAGGGATTCCACGGTCTCGCAACTCCAGCTGTCTGTCAGTCCTGCTGCTTGTTGGACTAAACACGCAGCCAGTGTATTTGAGGCGTTATACTCATATATATGTATATGTATGTGTCGCTAATACGGGGTTGGACCCCTTTTGCCTTCAGAACTGCCTTAATCCTTGGTGGCATAGATTCAACACGGTACTGGAAACATTCCTCAGAGAGTTTGGTCCATATTGACATGACAGCTTCACACAGTTGCTGCAGATTTGTCGGCTGCACATCCATGATGTGAATCTCCCGTTCCACCACATCCCAAAGGTGCTCTATTGGATTGAGATCTGGTGACTGTGGAGGCCATTTGAGTACAGTGAACTCATTGTCATGTTCAAGAAACCAGTCTGAGATGATTCCAGCTTTATGACATGGAGCGTTATCCTGCTGGAAGTAGCCATCAGAAGATGGTACACAGTGGTCATACAGGGATAGACATGGTCAGCAACAATACTCAGGTAGGCTGTGGGGTTGAAACAATGCTCAATTGGTGCTAAGGGGCCCAAAGTGTGCCAAGAAAATATCCCCCACACCATTACACCACCACCAGCAGCCTGAACCAATGATACAAGGCAGGATGGATCCATGCGTTCATGTTGTTGACGCCAAATTCTGACCCTACCATCCGAATGTTGCAGAAGAAATCAAGACTCATCAGACCACGTAACGTTTTTCCAATCTTCTATTGTTCAATTTTGGTGAGCCTGTGTGAATTGTAGCCTCAGTTTCTCGTTCTTAGCTGACAGGAGTGGCACCTGGTGTGGTCTTCTGCTACTGTAGCCCATCTGCCTCAAGGTTTGACGTGTTGTACGTTCAGAGATGCTCTTTTGCATACCTCGGTTGTAGCAAGCGGTTATTTGAGTTACCATTTACCAACCACAGTTCGGGATGCAGAATTCCTCTCTACATTTAAGGTTAGACTTAAAACATTCCTCTTTGATAAAGCTTTCAGTTAGGGACCAGTTTATAATCCATAAATTAGATCATAAATTAGACTCATAGTTTAGATGCAATAGGCCTAGGCTGCTGGGGGGCGGGGTCTGGCACATTGGACTCTATCTCTCTTTCTTAATCTCTCTCCACATCTGCTTTTGCCCCTTTTGTCTGCTCCTGTGCTCGTCTCTGGCTCTTGTCTTGTAGGTGGCCTGGGATCCTTGGTGGAGACTGCCTGCAGCTGTGGAGTCATGGAGACTCATTAACTGCACCCATAGACATGACACATTATTTGGCCATTTCATAATGAACATTCATTCCCACTATCATATAACTTCTAATGTAGATATTAGCCTGATCTCTTTATCTATGATCAATACATCTATAGTATCTATTTTTTATCAGCACATAGGCGTGAGGTTCCTCTGAAAATGGGATGTCACATCTCAAGAGGCCTTTAACACACCTTTACTTAACGGAGACAAATATGGTAGGGATGCACTTGTGGTCTGGGCATCCATGAGTTCATCACTACCATAAATTCTTATTTTCAGTATGAACATCATTGATTATACTTCTATAAAATGATCACCACACCCATTCAGACATGAGGTCCCTCCTGAAAACCAGATGTAGCATCTCAAGAGGCTAACCTCTAATAAATCAGACGACAGGTCTATGGTTCATGGATCTGTCACTAACTTTAGTTCTTACTTTAGTCCACTTGTCTCCTCTTCCCTCCCTTCCTTCGCCCACACACCCAACACAGCATGGTGTGGATTTGCTGTTCATCATCAGACTGGGCTCCACATTCCAGATTTCCTGCTGCTTAACAGAAGGTTTTTTCTTGCCGCCATGATGGAGGGATTCATGATTGGCTATATAGATTCATGTTGGGTGTTGGATGTATATATGTGTATATATATATGTATATGTGTATCTTTATATGTATATATGTATCTATGCATATATGTATATCCTTAAAATGAGGAGCTTTGTGCTCTATTGTAAAGTGTCTTTAGATAACACTGGTTATGAACTAGCGCGATACAAATAAAGATTGATCGATCGATTGATTGATTGATTGATTGATTGATTGATTGATTGATTGATTGATTGATTACTGTTGCCTTTCTCTCAGCTCGAACCAGTCTGGCCATTCTCCTTTGACCTCCGGCATCAACAAGGCATTTTCACCCACAGAACTGCTGCTCACTGGATATTTTCTCTTTTTCGGACCATTCTCTGTAAACCCGAGAGATGGTTGTGCGTGAATCCCACCAGATCAACAGTTTCTGAAATACTCAGACCAGCCCGTCTGGCACCAACAACCATGCCAAATTCAAAGTCACTTAAATCACCTTTCTTCCCCATTCTGATGCTCGGTTTAAAATGCAGCAGATCGTCTTGACCATGTCTACATGTCTAAATGCATTGAGTTCCTGCTATGTGATTGGCTGATTAGAAATTTGCATTAACAAGCAGTAAGACAGGTGAGCCTAATAGAGAATAAAGTGGCCGGTAAGTATGTATATGTATTTACAGTCAAGCCTGAAATTATTCATACCCCTGGTAAATTTTGACTTAAAGTCACTTTTATTCAACCAGCAAGTTTTATGTTGACAGGAAATGACACAGGCTTCTCCCAAAAGATAATAAGACTGTGGACAAGAGGCGTCAATGTGGAAAAAAATATTTCTTAGCTTTTATTTAAATTTGAACAAGAAGTGGAATGTTCAAAATTATTCATACCCTTTGCAAACTATCACAGTCTATGGGAATTCATAGTACTATCCTAAGTTCTGTACCATTTCAAATAGTCTACGCTGTTCTAAAGCATCCTCATTACCCTGATTCACTGGGAACAGATGTTTCAATCAACTCAGCAGGTGAAAAACAGCAGCTCTCTGCAGCTGTTTTCTGGACAATCATGGCTAAGACGAAGGAGCTCAGTGAGGACCTGCAGCTGTGCATTATGGCTGCTTACAAATCAGGAAAGGGCTTTAACACCACCTCAAAATGTTTTGAAGTTCCAGTGGCAACAGTGCAAAGTATTAATAAAAAATACACAATGTTCCGCACTGCAGGAAATCTCAGAGGATGTGGTTGGACGCCAAAAGTGACACCTGTGCTGGCCAGGAGGATAGTTAGAGAGGTGAAAAAGAATCCAAGGATCACCACCAAGGCTATACTGGTGAATCTGGGTCCTGCTGGTGGCAACTTCTCAAGGCAGACAGTCCAACAGACACACACTACTGGGTTCCACGGACGCAGACCAAGGAGGGCACCAATTCTCCTGACAAGGCACACAAAAGCCTGCTTGGCCTTTGCAAATGCTTATCTGGACAAACAAGAAGACTTCTGGTCTTCTGTTTTATGGTCAGATGGAACAAAAATTGAATTGTTTGGCCACAATGATGTGACCTTCATTCGGTGTAGAAAGAAGAAGCCTTCAACCAAAAGAACACTATCCCCACGGTCAAACATGGTGGTGGAAACCTCATGTTCTGGGAGTGTTTTTCAGGCAGTGGACCAGGGAACAGCAGTAAACGGCACCATGAAAAAGGAGCAATACATCAGAATTCTTAACAACAATATCAGACAGCCTGCAGAGAAACTTGGTCTTGGTCACCAGTGGACATTTCAGCATGACAAAGACCCAAAACACACGGCAAAAGAGTGGTGCAGAAATGGTTGGTGGACAAAAACACTAATGTTTCGCAGTGGCCCAGCCAGAGTCCGGAATTGAACCCAACTGAGAATCTGTGGAGGGAGCTATGGATCAGGGTGATGGCAAGGAGACCCCCCCGCCCCACCACCACCACCTGAAAAAGTTGGAGCTCATTGCTAAAGAGGAATGGGCAAAAATACCAGTGGAGACATGCAAAAAGCTGGTCAGCAATTACAAACACAAAAAACTACAAACCATCTCTATACTCCATGTGGTATCAGTGCTGAAAATCAAAATATTTGTTGGAGGGGAATTTTTGAGTTTGAGCATTTGATGGGTTGTCTATGCTCTGTAGAAAACAAAATATGGGCTAATGGGATCTACAAATCATTGTATTGTTTTTTTTATATACATTTACAATGTCCCAACTTTATTGTATATGTGGTTGTATTGACATAACCCCAGCATGATAAGAACTCTTTCGATCATGTGGACTCTTTATTTTTCATCCCAAATCATCACTTAATTTGCATATTAGGTACTTACTCAAATAAGTCATCAATTGTCACCTGATAATTGTGGTGACATGTTAATACCTGCAGTGTCATTATTCAGTCATGATCAACTCAACACTCTGCAACAGTTCAAGGCTTTGTCATGTATTCATACTCTTACATGGTTTAAGGTCAGTGGACATGTAACCCGCTGAGGGACAAGAAATGGTCACAAAGGAATCATTGATGTTGTTCGGGTAAAGGGATGGAGATGTTTTTTCTTGGTGCTGTGTGCCAAATACTTCAGATTTGTCTTGGTGAAATCTGGGGATAAAGTCAGGAAGCTTTGAACTCAGCTCCCACGATGCCTGCTGGAGGTCCCAGCCTGAAGAGACAAACAGAACAACATCATCAGCAAACAGTAGAGATCAGATCCTTAGGCCCTCAAACTGGAGACCCTCCGCCTGCACCTTGAAGGCCATGCAGTAAACAATCAAAATACAAATACACATACATACAGGGAAAATATGTAACACGAGTACAAGGAATAGTAGAATTAAAAAGAAAATAGAATACAGAATAATGTAAACAATGTAAAGTGTCCAGCGTGTCAAAGGACAATGTACAGATAGGAATTTGTGATGTGTGTGCATCATCGTAGTGATAGTTCTGTTTTTCATTCATGAGGTGCTATGTTTTTATCTGAGAGAATGGAATTAAAGTCCGGACAGCCTGAGGAAAAGAGCCTTTCCCGAGTCTTTCTGTGTTCACCTTGATGTGTGGAAGACTCCTGTCAGAGGGTAGCCACGTAAACAGACCGTCACGTGGGTGGTGGGGATCACTCATGATCTTATTTGCCCTGGCTCTGTTCCCTCTTGTGAAGATGCCCTGGAGTGTGGGGAGTGTTGTACCAATAGTACATTCTGCTGACTTCAGTGCCCTCTGCAGGGCCTTTTGGTCCAGGGCAGTGCTGTTCCCACTGGGTACCACTGGGTGATGTTACCAGTCAGCACACGCTCCCTTGCTCTGGAATGAGAAGTCTACAGGACCTTCACAGAGACTTTTAATTTCCTAAGCTGCCTGAGGTGACAGAGGTGTTGCCTTGCCCTCTTCACCTGACTGTCTTTGTGGATAGTCCATGTTCGATCCTCTGAGATGTGCACCCCCCAGATACTTGAAATCTCACATCATTTCATCCAGCGTCCCGTCGATTCTCTGAGTAGTGTAATCCCTCTGCTGTCCTCTCCTAAAGTCCACAGTCAGCTCCTGGTTTTGCTGATGATCAGGAGCAGGATGTTGATCTGGTTTCTAACCTCCCCTGTATATGTCTGCTTGTGACTGTTGCTGATGCAACCAACAACCATCATGTCAACTGCAAATTTCACAACAATGTTGGAGCTACTTGTGGCCACATGGTCATACATGTATAGGGAACAGAGTAGGGGAATGAGGACACAGCCCTGTGGTGCTCCGATGTTGCGGGTGCAGGGGTTGGCAGTGTGTCTGGGATCTGTTTGTCAGGAAGTACAGGATACAAGTGCACAGGGAGGTGTTTAATCCAAGGTTGATCAGTTTGGAATGGAGGTTGGTGCAGACTATGGTGTTGAAAGCTCAACTAAAATCAGATAAGAATCAGAAATACTTTATTAATCCTAGAGGGAAATTTGGTGTTACCTTTGCTCTGACATACTACAGAAGTTGGGAGTAAGAAGGAGTAGGATAATAAAATAAGTGATAAGATAAACAATAGGATAAGCAATAAAATAAAATAAAATAAAGATAAGTGGTAAGTACCAGGAGTAAGCAATAAGTAATAACTACTGAACAAGACAAACAAGCTAGAAGAAACTATTTACAGTATGTGTAAGGCAAGATGGACAAGCAGCAATGGACAGCAGTCTCACATATTCCCCCTTCTGTCCAGATGGGTTAGCTTGGTGTGCAGTACCTGGGAGACAGCACCATCTGTGGATCTGTACGGTCTGAATGTGAACTGAAGTGGACCCATGGAGACCATAAACAGAATCTTTGACAAGGCTTAACTCTGGTGGAGGTAAAGACAGACTGATTTTGGGCCTTCCCAATCATCCCCACTCAATCATGTGTGTTGCTGTTCAGTCCCGTCACTCAGACGTAGGGTTGGGTATCAATAAAAAACTAATCAAAAATGTTTAAAGTGTAATGGGTTTAATATAGATTATTGACACAGTCATATAATAAATTCAGCCAGTTAAAATAAATCTAAATGAATTTTATTTTATAGCTGCCTGAGGTGATAGAGGAGCTGCCGTTCCCTCTTCATCTGTCTTTGTGGGTTGTCCGTGTTAGATCCACTGAGATGTACTGTAACTGAACATATAACTACATAAAGATATATATGATATATATTAAGCGCTTAATGAATTTATTAGACCACCACTCAGCATAAGTTGTTTGCCACCTCTGCCCTAAATGATCAGTTCATTACTGATATATTTTTATGTCTCTGTGACGGTTAATCCACCAGACTGGGCAAGCTCTTGGATCTAAATTGTATATTTAATGCTCAAATATAATAATTGTCAAATGTGCTATTTAAAATAAAGCAGAAAAAATTAAAACACATTAGTATTATCTAACTGACAAATTAGTTATATACTTTCATTCATGAAGATAAAAATTAGTTTTAGTGGTTGTTTGTCATTCTTGATTAGTTTCAACAAGCTGCTTTTCAATGTGAAAAGTATCAGTATAGATACTGGCCCTGTATTTACTTGGTACCAGATTGATACAAAATTTGCAGTATTGTAGACCACCAGCAAAAGCATAAGAGCGGTCACTCCAATGTTTATATCTTGACCTTGGGAAGTCTAACAGAAACTGACCAGAAAAACATAAGGCACTCACATGATTGAAGTTAAAATCCCTGACAGGTAGAGAGGGGCACTGGCATCAAAAGCAGGCGATAAGTTTAATGTCAATTCTAAAAAAAAAAAAGAAGAAGAAAAAAATGATGCTCTCGTTAAAAGTCTGGATGAAGAATTCTGAACAAGTTGAAGACAGGGGAAAGACTGGCTGAGGCTGACGTATAGGGCATTACAGTAATGAAGCCTAGAGCGGATGAATGCATGAACTGCCGTCTCAAGGTCCTGCCGATTAAGAAAGGGCTTCACTTTGGCTAAGAGACAGATCTGAAAAAAGCTTGTGCTAACAACAGAACTGATCTGTCTAACAAACTTCAAACCATTATCGAAGATGACCCCAAGATGTTATTTACAAAAGGGGGTCAAAGTGCCACAGTTTTTTACGCTTAGAGGGAGTGCTTTGCTGTCATTCAAGTGCTGACAGTTTTGTGCCAGCCACTGCTTTATGTCACCAATGCAGACCAGTAACTAAAGTGCAGCGCCTTCATTGTGTTTCATCTACTCATCTTCATAAGAAACAAAAAGACAGATGATGTTTTATTATAATCAGTCCCATTAGGAGCAAAAAGAAAGAAAAGAGAATGGGCCGAGAACAGATCCCTGTGGCACCCCAGAAGGCAGAGATGCTTTTGATGAGCAGAGGTCACCAATAATCACTGATAAGCTTCTGTTGGCCAGGTACGACCTATACCATTTTAGAGCAGTGCCACAGATGCCCATATACTGCTCTAGACAAGATACAAGGACTGCATGATTAGCTGTATCAAGAGCTGAAGTGAGGTCCAGCAGCACAAGCACAGTGGGGTTCCCAGCAGCCACTGACAGAGCAATGTCACTGTGCACCTTTAACAGTGCTGACGTGGCGCAATGTTGAGATCTGAAACCAGCCTGGAATTTATCGAGGATGGATTTGAGTCTAAAAATGACTTTTTCTAAAACCTTCGAAAGAAAAGGCAGGTTAGAGACAGGTCTAAAATTAGACAGTCCAGAGTGATCAAGGCCCAACAATATTTATAAAAACCTCCTTTAAAAGTTTGGCCAGAATGATATCCAAGGGATAGTTAATAGGTTTCATGCCATTAAACACCTTCCTGAAAGACGGAAGAGAAATTATCTGAAACTGCTCAAAGAGAACAGAATGTGCAGGAGGAACACACACATCACCAGGTGACACCCTTCCCGAATCAAGCCCCGCTTACTCTTCCTGAGTCAAGCCCTGCTTACCCTTCCCGCATCAAGCCCCGCTTACCCTTCCCGAATCAAGCCCCGCTTACCCTTCCCGAATCAAGCTCAGCTTACCCTTCCTGAGTCAAGCCCTGCCTACCCTTCCTGAGTCAAGCCCTGCCTACCCTTCCTGAGTCAAGCCCCGCTTACCCTTCCCGAATCAAGCCCCGCCTACCCTTCCTGAGTCAAGCCCTGCCTACCCTTCCTGAGTCAAGCCCTGCTTTCCCTTCCAGAGTCAAGCCCCGCTTACCCTTCCCGAATCAAGCCCCGCCTACCCTTCCTGAGTCAAGCCCTGCCTACCCTTCCTGAGTCAAGCCCTGCCTACCCTTCCTGAGTCAAGCCCTGCCTACCCTTCCTGAGTCAAGCCCCGCTTACCCTTCCCGAATCAAGCCCTGCCTACCCTTCCCGAGTCAAGCCCTGCCTACCCTTCCTGAGTCAAGCCCTGCCTACCCTTCCTGAGTCAAGCCCTGCTTTCCCTTCCAGAGTCAAGCCCCGCTTACCCTTCCCGAATCAAGCCCTGCCTACCCTTCCTGAGTCAAGCCCTGCCTACCCTTCCTGAGTCAAGCCCTGCCTACCCTTCCTGAGTCAAGCCCCGCTTACCCTTCCCGAATCAAGCCCCGCCTACCCTTCCTGAGTCAAGCCCTGCCTACCCTTCCTGAGTCAAGCCCTGCCTACCCTTCCTGAGTCAAGCCCCGCCTACCCTTCCAGAGTCATCTGATGGTTTGCCAGAGCTTCCTTGAGGCCAACCAAAAGTCCTTCTCCATTGTCTCCCCAAACTCTTCCCACAGTCTGGATTCTGCTTCTGCAACCACTAAAACAGTACTTACTGTCGTGGCAGCTTTCACAGAGGTTGATTTTCTCTCTATGATGAAGCCTATTGAAGTGTATTTTTGTGGGGGTTTTTTTCAGGGGATAGTTTTTCCCTTTCATGTGTAAATGATTAAATCTGTTCTGCTTGTTATCTCTAACCTCTGAGCTGATTTTCACTTTAAATATTTTGAGCATTGCCGTTTGACAGAGAAGTCAAAAAATGGAGTCATAATGAATGCTGGGAATTGATTTATTGATACATTTCAAACAATCTGTAAAGTCAAAACTCTTCAAACACTGATGTTATCAAGAACGGCAGTGAAGAGATTTCCATCAGGACCACTGAAGATGTTGTTTTTAGTTGGTTGCTACCTTGTGTCGGACACAAAGGAAAGCTTTCTTGTTTTGACATGGAGCATCATTAAAGGGCTGACCAGCTGTAAGAAAACACACAAGACAGCAAGTGATCAGACACCAGGCTCTGAGCGGCCATCTGTCATAGTTCATCATGACAGTATGAGTTGAAGGTAGGCACTTCTGAAGGATCAGATTTTTATCCATTAAAGGTTTTCAATCATTCATTTAAGACTCAGTGTAAACAAAGTAAATTTGTACCAATGCTCATGAGCTCCATGCAGTCTTCTAGTTTATTATTGTGGTCGTTTGGCTCACCCTTGGCCCAACCATTGAAATCAAATTTGTCTCCATTGCTCCATTTCCAGTGACCATTCTGAAACGAAACAAACAAAAGAAGAAGCATTTTCAGTGAGTGAGTGATCATTTCTGTTAGTGATCATGGCGGCACACCCTCATCATTAGCCCTTCACTTTGCTGCTCTCTCTCTCTCTTTGACTGTGATTCTGTCTCTGCCTCCTTCATGCTGATGATACCTCTGCACTGTGTTTTTTCTTTGGCAAGATAAGAACATTTCACCGCACAAGTCAGATCCTCTAAGGTCTGTTTTTGTCTTTATTTAGCAGTGCCGACACTTTACAGGGGCTACAGGGGTTTTCTCTGGTATATTTGCTCAAAGTATTCCTTTAAGTACAGCACTCAATGTTTCTTTAGATCAGTAATATGACATAATTCACTCACCTTAACTGAATCATGGCCTCCAAGCCAAGTTTGTGTTGGACCACCTGCTAACTGTTTCACGAAATCTCTGACAAATTTTAATTCATTATTACGAACTGAAGCCAGATTGCCACCTTTGTTTACACATTCCTCCTAAGGTGAAAAAACAAAGTAAGAGGCAGGATTAGAAGTAGAAATATCATCATCAAATAAAGGGTTAAATAAAATACTAAGATCAGAAAGATTCCTGTAACAAAGACGTGCAGTAAATACAGAGTTATGAGTACCTCAGCATCACTCCAGTCCTTTGGATCGTTGACAAACATGAAACAGCGACACTTATGTGGTGTCCAGCCATCAGGGCAGACCATGCAGCAATCTTCAACAACACAGATTTTGTGTTAGAAAGACAATGAATATGAATGACCCTTTAAATATAAACAGCTAATTAATAAAGAAAGTACACATCTGCTGACTGAGATGGGATGGAGAGTTCTCTGACACACTGGTCTACGGCTGTGAGAGCGTGCTCTATGAGCCCTGTGTGTGTTTTTACAGGATACAACCACCTCAAACTCCTCCCTACACTTTATTTCCTCTCTGAAATTACATCACAGCTAATAGAGCTGCTGGAGGCTGCAGCTGGACTCAACCTGAACACGGCTTCATCTCCAGCTGCTTCCACAGACCACCTATACAGCTCTATTTCAAGGACAGACTGGAAGGATGAGTGAGAGAGCAGCTCAAGCCTTCAGAGCACTTTGACAGGTGTAGACCATCTAATGCTCGGCTGCAGACAGAAAATAGGACTCCAGTATGACAGAGTCCAGGACCAACCTGCTTTACAGTTTGCCTGTGAAAACAAGAAATGAATTTTAGGTTACTTTATTTGTACCTGTAGGTAGATTTGTTTTGCAACATGAGGAGCATCCACTTAGACATTTAGTCACAAGAACAAACATAAACACAAGACCCAACATGAACATTCAGAACTGACACACCAGAAATAAATGAAGAGAGAAAAATCATCAAAAAGCTACATCTATAAAAATCAATCAATAAATCAATAAATCAATAAATAAATAAAATCATACCCATTTCACAAACCATGGGAAAATAAAAACCACATAAAACCCAGGAAAAGCAATAATAACAATAAAACCAAGATGAATAGTAGCTGTGATCATTTTATCAGTTTGACCAACGCTCAAGATTAAAGCTGAAGACATCCTGTTGTCTGCTAAACCAAACAGAAGATTAACTTCAGGATTTTTGGAGAAGACGTTTAACAAAGAAACAGAAAAATGGATCCGTGACAAAGCCCACTGAGTGAGTTTAGCTTCATCCATCTTCAGTAAACACGTCCAGTTTCTAAAAATGTTTGGATTGAAATGTGACTGAAGACTTTCTGAAATTGCCCTAACATGAGCGATATTAGCTGTGATCAGATATTTGTAGTTACAGCACACAGCACAGCCCACAGAGCTCCAGAGGAATCCAACAAGACTCACATTTGCTCCCATCCACAGTCCACTGCTCAAGCCAAGGAGCACAATGAGTTGATAAGTGAGTGCCATCTGCACCAAACAGAAAGAGCTAAATGTTAGCATAGCATGAGTGCAGAGTGATCCATTTGAACAGCCATAAAGAGACATGTCATGTAAACTAATCCAGCTTGAACTTAAATATATTTTATTCTCTCAGGTATCGGAAATTTCCAGAACGTTTCCTTAAAGTTTCTTTTCAAATTTGGACTCAGAAATTATGGATTTCTTTTTCCTTTAATAAAATTGAATGATTTTTTTTTTAATAATTGGCCTGGTTGAAACATGATTGAATAGATGATTGAATTTAAATTTAACTGTTTACCATGAATCACATGTGCAAACCATTCCAAACACATTTGTTCGTCATCAGTCTCTTCTGCACTGGCCTGCATCATTTCCACTGAAGACATATTTCAGGATATGAGTCCATAAGACTTGTCAATGAGGTAAATATATTTGATTTAAGAGCTAACATTGTAAAATAAATGAGTTGTTTTGATAGCTTACGAACTTAATTTTGTGAAACTTGAATTGAACTGTTTGCTACACTAACTTAGCTAGCTCGAAAGAAAAATACTCTTGTCAGTTCTTGATCTTATGTTCAGTCCATAGCATATGTTGCTAGCTAGCTAGCTAGCTAGCTAGGTAATGAATACCATCTTTGATCTTCCAATTGTTTATTTGTCCATACAATAGTGAGTACTGGACAGCTTACTTGGCTAATTTGTCCATATTATTAGTATTTGAGGAACAACTGGAGTTATACCGTTTTTTTTTAAAGCAGGCAAATATGCATGTATGTTTGCTTGTAACAAATATCTATGCCTTTGTTTATGACAGTTACTCTCAGTTAGGGAAAATTCACAGCTAAGTGATCTGTAATGCCATTTATAAATATTTTGTATGACATGTATAGAAACATGTCTGCTTATAACAAACTAAAACGTTTAACATTCATTCACGTTTATGATCAGGCAAAAGCAGTTAATGTAAATTCACAGATTCCCATGGGACTAATCCAACTTTTAAATTGCCCAGAATGTCGCAACCCTATTGGTGAGTGTCTTCTAGTTTTACATCTGTTATTGTAAATGAATGAACAAAGAGTGGCACAAATCAAGAATATATCATATGAAACCAGTGCTGGAGTAGAAGGTGAAAATCCAACCCTTACCTTGTTCGGATGATCAGTTCAGACTGAATTTGTGGAGATGTGGTGAATTCATGGTATACTTATACTTTCAACAGATATTTGGATTCAAAAATTTGCATATTACCAGGTATTCAGAGGACAATATTGATACTGCAATCAGCTTTGACAAGCATATTTCAGCAGCCTTTGGTTAAAACTGCACTAAAAAAACCTTTGAAGGGAACTTTGCTCTGTGATGTTCTTAGGAACAAGATTAACTAAGAGCAAACATGTCCTGAAAAGGCTTCTTACACTCATATACATCAAACCAACTTAGTGCCTCTTCTGATCATGTGATCTCTTCATCTTTCTTCCCACACAGAGTTGGACAGTAACACATTACAGTAATAATATTACTTTTACTAGTAACGAGCAGTGTAATGAATTACTCTTAAAATTCCATTTATAACATTACAGTTACTCATTACTCCCCTACTGTTGTTATTAACCCTCTAATGATCTGAAATACAAAAACCCACAGATTAGTGTCATCTGGAACGTCAGCTGAGCAGCAAAGTAGCTCGCTCTCGCTCATCTTTTACGCACGGCAACAGAAAGTTTTTTTTCTGTTTTTTCAGTTGTTGTCAGACATACCTGGAAACCCTGGCTAGCTTGCAAGATGGAGCTGCACGTTAGCTGCTGAAAACATGCCCATCACATAAGTGTTGTGGAGAGGAGAGACGACAGCAGCATCTTTTTCAGGTTTAAACTGAGTCCTGGTACCTGGTCTTCATCAGCTTAGATCAACTTAGACTGGATTTCACAGTTCACTCATTTTCATTTGAACCAGAACCTGTGTATTTTACTCTGATGCGTTCATAGGCTGCAGAAAAAAACCACACCTGTTGGTAATTTAACCCTTTAACATCTTTCCCCCAAAATGCCTGCCTGGACTTTTTTTTTGCTTATAAAATGGTCAAAAAATGTCTTGGGAGTAAAAACTTTGGCCCATTTCTTTCTGGAAAACTCAGAACTCTTAATACCTGAAGTTATTTTCAGTTTACTTCATGATAAACAGTTTAAACTGAAGAAAAACACAAAAACAGAATTGGATCTTAGAGGTTAAGTGAGGAAAAGACACTGCAATGAAACACTGGTAACCGATTATACAGAATTAGCTCAAAATTTGAACATTAAAAGACACATTTACATGAACATTTATGAGCCTTTGTCTCTTTTTTAGTAAAAAATAAATAAAAAAGTTCTCTGACAGCATCAGGAGAACCTTTAGCATCCCCACAGCCTCCCCCTCTCTGAGCACACAAACCACCTGAGGACGTCTCCTCCTGATCAGGACACGAACTGAAAGAAGAGGAGAGAAATATTCAGCTGCTCACGCTCACTGTACCGAACAAACAAGGCACAGCACATTGTCCTACAAAGATTAGCACACAATACAAGCCTCAAATCATGGTCACGGTAAAATGAACGCTCAGCGTGCTGTTTCAAAACAGCAGAGTAAACAGATGAGCCATGTGACACGGTGCGTGACACACACACTTACACACATACGGTACAAACACAGCTCGGTGCTCCGTTCTTAAAAGGTTACTACACATCGTCAACATTAAATTATGCACATATTGTACAAATAAGACTCGACACACTGTTCTAAAAAAATCAGCAAACAATACAAGCATCAATCTGCACGAACAACGACCCACAGGAAGTAAAAACTAGATCTAGAGCCTCATTTATCCCCAAGTTCATCTCATTTCAAGTCACCTTTTGTGGTGTGACGTTGGTCCTTCAGATGCTCCTTCAGTCTCATTATTATGCAGAAACCCCAGCGGGGGTTTTATGGCCTGTGAGGATCTTATTTTTGGCATTTTTAGAAGAATTCAGCTCTTTTCTCTGTGCGCTGCTGTCATCCCCCTGAACCGCAGTCTGTGTGTAATGGCGGGCTTCGTTAGATGCCTGAGTGAAATAACCATAATAACCACATCTCAGCTGAACCAGCAACATGTCAGCTTTCACAAACATTTAGAATTGTTCCAACTGTGCAAATAGTTAACAGTCATTCAAAGAGCGCTTGCACAAATGACACATCTGCTGATTAAGGGTTAACGGCTGATGTTGACACAGAGAACATGTGCAAACGCTCTGAAAGCAATCGCTGATGATGTTCAGGTAAAGGGATGAAGATGCAATTTGTGGTGCTGGGTTAGGGTTACAACAATGAAATAACACCTACTGGCAACAGGAAGTTACTGCTCCCACATCAACTATTAAATTCAACCTGTTCGACTGATTTCCCCTCAGAAATGTTTTGGCACATCTTTCCGGCCAGAGTCTGACTACAGGTCAACAAAACCCTCTTGAAAACCCCAAAGACTATAATCAGGCCCAAGCCTGAGCTCCATGGTCGGCGAGGCCCTACCTGGAACCCCAGCTTTCATCGTTATTTCAGTGCCAAAGAAAGGGTCTATTTGAAGACCCCAAATGACCCAAGTACCCGATCCCCAGGGCCTCCGAATGCTTTCAAACTGAAAACCCTTTCTGCTACTTAAATGCAAAGTTTAAGCTAGAACCATAGACTGTATAATTAATGGACGTAGTCTCCACAACGTCACCCGTCTGTTTCTGAAACAGATTTTTTTAAAGCAAAATGGCCGGCACGGCCATATTGGAAATGAGTCGGGCTGTGAGTCTCCGCAGTAACAGTCATTGGGGGTGCGGCAGTCACGTGAGCTGAGCTGTGCCTCTGATTGGACGAAATGGCAATACTACGTGATTTCTGGTACGCCAGCCTCAAGCGGACACTCGAGGAACAGCAGACTTTAGCACTTCCACATTGTCTCATATTTTCAGACTGGAGGTTGCCGCTTGGCTAGAACAGACAATCAGAAATATGCAGAATGGGTTGCAGATGGCATAGAGGTCTAAGTGGCGCCACATGAGGTTTGCCCTCGAGGAGGTGGCCAAGTCTGAATCCAGCCTGAGGCCTGTTTCAAGTCATTCCCAGCTCCCACTTCATTTCCTGCTCCATCCGCTGTCCTGTCCTCTCTGATTAAAGGCATGAAAACCCCCCTCCCAAAAAAAGCACTTAAAAAAAAGAAAAGAAATATCAGGAATCAGGGGTAAACAAACTTTACTGAGGCTAACAACAAAATTTCAGGGCGGGGCTAACCACAGGCTTACCACGGGGGCAGGGCAACCATGGGGGTAGAATCCAAACCAAACACCAACTGTAAGAACAACTACCCAATGACTGGTGGAGAACAACTCCACCAGGGAAGGGGACTGCCACTCATTTTGGCCCACAGCACCTGCAGAACTCAAAGAAAAGAAATGTTAGTGCTGCCTCTTTAGCCAACTTGTGCAGAAAAATAATACAATTCAAATACAAAACAAAAACTGAATGAAAAAAGAGAATAACTAAAATGAAAAAACGTCTAAAGTGAGTTGTCTATCCCAAGACTCATTAAAATAGCTGTTAAAGCTTTTCAGTGCCCGACCATAGTACTAAAAAGAAAATAACCAAATGACTCAATACAAAATTGAGATTGCAAATAAAGAACACAAAATAATAAGAAGAAAAAAACAGAGCAAACAAAAGCAGAATTTAAATCCAAGTCAAATAGAACTAATAAATAAATAAAGACAACAAAATTAAGAATTACCAAAACCAAACTGAAACGGAAGAACTGAACTAAACGATAGCACAACCAAAACAATGTCACCAAAACCATTGAACAAAAACAGCAGTGTCCACTTCAGTGATGGCCGCTTAAAGCCAGTGTCCTACCACAGCTGCACAGGAAGAAACTAGAGGGATGGTTGGAAGGTCGAGCTTAATGCTGGAAGCACATATGTGTATGGCAAAGAATGTGTCACAGCCAAGCAGCAATATGCTTTGGTCACCGAGCAAGACAGGGAAGGCAACTTACCCCAAAGTCATGCTGCATCAGGCGCAGAGCCACAAGCAGAGCCACAGTCCCACGGTTGTGCCAGCACCGGCCCGTCAGCCACATTAGCAAAGACAGCCCTGCAGCCCTGCAGCCCTGCAGCCTCACAGCTCAGAGCTGAAATTCTTCCTTAACAACTCAACTTGCAGCTGCAGGGAGGGAAAAGAAAACAAGGGAGACGGTTTGTAACTGAAATGCCCCATGTGCTACACCAAGCAGGTGAAATGAACAGCTTACCTGTTTCATTCAGACACGCACGTCAGTGTTTAGATTACGCCAAACAATTCTTGCTGCCCCAGTTACTCCGTGGACGCTGCAGAAAAGTGAAGCTGTTCTGTGACGACGCCCTTTTAATGGCACGCGTGGCATCAAAAAACAGACTGGCACAGCATCAAAAAGACATCTGGTCACACCAGTTTAGTTTTAGCTTCTGCTCACGTGTTTCCCTCGTGACTTAATTGTTCATCCTGATACCATGTTATGTTCTGTGTTCTAGTCTAGTAAATTACTCCTTTGAGGATTTCAGGTTTTGTTTGTGTTTCTTGGGATATTAAGTTCTGTTGAATAAAATCTTAAGTTAGTCTGAATTTGGGTCCTTCCTCTATGTTGCTCAAAAAGCCTGACGGGACGAACTGTCCTAATTATGGACCCAGCTGACTATTTGAATATATTGCACCAGATTCACACCAGGCTCCCAGGCCAAGGCCAGCTTCTGTGCTGGTTCCCAGGCCAACACCAGTCGCAGCCTGGGGTCCATGATTTGCTCCAAGTCTGGTGCTAGTTTCAGCTCCTGTGCTGGCTCCGTGCTCCGCTCCTTAGCAGTTCTCTCAGGCCAACTTGAGCTTGAATGAATGAATGGCAGAAGTTTATTTCGGTTCACTTACAACAATAGAAACAATTGAAAAACTTAAAATTATCTTTTAAATTTTCAATGTAACCAAAAGGGTGTAGTTTGAAGCAAAGTTTATTTAAAATGTACCCCTCTATTTACAAAAAGAAAAAAAGTGCATGGCCACAGTACTAATGCATTGCTGTTAACAATAATTTGAAATAAGTGCACAATACATGATATAAACATTTAACAAGCTTAAAAAGTCTAAAACATTGATTGGTAGTCTTTTCTGACATGCCTCTTTAAATGTTATGTAGAAGTCTAAGACAGAATATTTGGAGTAACTTCACATTTAAAAAGGGGGAGTGGAGAGTAGGCTCCAATCATCGGGGACAGTGAACCAGCTCTACAGCCAGTAATGCCTGTGGAGGGGAGTTCACCCATGAAGATGTTTTGTAGGTTTGGAGAAGGCCTACATGTTGTGTTGATAGCTCCGTGGGACTATGGGGTTTGGGGGCTCTTGCTATGGGCTATTTGATCTCTGTACGGCCAAAGTGAGAGCTGTATTCATATACTTGGCCAAAAATCAGACACTTTCTCTTTGCTTGTCAGCTTCCACCAGTATTAGCCTTTGTCAGTGACTCTGTCTGTGGTCTCCATTGACGGGATCTCAAGCCAAAGCCAGGAGGAGGGTCTCCAGTTTGAGGGCCTAAGGATCTGATCTCTACTGTTTGCTGATGATGTTGTTCTGTTTGTCTCTTCAGCCTGGGACCTCCAGCAGGCATCGTGGGAGCTGAGTTCAAAGCTTCCTGACTTTGTCCCCAGATTTCACCAAGACAAATCTGAAGTATTTGGCCCACAGCACCTAAAAAAAACACATCTCCATCCCTTTACCTGAACAACATCAATGATTCCTTTGTGACCATTTCTTGTCCCTCAGCGGGTTACATGTCCACTGAGCTTAAACCATGTAAGAGCATGAATAAATTGCAGTGCTTATTTGATCTTTATTGAATAATGACACGGCAGGTGTTAACATGTCGCCACAATTATCAGGTGACAATTGATGACTTATTTGAGTTTGTGCTTAATATGCAAATGTAATAATGATTTGGGAAGAAAAATAAAGAGTCCACATGATCAAAAGAGTTACTCAGTTGTTCTCATGCTGTGGTTATGTTAATACAACCCCATATCCAAAAGAGGTGGGACATGGTGAGTGTAAATAAAGACAGAATACAATGATTTGCAGATCTCATAAACTCGTGTTTCTCTGTGCTGCTAAACACATGTAGATCTCATGGGTGAACTCCCCTCCACAAGCCTCGCTGGCTGTAGAGCTGGTTCACTGTCCCATGGCCAGGATGACATCTGACGTTCCTCCTGGATGTGAGGTTTAACAATTGGCCAGAGCCTTTTTTTCCTGGAGCCTGAGAATTGCGATACCCCGAAAAGAAGAAAGAAGAAGATATACTTTATTGATCCCCTTGAAGAAATTCCACTTTAACACTCTGAATCATTCTTTATAGACACACACATGCACAAACAGCACGTTTGGCACAGATGGAGAGCACAGAGTGATGGTGCTGCACCCTCAGCGCACCTGAGCAGTGAGGGGTTTGGTACCTTGCAGCCTGATGCAGCATGACTTTGGGGTAAGTTGCCTTCCCTGTCTTGCTCGGTGACCAAAGCATATTGCTGCTTGGCTGTGACACATTCTTTGCCATACACATATGTGCTTCCAGCATGAAGCTCGACCTTCCAACCATCCCTCTAGTTTCTTCCTGTGCAGCTGTGGTAGGACACTGGCTTTAAGCGGCCATCACTGAAGTGGACACTGCTGTTTTTGTTCAATGGTTTTGGTGACATTGTTTTGGTTGTGCTATCGTTTAGTTCAGTTCTTCCGTTTCAGTTTGGTTCTGGTAATTCTTAATTTTGTTGTCTTTATTTATTAGTTCTATTTGACTTGGATTTAAATTCTGCTTTTGTTTGCTCTGTTTCTTTCTTCTTATTATTTTGTGTTCTTTATTTGCAATCTCAATTTTGTATTGAGTCATTTGGTTATTTTCTTTTTAGTACTATGGTCGGGCACTGAAAAGCTTTAACAGCTATTTTAATGAGTCTTGGGATAGACAACTCACATTAGAAGTTTTTTCATTTTAGTTATTCTCTTTTTTCATTCAGTTTTTGTTTTGTATTTGAATTCTGTTATTTTTCTGCACAAGTTGGCTAAAGAGACAGCACTAACATTTCTTTTCTTTGAGTTCTGCAGGTGCTGTGGGCCAAAATGAGTGGCAGTCCCCTTCCCTGGTGGAGTTGTTCTCCACCAGTCATTGGGTAGTTGTTCTTACAGTTGGTGTTTGGTTTGGATTCTACCCCCATGGTTGCCCTGCCCCTGTGGTAAGCCTGTGGTTAGCCCCGCCCTGAAATTTTGTTGTTAGCCTCAGTAAAGTTTGTTTTCCCCTGATTCCTGATATTTCTTTTCTTTTTTTTAAGTGCTTTTTTTGGGAGGGGGTTTTCATGCCTTTAATCAGAGAGGACAGGACAGCGGATGGAGCAGGAAATGAAGTGGGAGCTGGGAATGACTTGAAACAGGTCTCAGGCTGGATTCAGACTTGGCCACCTCCTCGAGGGCAAACCTCATGTGGCGCCACTTAGACCTCTATGCCATCTGCAACCCATTCTGCATATTTCTGATTGTCTGTTCTAGCCAAGCGGCAACCTCCAGTCTGAAAATATGAGGCAATGCGGAAGTGCTAAAGTCTGCTGTTCCTCGAGTGTCCGCTTGAGGCTGGCGTACCAGAAATCACGTAGAATTGCCATTTCGTCCAATCAGAGGCACAGCTCAGCTCACGTGACTGCCGCACCCCCAATGACTGTTACTGCGGAGACTCACAGCCCGCCTCATTTCCAATATGGCCGTGCCGGCCATTTTGCTTTAAAAAATCTGTTTCAGAAACAGACGGGTGACGTTGTGGAGACTACGTCCATTAATTATACAGTCTATGGTTCTAGCTTAAACTTTGCATTTAAGTAGCAGAAAGGGTTTTCAGTTTGAAAGCATTCGGAGGCCCTGGGGATCGGGTACTTGGGTCATTTGGGGTCCTCAAATAGACCCTTTCTTTGGCACTGAAATAACGATGAAAGCTGGGGTTCCAGGTAGGGCCTCGCCGACCATGGAGCTCAGGCTTGGGCCTGATTATAGTCTTTGGGGTTTTCAAGAGGGTTTTGTTGACCTGTAGTCAGACTGTGGCCGGAAAGATGTGCCAAAACATTTCTGAGGGGAAATCAGTCGAACAGGTTGAATTTAATAGTTGATGTGGGAGCAGTAACTTCCTGTTGCCAGTAGGTGTTATTTCATTGTTGTAACCCTAACCCAGCACCACAAATTGCATCTTCATCCCTTTACCTGAACATCATCAGCGATTGCTTTCAGAGCGTTTGCACATGTTCTCTGTGTCAACATCAGCCGTTAACCCTTAATCAGCAGATGTGTCATTTGTGCAAGCGCTCTTTGAATGACTGTTAACTATTTGCACAGTTGGAGACTGAAGGAGCATCTGAAGGACCAACGTCACACCACAAAAGGTGACTTGAAATGAGATGAATTTGGGGATAAATGAAGCTCTAGATCTAGTTTTTACTTCCTGTGGGTCGTTGTTCGTGCAGATTGATGCTTGTATTGTTTGCTGATTTTTTTAGAACAGTGTGTCAAGTCTTATTTGTACAATATGTGCATAATTTAATGTTGACGATGTGTAGTAACCTTTTAAGAACGGAGCACCGAGCTGTGTTTGTACCGTATGTGTGTAAGTGTGTGTGTCACACACCGTGTCACATGGCTCATCTGTTTACTCTGCTGTTTTGAAACAGCACGCTGAGCGTTCATTTTACCGTGACCATGATTTGAGGCTTGTATTGTGTGCTAATCTTTGTAGGACAATGTGCTGTGCCTTGTTTGTTCAGTACAGTGAGCGTGAGCAGCTGAATATTTCTCTCCTCTTCTTTCAGTTGGTGTCCTGATCAGGAGCAGACGTCCTCAGGTGGTTTGTGTGCTCAGAGAGGGGGAGGCTGTGGGGATGCTAAAGGTTCTCCTGATGCTGTCAGAGAACTTTTTTATTTATTTTTTACTAAAAAAGAGACAAAGGCTCATAAATGTTCATGTAAATGTGTCTTTTAATGTTCAAATTTTGAGCTAATTCTGTATAATCGGTTACCAGTGTTTCATTGCAGTGTCTTTTCCTCACTTAACCTCTAAGATCCAATTCTGTTTTTGTGTTTTTCTTCAGTTTAAACTGTTTATCATGAAGTAAACTGAAAATAACTTCAGGTATTAAGAGTTCTGAGTTTTCCAGAAAGAAATGGGCCAAAGTTTTTACTCCCAAGACATTTTTTGACCATTTTATAAGCAAAAAGAAGTCCAGGCAGGCATTTTGGGGGAAAGATGTTAAAGGGTTAAATTACCAACAGGTGTGGTTTTTTTCTGCAGCCTATGAACGCATCAGAGTAAAATACACAGGTTCTGGTTCAAATGGAAATGAGTGAACTGTGAAATCCAGTCTAAGTTGATCTAAGCTGATGAAGACCAGGTACCAGGACTCAGTTTAAACCTGAAAAAGATGCTGCTGTCGTCTCTCCTCTCCACAACACTTATGTGATGGGCATGTTTTCAGCAGCTAACGTGCAGCTCCATCTTGCAAGCTAGCCAGGGTTTCCAGGTATGTCTGACAACAACTGAAAAAACAGAAAAAAAACGTTCTGTTGCCGTGCGTAAAAGATGAGCGAGAGCGAGCTACTTTGCTGCTCAGCTGACGTTCCAGATGACACTAATCTGTGGGTTTTTGTATTTCAGATCATTAGAGGGTTAATAACAACAGTAGGGGAGTAATGAGTAACTGTAATGTTATAAATGGAATTTTAAGAGTAATTCATTACACTGCTCGTTACTAGTAAAAGTAATATTATTACTGTAATGTGTTACTGTCCAACTCTGTGTGGGAAGAAAGATAAAGAGATCACATGATCAGAAGAGGCACTAAGTTGGTTTGATGTATATGAGTGTAAGAAGCCTTTTCAGGACATGTTTGCTCTTAGTTAATCTTGTTCCTAAGAACATCACAGAGCAAAGTTCCCTTCAAAGGTTTTTTTAGTGCAGTTTTAACTAAAGGCTGCTGAAATATGCTTGTCAAAGCTGATTGCAGTATCAATATTGTCCTCTGAATACCTGGTAATATGCAAATTTTTGAATCCAAATATCTGTTGAAAGTATAAGTATACCATGAATTCACCACATCTCCACAAATTCAGTCTGAACTGATCATCCGAACAAGGTAAGGGTTGGATTTTCACCTTCTACTCCAGCACTGGTTTCATATGATATATTCTTGATTTGTGCCACTCTTTGTTCATTCATTTACAATAACAGATGTAAAACTAGAAGACACTCACCAATAGGGTTGCGACATTCTGGGAAATTTAAAAGTTGGATTAGTCCCATGGGAATCTGTGAATTTACATTAACTGCTTTTGCCTGATCATAAACGTGAATGAATGTTAAATGTTTTAGTTTGTTATAAGCAGACATGTTTCTATACATGTCATACAAAATATTTATAAATGGCATTACAGATCACTTAGCTGTGAATTTTCCCTAACTGAGAGTAACTGTCATAAACAAAGGCATAGATATTTGTTACAAGCAAACATACATGCATATTTGCCTGCTTTAAAAAAAAAAACGGTATAACTCCAGTTGTTCCTCAAATACTAATAATATGGACAAATTAGCCAAGTAAGCTGTCCAGTACTCACTATTGTATGGACAAATAAACAATTGGAAGATCAAAGATGGTATTCATTACCTAGCTAGCTAGCTAGCTAGCAACATAGGCTATGGACTGAACATAAGATCAAGAACTGACAAGAGTATTTTTCTTTCGAGCTAGCTAAGTTAGTGTAGCAAACAGTTCAATACAAGTTTCACAAAATTAAGTTCGTAAGCTATCAAAACAACTCATTTATTTTACAACGTTAGCTCTTAAATCAAATATATTTACCTCATTGACAAGTCTTATGGACTCATATCCTGAAATATGTCTTCAGTGGAAATGATGCAGGCCAGTGTAGAAGAGACTGATGACGAACAAATGTGTTTGGAATGGTTTGCACATGTGATTCATGGTAAACAGTTAAATTTAAATTCAATCATCTATTCAATCATGTTTCAACCAGGCCAATTATTAAAAAAAAAATCATTCAATTCAATAAAAGGAAAAAGAAATCCATAATTTCTGAGTCCAAATTTGAAAAGAAACTTTAAGGAAACGTTCTGGAAATTTCCGATACCTGAGAGAATAAAATATATTTAAGTTCAAGCTGGATTAGTTTACATGACATGTCTCTTTATGGCTGTTCAAATGGATCACTCTGCACTCATGCTATGCTAACATTTAGCTCTTTCTGTTTGGTGCAGATGGCACTCACTTATCAACTCATTGTGCTCCTTGGCTTGAGCAGTGGACTGTGGATGGGAGCAAATGTGAGTCTTGTTGGATTCCTCTGGAGCTCTGTGGGCTGTGCTGTGTGCTGTAACTACAAATATCTGATCACAGCTAATATCGCTCATGTTAGGGCAATTTCAGAAAGTCTTCAGTCACATTTCAATCCAAACATTTTTAGAAACTGGACGTGTTTACTGAAGATGGATGAAGCTAAACTCACTCAGTGGGCTTTGTCACGGATCCATTTTTCTGTTTCTTTGTTAAACGTCTTCTCCAAAAATCCTGAAGTTAATCTTCTGTTTGGTTTAGCAGACAACAGGATGTCTTCAGCTTTAATCTTGAGCGTTGGTCAAACTGATAAAATGATCACAGCTACTATTCATCTTGGTTTTATTGTTATTATTGCTTTTCCTGGGTTTTATGTGGTTTTTATTTTCCCATGGTTTGTGAAATGGGTATGATTTTATTTATTTATTGATTTATTGATTTATTGATTGATTTTTATAGATGTAGCTTTTTGATGATTTTTCTCTCTTCATTTATTTCTGGTGTGTCAGTTCTGAATGTTCATGTTGGGTCTTGTGTTTATGTTTGTTCTTGTGACTAAATGTCTAAGTGGATGCTCCTCATGTTGCAAAACAAATCTACCTACAGGTACAAATAAAGTAACCTAAAATTCATTTCTTGTTTTCACAGGCAAACTGTAAAGCAGGTTGGTCCTGGACTCTGTCATACTGGAGTCCTATTTTCTGTCTGCAGCCGAGCATTAGATGGTCTACACCTGTCAAAG
The DNA here is from genome assembly GCA_030710495.1 of Labroides dimidiatus. Lineage (NCBI taxonomy): Eukaryota > Metazoa > Chordata > Actinopteri > Labriformes > Labridae > Labroides > Labroides dimidiatus. The sequence goes on from CM061153.1 coordinate 33,519,053, forward strand.
TGCTCTGAAGGCTTGAGCTGCTCTCTCACTCATCCTTCCAGTCTGTCCTTGAAATAGAGCTGTATAGGTGGTCTGTGGAAGCAGCTGGAGATGAAGCCGTGTTCAGGTTGAGTCCAGCTGCAGCCTCCAGCAGCTCTATTAGCTGTGATGTCATTTCAGAGAGGAAATAAAGTGTAGGGAGGAGTTTGAGGTGGTTGTATCCTGTAAAAACACACACAGGGCTCATAGAGCACGCTCTCACAGCCGTAGACCAGTGTGTCAGAGAACTCTCCATCCCATCTCAGTCAGCAGATGTGTACTTTCTTTATTAATTAGCTGATTATATTTAAAGGGTCATTCATATTCATTGTCTTTCTAACACAAAATCTGTGTTGTTGAAGATTGCTGCATGGTCTGCCCTGATGGCTGGACACCACATAAGTGTCGCTGTTTCATGTTTGTCAACGATCCAAAGGACTGGAGTGATGCTGAGGTACTCATAACTCTGTATTTACTGCACGTCTTTGTTACAGGAATCTTCCTGATCTTAGTATTTTATTTAACCCTTTATTTGATGATGATATTTCTACTTCTAATCCTGCCTCTCACTCTGTTTGTTCACCTTAGGAGGAATGTGTAAACAAAGGTGGCAATCTGGCTTCAGTTCGTAATAATGAATTAAAATTTGTCAGAGATTTCGTGAAACAGTTAGCAGGTGGTCCAACACAAACTTGGCTTGGAGGCCATGATTCAGTTAAGGTGAGTGAATTATGTCATATTACTGATCTAAAGAAACATTGAGTGCTGTACTTAAAGGAATACTTTGAGCAAATATACTAGAGAAAACCCCTGTAGCCCCTGTAAAGTGTCGGCACTGCTAAATAAAGACAAAAACAGACCTTAGAGGATCAGACTTGTGCAGTGAAATGTTCTTATCTTGCCAAAGAAAAAACACAGTGCAGAGGTATCATCAGCATGAAGGAGGCAGAGACAGAATCACAGTCAAAGAGAGAGAGAGAGCAGCAAAGTGAAGGGCTAATGATGAGGGTGTGCCGCCATGATCACTAACAGAAATGATCACTCACTCACTGAAAATGCTTCTTCTTTTGTTTGTTTCGTTTCAGAATGGTCACTGGAAATGGAGCAATGGAGACAAATTTGATTTCAATGGTTGGGCCAAGGGTGAGCCAAACGACCACAATAATAAACTAGAAGACTGCATGGAGCTCATGAGCATTGGTACAAATTTACTTTGTTTACACTGAGTCTTAAATGAATGATTGAAAACCTTTTATGGATAAAAATCTGATCCTTCAGAAGTGCCTACCTTCAACTCATACTGTCATGACGAACTATGACAGATGGTCGCTCAGAGCCTGGTGTCTGATCACTTGCTGTCTTGTGTGTTTTCTTACAGCTGGTCAGCCCTTTAATGATGCTCCATGTCAAAACAAGAAAGCTTTCCTTTGTGTCCGACACAAGGTAGCAACCAACTAAAAACAACATCTTCAGTGGTCCTGATGGAAATCTCTTCACTGCCGTTCTGGATAACATCAGTGTTTGAAGAGTTTTGACTTTACAGATTGTTTGAAATGTATCAATAAATCAATTCTCAGCATTCATTATGACTCCATTTTTTGACTTCTCTGTCAAACGGCAATGCTCAAAATGTTTAAAGTGAAAATCAGCTCAGAGGTTAGAGATAACAAGCAGCACAGATTTAATCATTTACACATGAAAGGGAAAAACTATCCCCTGAAAAAAAAAACCCCACAAAAATACACTTCAATAGGCTTCATCATAGAGAGAAAATCAACCTCTGTGAAAGCTGCCACGACAGTAAGTACTGTTTTAGTGGTTGCAGAAGCAGAATCCAGACTGTGGGAAGAGTTTGGGGAGACTATGGAGAAGGACTTTTGGTTGGCCTCAAGGAAGCTCTGGCAAACCATCAGATGACTCAGTAAGGGTAGGCGGGGCTTGATTTGGGAAGGGTGAGCGGGGCTTGACTCTGGAAGGGTAGGCAGGGCTTGACTCAGGAAGGGTGAGCGGGGCTTGACTCTGGAAGGGTAGGCGGGGCTTGACTCGGGAAGGGTGAGCGGGGCTTGACTCTGGAAGGGTAGGCAGGGCTTGACTCAGGAAGGGTAGGCAGGGCTTGACTCAGGAAGGGTGAGCGGGGCTTGACTCGGGAAGGGCAAGCGGGGCTTGACTCTGGAAGGGTAGGCAGGGCTTGACTCAGGAAGGGTAGGCAGGGCTTGACTCAGGAAGGGTGAGCGGGGCTTGACTCAGGAAGGGTAGGCAGGGCTTGACTCTGGAAGGGTAGGCAGGGCTTGACTCAGGAAGGGTAGGCAGGGCTTGACTCAGGAAGGGTAGGCAGGGCTTGACTCAGGAAGGGTAAGCTGAGCTTGATTCGGGAAGGGTAAGCGGGGCTTGATTCGGGAAGGGTAAGCGGGGCTTGATTCGGGAAGGGTAAGCGGGGCTTGACTCAGGAAGAGTAAGCGGGGCTTGATTCGGGAAGGGTGTCACCTGGTGATGTGTGTGTTCCTCCTGCACATTCTGTTCTCTTTGAGCAGTTTCAGATAATTTCTCTTCCGTCTTTCAGGAAGGTGTTTAATGGCATGAAACCTATTAACTATCCCTTGGATATCATTCTGGCCAAACTTTTAAAGGAGGTTTTTATAAATATTGTTGGGCCTTGATCACTCTGGGCTGTCTAATTTTAGACCTGTCTCTAACCTGCCTTTTCTTTCGAAGGTTTTAGAAAAAGTCATTTTTAGACTCAAATCCATCCTCGATAAATTCCAGGCTGGTTTCAGATCTCAACATTGTGCCACGTCAGCACTGTTAAAGGTGCACAGTGACATTGCTCTGTCAGTGGCTGCTGGGAACCCCACTGTGCTTGTGCTGCTGGACCTCACTTCAGCTCTTGATACAGCTAATCATGCAGTCCTTGTATCTTGTCTAGAGCAGTATATGGGCATCTGTGGCACTGCTCTAAAATGGTATAGGTCGTACCTGGCCAACAGAAGCTTATCAGTGATTATTGGTGACCTCTGCTCATCAAAAGCATCTCTGCCTTCTGGGGTGCCACAGGGATCTGTTCTCGGCCCATTCTCTTTTCTTTCTTTTTGCTCCTAATGGGATTGATTATAATAAAACATCATCTGTCTTTTTGTTTCTTATGAAGATGAGTAGATGAAACCCAATGAAGGCGCTGCACTTTAGTTACTGGTCTGCATTGGTGACATAAAGCAGTGGCTGGCACAAAACTGTCAGCACTTGAATGACAGCAAAGCACTCCCTCTAAGCGTAAAAAACTGTGGCACTTTGACCCCCTTTTGTAAATAACATCTTGGGGTCATCTTCGATAATGGTTTGAAGTTTGTTAGACAGATCAGTTCTGTTGTTAGCACAAGCTTTTTTCAGCTCTGTCTCTTAGCCAAAGTGAAGCCCTTTCTTAATCGGCAGGACCTTGAGACGGCAGTTCATGCATTCATCCGCTCTAGGCTTCATTACTGTAATGCCCTATACGTCAGCCTCAGCCAGTCTTTCCCCTGTCTTCAACTTGTTCAGAATTCTTCATCCAGACTTTTAACGAGAGCATCATTTTTTTCTTTTTTTTTAGAATTGACATTAAACTTATCGCCTGCTTTTGATGCCAGTGCCCCTCTCTACCTGTCAGGGATTTTAACTTCAATCATGTGAGTGCCTTATGTTTTTCTGGTCAGTTTCTGTTAGACTTCCCAAGGTCAAGATATAAACATTGGAGTAACCGCTCTTATGCTTTTGCTAGTGGTCTACAATACTGCAAATTTTGTATCGATCTGGTACCAAGTAAATACAGGGCCAGTATCTATACTGATACTTTTTACATTGAAAAGCAGCTTGTTGAAACTAATCAAGAATAACAAACAAGCACTAAAACTAATTTTTATCTTCATGAATGAAAGTAAATAACTAATTTGTCAGTTAGATAATACTAATGTGTTTTAATTTTTTCTGCTTTATTTTAAATAGCACATTTGACAATTATTATATTTGAGCATTAAATATACAATTTAGATCCAAGAGCTTGCCCAGTCTGGTGGATTAACCGTCACAGAGACATAAAAATATATCAGTAATGAACTGATCATTTAGGGCAGAGGTGGCAAACAACTTATGCTGAGTGGTGGTCTAATAAATTCATTAAGCGCTTAATATATATCATATATATCTTTATGTAGTTATATGTTCAGTTACAGTACATCTCAGTGGATCTAACACGGACAACCCACAAAGACAGATGAAGAGGGAACGGCAGCTCCTCTATCACCTCAGGCAGCTATAAAATAAAATTCATTTAGATTTATTTTAACTGGCTGAATTTATTATATGACTGTGTCAATAATCTATATTAAACCCATTACACTTTAAACATTTTTGATTAGTTTTTTATTGATACCCAACCCTACGTCTGAGTGACGGGACTGAACAGCAACACACATGATTGAGTGGGGATGATTGGGAAGGCCCAAAATCAGTCTGTCTTTACCTCCACCAGAGTTAAGCCTTGTCAAAGATTCTGTTTATGGTCTCCATGGGTCCACTTCAGTTCACATTCAGACCGTACAGATCCACAGATGGTGCTGTCTCCCAGGTACTGCACACCAAGCTAACCCATCTGGACAGAAGGGGGAATATGTGAGACTGCTGTCCATTGCTGCTTGTCCATCTTGCCTTACACATACTGTAAATAGTTTCTTCTAGCTTGTTTGTCTTGTTCAGTAGTTATTACTTATTGCTTACTCCTGGTACTTACCACTTATCTTTATTTTATTTTATTTTATTGCTTATCCTATTGTTTATCTTATCACTTATTTTATTATCCTACTCCTTCTTACTCCCAACTTCTGTAGTATGTCAGAGCAAAGGTAACACCAAATTTCCCTCTAGGATTAATAAAGTATTTCTGATTCTTATCTGATTTTAGTTGAGCTTTCAACACCATAGTCTGCACCAACCTCCATTCCAAACTGATCAACCTTGGATTAAACACCTCCCTGTGCACTTGTATCCTGTACTTCCTGACAAACAGATCCCAGACACACTGCCAACCCCTGCACCCTCAACATCGGAGCACCACAGGGCTGTGTCCTCATTCCCCTACTCTGTTCCCTATACATGTATGACCATGTGGCCACAAGTAGCTCCAACATTGTTGTGAAATTTGCAGTTGACATGATGGTTGTTGGTTGCATCAGCAACAGTCACAAGCAGACATATACAGGGGAGGTTAGAAACCAGATCAACATCCTGCTCCTGATCATCAGCAAAACCAGGAGCTGACTGTGGACTTTAGGAGAGGACAGCAGAGGGATTACACTACTCAGAGAATCGACGGGACGCTGGATGAAATGATGTGAGATTTCAAGTATCTGGGGGGTGCACATCTCAGAGGATCGAACATGGACTATCCACAAAGACAGTCAGGTGAAGAGGGCAAGGCAACACCTCTGTCACCTCAGGCAGCTTAGGAAATTAAAAGTCTCTGTGAAGGTCCTGTAGACTTCTCATTCCAGAGCAAGGGAGCGTGTGCTGACTGGTAACATCACCCAGTGTTACCCAGTGGGAACAGCACTGCCCTGGACCAAAAGGCCCTGCAGAGGGCACTGAAGTCAGCAGAATGTACTATTGGTACAACACTCCCCACACTCCAGGGCATCTTCACAAGAGGGAACAGAGCCAGGGCAAATAAGATCATGAGTGATCCCCACCACCCACGTGACGGTCTGTTTACGTGGCTACCCTCTGACAGGAGTCTTCCACACATCAAGGTGAACACAGAAAGACTCGGGAAAGGCTCTTTTCCTCAGGCTGTCCGGACTTTTAATTCCATTCTCTCAGATAAAAACATAGCACCTCCTGAATGAAAAACAGAACTATCACTACGATGATGCACACACATCACAAATTCCTATCTGTACATTGTTCTTTGACACGCTGGACACTTTACATTGTTTACATTATTCTGTATTCTATTTTCTTTTTAATTCTACTATTCCTTGTACTCGTGTTACATATTGTCTCTGTATGTATGTGTATTTGTATTTTGATTGTTTACTGCATGGCCTTCAAGGTGCAGGCGGAGGGTCTCCAGTTTGAGGGCTTAAGGATCTGATCTCTACTGTTTGCTGATGATGTTGTTCTGTTTGTCTCTTCAGGCTGGGACCTCCAGCAGGCATCGTGGGAGCTGAGTTCAAAGCTTCCTGACTTTATCCCCAGATTTCACCAAGACAAATCTGAAGTATTTGGCACACAGCACCAAGAAAAAACATCTCCATCCCTTTACCCGAACAACATCAATGATTCCTTTGTGACCATTTCTTGTCCCTCAGCGGGTTACATGTCCACTGACCTTAAACCATGTAAGAGTATGAATACATGACAAAGCCTTGAACTGTTGCAGAGTGTTGAGTTGATCATGACTGAATAATGACACTGCAGGTATTAACATGTCACCACAATTATCAGGTGACAATTGATGACTTATTTGAGTAAGTACCTAATATGCAAATTAAGTGATGATTTGGGATGAAAAATAAAGAGTCCACATGATCGAAAGAGTTCTTATCATGCTGGGGTTATGTCAATACAACCACATATACAATAAAGTTGGGACATTGTAAATGTATATACAAAAACAGAATACAATGATATATATACATACACACACACACACACACACACACACACACACACACATATATATATATATATATATATATATATATATATATATATATATATATATATATATATATACATATATGTATATATATATATGTATATATATATATTAGGGCTGCAACTATCTAGTATTTTAGTAATCGAGTACTCCACTGAAAATTTTATCAAGTACTCGAGTACTCGGATAAAGCATATTTTTGTTTAGTTAAAGAACAATTATAATTATACATGAGAAAATAAGATGTTTCACTAAATAATGAGTAAACAACTGGGTTTTTAATTTTGGACAACCAACATTTCTATTTTTAGATTTGCATTGCGCAAAGCAGCAAATCGCAGTCGTATCTCAGGAAATGTGACGAAGAAGATATAAAATAAATAAAACACAAATATAAAACGAAACAACTTCAACTTAGTGTATTCTTTTAAGTATCAAAATGACCTGGCTTTGTTAAAAATAGACAAAAAAACATTGCCTTTATGTTGTGCAACTTCACTTTAATCACAAGTATCAGAATTTACAGGTGTAACAGAATTCAGGCATAACAGTCGTCTCCGTTGGGATGCTTTGTGGCTTAAAAGAGGCAAAAATATTTAAACTAGAAAGAGTCCAAGCATCAATCAAGGCAAGGGCCACACTTACTATCTGTCTCTCTCTCATTGTGTATGTGTGCAAACCTTAAATGAAGCCCTTTATTGCAGTGAAGGAAGGTGAGCATATCAACATGCTCAGGGCTGAGGCTTGCCCTCTTCTTTGATACAATATCACCTGCAGCCAAAAACAGACGCTCTGATGGCGTTGATGTGGCTGGAATACACAGCAGGGACCTTGCCAGCTCTGCCATTGTTGGATAGTGCGCTGCATTCTTTTCCCACCGAGTCAGTAGATTCTCTTTCTTGGAAAGGGGATGCTCTCCAAAACATATGAAGACCTGAGGAAAAAGTGTGACAACAATAATATTAAAAATGTTTTACTTATATTTTGCATTGTTTTAGTTGTATAACAGTCATCATCTGTATCTGTAGTAAAATTTTCCTATTTTAAGTAGGAAAAAGCCAATGGAACAGGTTTTTTTTTTTTGCTTGTTATAAGTACAATAACCTTGTGCTGCTGGCAGATTTTTCAATTGAAAATTTGTTTGAAACAAGTGGAAAACAAGTGACTTTGGGTGGTATATTTTAGGAGTAATGAGATCTGACTAGACAGGAGACACTTTAACGAGGAATAAGACATTCTTGATCAGACTTTGAGTCTTTGCGGTGTTTTAACTAAAATTATGATACCTGCTGCATTGGAGCACATTAGGCACCAATGCTACTTCATATTTTATCCATACATGACTTGTGAGCTATATTTGGTAAATGCCCAGCTAGCTCTATAATGTTTTTATTTTTAATCTTCTTCACTCTACAGCGCTGTGTTTTTACAGATTAAATAAGCCCTGTATAAAAACTAACGTGCTGTTTTAAGAGCATAAATACGGAGCCAAACATTGACAGTAGTCATAATTAACAGAAACCTAGCCTTCTGCAGGGCTAGCGTAATGTCAGCAAGTTACATCAACGTAAATCTCATTAAGTTGCACAATGTGAACTTAATTTTACCTTTTCACGGGTCCTCCGCTCATGGAGTCGCAAACCGGGTGCCTTCGATGGAGATGCTGCAGCGTTGAAGACGTACTGTCATGGTATGTAAGGGCAGGGGCAGTGCTACAATGAATACACATAAAAGTGTTGGCCTTCATGCCCATCTTATAATGCTCCCGCATTTTCCACATTCTCTGTCTTTTCTTTGTGCCTGTATTTTCGCTTTCGTCGTTGTCGCTCACATCCTTCCTGCATCTTCCCGCTGCTACAATCAAACACCTCCGCCCACTCCGTCTTCCTTTGCGTGTATGGGCCACATTAAAAATAGTCCGGGCGAAATGTACTGCTTTCAGCTGTAAAAAAAAAAGTTATTCGATTCCTCGAGGCGGAAAAAATTACTCGATCATTTTTTGTACTCAAGGTACTCGAATTATTTGAAGAATCGTTTCAGCCCTAATACATACATACATACATACATACATACATACATATACATATATATATATATATATATATATATATATATACACACACACACACACACACACACACACACACACATATATATATATATATAAATATATATATATATATATATATATACGGATGCAGTGTGAATTGGCTCGCGCTGACGGAGCGCGGTGACTGTTTTTTTAAAGGTAAATTTTCCATCCACCGAGCTAAGCAAGGCGCTGTCATCAGTGTTATCCATCACTTGGTGCGTCGCTATAATCCGTCTGCCCGAAACTCGTGCACTGAGAACCGTTCTGTGTGATATAAATTGTGATATATTCACTTTTTAACGCCGTTAATTTCCCCCACGTTAATTATCGAATTAATAAAATCCCACCACTAATATATATATAATGTCCACTTTATTAGGCACACCTGTCCAACTATGCGTTAACGCAAATTTCTAATCAGTCAATCACATGGCAGCAGCTCAATGCATTTTGGCATGTTGACATGGTCAAGACAATATGCTTTTCAATCCAAGCATCAGAATGGGGGCAGAAAGGTGATTAAATTGACTTTGAACGTGGCATGGTTGTTGGTGCCAGACGGGCTGGTCTGAGTATTTCAGAAACTGTTGATCTACTGGGATTTTAACACACAACCATCTCTCAGGTTTACAGAGAATGGTCCGAAAAAGAGAAAATATCCAGTGAGCAGCAGTTCTGTGGGTGAAAATGCCTTGTTGATGCCGGAGGTCAAAGGAGAATGGCCAGACTGGTTCAAGCTGAGAGAAAGGCAACAGTAACTCAAATAACCACTCGTTACAACCTACCTGAGTATTGTTGCTGACCATGTCTATCCCTGTATGACCACAGTGTACCATCTTCTGATGGTTACTTCCAGCAGGATAACGCTCCATGTCATAAAGCTGGAATCATCTCAGACTGGTTTCTTGAACATTCAATGAGTTCACTGTACTCAAATGGCCTCCACAGTCACCAGATCTCAGTCCAACAGAGCACCTTTGGGATGTGGTGGAACGGGAGATTCTCATCATGGACGTGCAGCCGACAAATCTGCAGCAACTGTGTGAAGCTGTCATGTCAATATGGACCAAACTCTCTGAGGAATGTTTCCAGTACCGTGTTGAATCTATGCCACGAAGGATTAAGGCAGTTCTGAAGGCAAAAGGGGTCCAACCCCGTATTAGTGAGGTGTACCTCATAAAGTGGCCGGTGAGTGTATATATACACTACTTGACAAAAGTTTCACTCCACCTGCTAAACCATCTGTGGCTCCTCCCCCACTTCCCCACGAGCCCCCAGCTGTCAGGAATCAGTGCCTCATGGGCCAATTCCTGATTGCATCCCGGCCTCCTGTGCACCCTACCCCCATCCATGCCAAGCCCTGTGAGTGGTGGGCCCACAGGGTGGCAGACCTGTTTTGTTTATAGGGCCCCATGGAGGCTTCAGCTTCAGGCTCAACTCTCTCACCAGCACAATGGTCTGGAACATCAGCTGATTTAATGCTGGAGCTGAACTAATCCTTCTGTTAGTCACACAAACCCCACCATTTTTATAAAGTTATTTTTTTTGGTCTTTTTATGCTTTTAATGAGAAACGACAGGATAATGGATAGAGTAGGAAAACGAGCGAGAGTTGAGAGTGACATGCTGGAAAGTCGCCTCAGGCTGGACTTGAACCCAGCCTGTCCGCTCAAGTTTTAGCCCAGTTTTTAGAGCATATACCTCACAGTCTGCAGAACTCTACACAACAAGTCTAAACTCTGTGTGTTTGTTCCCACGTCTTTCCTTCAGCCATGTTCCTCACTCTTTGGCTGTCCTGCCAATAAAAGTTCATAAAGTTTGCTTGTGATCCAGTTCTTCACCTGAGAAAAGAAAGAGCAAAGAGGAAGCGTCAGAGAAACTGACCCTCAGAGCTCCTGACAGAGAGGGTGACAGGCCACAGTCTCGTGGCAGAGATCACATGTTTCAGAGTGAGACAACAAAAGACTGTTTACTGAAGCTCTCTCCTGTCTGTCAACCAGATAATGATCAGAAGTAAACGCTAATGATACAAATTAGAGCCACCAATGAACCTGTCTCTTGATGGATTGTTCTTCATCATATTAGAGGCTGATGAAAGTCAGCAAATACAAGCCTAGCACTGACGTGCAGCTTCTCATGCTGCTTGTGTAAGTCAATGAGAATTCTGGGCCTGATTCATGAAACCATTCCTTTTGCACCTAAACCTGTTCAAAGAGTAAAAAAAGTCTTTTTGAATTTGATGGCAGCAACACCTCTCCAAAAAGTTGGGACAGGGCCATGATTACCTCTGTGGAGCATCCCCTCTTCTTTAACAACAGTCTGTAAACCTCTGGGGACTGAGGAGACCAGTTTCTGGGGTGCTGGAGGGGAATGTCGTCCCAGGTCTGGACTGCAGACATGGCCAGTTCAGCACCTGGACTCTTCTACTACAGAGCCATGCTGTTGTTATGGATACAGTAGGTGGTTCGGTATTGTCTTGCTGAACTATGTCAGGACTTTCCTGAGAAAGCTGTTGTCTGGATGGGAGCATGTGTTGGTCTAAAACGTATCCCTTTCAGTGTTGATGGAGCCTTTCCAGAGGTGGAAGCTGCCCATGCCATAGGCACTAATGCACCCCCATACATCAGAGACGCTGGCTTTGAGCTGTGAGCTGATAACAGGCCGGGTGGTCTCCCTCCTCTTTAGTGCAGAGGACACAGTGTCTATGGTTTAAAAAAACAATTTCAGGTTTGATTGGTCCGACCACAGAACAGTTCTCCACTCTGTCTCAGTCCGTTTTCAACGAGCTATGATCCAGAGAAGACGGCAGCGTTTCTGGATCATGTTCACTAATGGCTTTTTCTTCACATGCTAGAGCTTTAACTTACATTTGTGGATGGCACAGTGACTTGTGTTCACAGACAATGATTTGAGGATGTGTTCCTGATCCCATTCAGTGATCTATTGTCTGGTGTGTATGCAGTGACCTCCACTACAGAGTCATGTCTGGTGTGTATGCAGTGACCTCCTCTACAGAGTCACGTCTGGTGTGTATGCAGTGACCTCCACTACAGAGTCATGTCTGGTGTGTATGCAGTGACCTCCACTACAGAGTCATGTCTGGTGTGTATGCAGTGACCTCACTACTGAGTCATGTCTGGTTTGTATGCAGTGACCTCCACTACAGAGTCACGTCTGGTGTGTATGCAGTGACCTCCCCTACAGAGTCACGTCTGGTGTGTATGCAGTGACCTCCACTACAGAGTCATGTCTGGTGTGTATGCAGTGACCTCCACTACAGAGTGACGTCTGCTGTGTATGCAGTGACCTCCACTACAGAGTGACGTCTGGTGTGTATGCAGTGACCTCCACTACAGAGTCATGTCTGGTGTGTATGCAGTGACCTCCACTACGGAGTCATGTCTGGTGTGTATGCAGTGACCTCCACTACGGAGTCACGTCTGGTGTGTATGTAGTGACCTCCACTACAGAGTGACGTCTGGTGTGTATGCAGTGACCTCCACTACAGAGTCATGTCTGGTGTGTATGCAGTGACCTCCACTACAGAGTGACGTCTGGTGTGTATGCAGTGACCTCCACTACAGAGTGACGTCTGCTGTGTATGCAGTGACCTCCACTACAGAGTGACGTCTGGTGTGTATGCAGTGACCTCCACTACAGAGTCATGTCTGGTGTGTATGCAGTGACCTCCACTACGGAGTCAAGTCTGGTGTGTATGCAGTGACCTCCACTGCGGAGTCACGTCTGGTGTGTATGCAGTGACCTCCACTACAGAGTCATGTCTGGTGTGTATGCAGTGACCTCCACTACAGAGTCATGTCTGGTGTGTATGCAGTGACCTCCACTACAGAGTCATGTCTGGTTTTAATGCAGTGACCTCCACAACAGAGTCATGTCTGGTTTTAATGCAGTGACCTCCACTACAGAGTCATGTCTGGTGTGTATGCAGTGACCTCCACTACAGAGTCATGTCTGGTGTGTATGCAGTGACCTCCAATACAGAGTCATGTCTGGTGTGTATGCAGTGACCTCCACTACAGAGTCACGTCTGGTGTGTATGCAGTGACCTCCACTACAGAGTCACGTCTGGTGTGTATGCAGTGACCTCCACTACAGAGTCATGTCTGGTGTGTATGCAGTGACCTCCACTACAGAGTCACGTCTGGCGTGTATGCAGTGACCTCCACTAAAGAGTCATGTCTGGTGTTCATGCAGTGACCTCCACTACAGAGTCATGTCTGGTGTGTATGCAGTGACCTCCACTACAGAGTTATGTCTGGTGTGTATGCAGTGACCTCCACTACAGAGTTATGTCTGCTGTGTATGCAGTGACCTCCACTACAGAGTCACGTCTGCTGTGTATGCAGTGACCTCCACTACAGAGTCACGTCTGCTGTGTATGCAGTGACCTCCACTACAGAGTCATGTCTGCTGTGTATGCAGTGACCTCCACTACAGAGTCATGTCTGGTGTGTATGCAGTGACCTCCACTACAGAGTCATGTCTGGTGTGTATGCAGTGACCTCCACTACAGAGTTATGTCTGGTGTGTATGCAGTGACCTCCACTACAGAGTCACGTCTGGTGTGTATGCAGTGACCTCCACTACAGAGTCACGTCTGGTGTGTATGCAGTGACCTCCACTACAGAGTCATGTCTGCTGTGTATGCAGTGACCTCCACTACAGAGTCACGTCTGGCGTGTATGCAGTGACCTCCACTACAGAGTCACGTCTGGTGTGTATGCAGTGACCTCCACTACAGAGTCATGTCTGGTGTGTATGCAGTGACCTCCACTACAGAGTCATGTCTGGTGTGTATGCAGTGCTGCTGCGTGTTGTCTTCATTTGGCGTCTTCTTGGTTCTTAGCTGAGGACATTTTTTCTGTAAGTGTTCCACAGTTCTTGTTACAGTTTTGTACAGTTTGGTGAACCTCTGCCATCTTCTGTCCTGAGAGACTCAGCTCAGAGATGTTCTTGTCATATCCAGTCATCTTGCTGACTTGTTGCTGGTTAACCTAATTAGTTGTAAAATGTCTTTCAAACAGTTTCTTATCAGAGCCATTTACTGTTTTCATCTTTTGATGCTACTGTCCCAACTTTTCTGAGGTTTTGCTTCCATTAAATTCAAAATGGGATTATATTTTTCAGGGAATAGTAAAATGTCTCTCTGTGACCATCTGATTTGTTGTCTATAATCTATTGTGCCATAAATATGAATTTATGAGATTTGCACATCATTGAATTGTATTTTATTTTGATTTTACTCAGCGTCCCAACTGTTTTGTAGCTGGGGATGTGTTTCAATTTTCAGCTGTGATATCAGATGGAGCACAGAGGTGGATCCCAGCTTTAAATTAATGTGTGTTTGGTTTGATGTATATGAGTGTAAGAAGCCTTTTCAGGACATGTTTGCTCTTAGTTAATCTTGTTCCTAAGAACATCACAGAGCAAAGTTCCCTTCAAATGTTTTTTTAGTGCAGTTTTAACTAAAGGCTGCTGAAATATGCTTGTCAAAGCTGATTGCAGTATCAATATTGTCCTCTGAATACCTGGTAATATGCAAATTTTTGAATCCAAACATGTGTTCAGAGTATATAAAGAGCGTTTTCTCACCATGAATTCACCACATCTCGACAAATTCAGTCTGAACTGATCATCCGAACAAGGTAAGGGTTGGATTTTCACCTTCTACTCCAGCACTGGTTTCATATGATATATTCTTGATTTGTGCCACTCTTTGTTCATTCATTTACAATAACAGATGTAAAACTAGAAGACACTCACCAACAACAGGGAATCAAATCTTGTTAAGCTCCAACTTCAGAGCTGATTTCCCCAAAGGGACATTTGATGAGTCATGTGGTGAAGCTTCTCACAGTCCTGACTTTCTCTCAGCTCTATTAGTTTACATGACATGTCTCTTTATGGCTGTTCAAATGGATCACTCTGCACTCATGCTATGCTAACATTTAGCTCTTTCTGTTTGGTGCAGATGGCACTCACTTATCAACTCATTGTGCTCCTTGGCTTGAGCAGTGGACTGTGGATGGGAGCAAATGTGAGTCTTGTTGGATTCCTCTGGAGCTCTGTGGGCTGTGCTGTGTGCTGTAACTACAAATATCTGATCACAGCTAATATCGCTCATGTTAGGGCAATTTCAGGAAGTCTTCAGTCACATTTCAATCCAAACATTTTTAGAAACTGGACGTGTTTACTGAAGATGGATGAAGCTAAACTCACTCAGTGGGCTTTGTCACGGATCCATTTTTCTGTTTCTTTGTTAAACGTCTTCTCCAAAAATCCTGAAGTTAATCTTCTGTTTGGTTTAGGAGACAACATGATGTCTTCAGCTTTAATCTTGAGCGTTGGTCAAACTGATAAAAATGTTTTTTCTTGTTTTCACAGGCAAACTGTCAAAAAGGTTGGTCCTGGACTCTGTCATACTGGAGTCCTATTTTCTGTCTGCAGCCGAGCATTAGATGGTCTACACCTGTCAAAGTGCTCTGAAGGCTTGAGCTGCTCTCTCACTCATCCTTCCAGTCTGTCCTTGAAATAGAGCTGTATAGCTGTTTATATTTAAAGGATGACTATAATCCATTGTCTAACACAACATTTGTGTTTTTGAAGGTTGCTGCACAGTCTGCCCTGATGGCTGGACACCAAAGAACCATCGCTGTTACCGTTTTTTTAAGGAGCCGAAGGACTGGAGTGATGCTGAGGTACTCATAACTCTGTATTTACTGCACGTCTTTGTTACAGGAATCTTTCTGATCTTAATATTTTATGAAATCCTTTATTTGGTGATGATATTTCTTCTTCTAATCCTGCCTCTTTGTTTGTTCACTTCAGGATGCATGTCAAGATCTAGGTGGCAGTCTGGCCCCAGTTCTTGATGGTGAAGCCCCTGGTCTCAGAGAAATGGTGAAAGAAATGACAGGCGGTAAAGAACGAACTTGGTTTGGAGGCTATCAAGTCAATGTAAGTGAATTATGTCTTATTATTAATATAAAGAGCTACTGAATGAGTGTCACTGCATAGTGTGGGCACTGTTAACAAAGACACACAGCCTTCAGAGGGTCTGACTTGTTGTAATGAAATGATTGTTTTCTTTTTTTATTCAGGAGGGTCTTTGGAAATTTAGCAATGGTGAAGTCTTTGATTTCCACGACTGGGGCCATCTTGAACCAAACAACTACAACGGGAAACCAGAAGACTGCATGGAGATGATGCACAGAAACCACCACAACCGTAAAAATTTACTTTGTTTACTCTGAGTCTTAAAGGAATGATTGAAAACCTTTAATGGATAAAAATCTGATCCTTCAGAAGTGCCTACCTTCAACTCATACTGTCATGATGAACTAACAGATGAATCCAGATGGTCGCTCAGAGCCTGGTGTCTGACCGCTTGCTGTCTTGTGTGTTTTCTTACAGAGGATCAGCCCTTCAACGATGCTCCATGTAATCACACAAAAGCTTACATGTGTGCCCGAGATCCAATAGCAGTCAAAAAGTTATAAAAACAACATCTTCAGTGGTCCTGATGGAAATCTCCTCACTGCCGTTCTGGATAACATCAGTGTTTGAAGATTTTTGGTCATTATGGATTATTTGAAATGTATCAATAAATCAATTCTCAGCATTCATTATGACTCACTTTTTTTACTTCTCTGTGCAACGCCAATGCTCAAAATGTTTGAAGTGAAAATCAGCTCAGAGGTTAGAGCTAGACAAGCAGAACTGTCACGTGTGTGCAGCCAGAAACATAAAGGGAGGACCCAGGTGCAGAATCCAAACAAAAGATTTATTAAACTAACCCTCAAACTCACAAAAATCCAAAAGGGCGAACTCAAAGCACAAGAAACACTGAACTCGAAACGAAGAAACCAACTGAGCAGCTACACACAGAAATGGATAACAGGAGTGAGACACAATGAACTGCATCACAAAATAAACTGACAAAGAACTCAGGAAGCACAGAGACTAAATAGACAAGGAACCAATCAGACACAGGTGCGTGACGAGACAGGTGAAGCACATGAGGGGCAATCACAAAAGAGGGAAACTGAGGCAGAACTTAACACATGAAAAGACAGAACTCAAGAAGGGCCAGCAGTCATCAGCGGGTCAGACCCAGAGGAAATCTGACGCCATGGACGAGGAAAAGTTTATATTGGAGGCGGAAAACCAGATAATTATATACGATACAACACATCCTTTATATAAGGACACCAACAGAGACTAAAAGGGAAGGACTGAATTAATGAAGCTCTGGGAGGGCAGGTGAGTTTAACATACTAAATATCATGAAAGTAGTTGTCATGGGTGTGATTCCTGCAGGAACATGTGGTTCTCCTGTGATCTCATGATCTCGCGTATCCAGCTGCTACAGAGTACGCTGAGCTGCGCTCCGCTCCTAAGACGGATCCAGTGTCAATTGGCTCGCACTGACAGACTTCGGCGCTGACAGACCGCGGCGCTGATGGACTGCAGCTCTCACAGAGTATGTGTGAATCAGGGGTAAGAAACAAGAGAAACAAAAACAAGGGAAACACCAGGAATCACAAGAAACGGGGAAACCCAAGAAAACAAAACAAAACCATCACACGGAACAGATTTAATCATTTACAAATGAAAGGGAAAATGTAAAAAACACTTTAACACACTTCAGTTGGATTTATCATAGAGGTATCAATAAGCAAATCTAATGATGACCATCTCAAACCCTGTTCCTGATATCATTGTGTCATCCAGTTTTGCAGATGTGGCTCAAGGGACTCAGATTTCTTTAGCCTTTAATATTGACCACAATGATCCAGTTTGTCTGAACAGTCATATGGCTCTGTGTTCATGCACTCATGCTCGGGTAACTAATGAATGATACCAGTGAAACTTCAGTGAGCCTGTGTTCAGGCCAAAATAACCGATCTGTTCTTAGGGACACATGCCACCTACTGGCGGAAATGAGGAATTCAGAACAGGGGACTGGATGTGTTTTCTGCTTAACAGAAGGTTTTTTCTTGCCACCATGATGGAGGGATTCATGATTGGCTATATGGATTCATGTTGGGTGTTGGATGTATATATGTGTATATATATATATATGTATATGTGTATCTTTATATGTATATATGTATCTATGCATATATGTATATCCACAAAATAAAGAGCTTTGTGCTCTATTGTAAAGTGTCTTGAGATAACACTTGTTATGAATTGGCGCGATACAAATAAAAATTGATTGATTGAGATTAATTGAGACAAAGCAAGTAGTTGATTTATGTGGTGATCCAGACATTGAGGAATACCTTTGACAGGCTGTGGAACAAAACCAACTTCAACAGCCACAAGACTAGAAAACGGTCTCAGAACTGTACATCACTCTGAAGGAAAGCTGGACCTTAGACATGGACTATTGGAACCCTTGTTCTTAACTTTTCCTACACAATTCAATTCAGTTTATATGGGATTGGCTTGAGATGCAGCATCTTGTTTTTGAGGGGGTCCCACATTAACATGGACCAAAGACAACAATTTCCTGATGTAGTGTTTTGCTTAAATCCATCTTAATTCTTATCATTTAATGATTGGTGGACTATACTTGAGTTTTGAAAATCATCTCCCATTTATAAATGAGAGATGATTAAAAACTAATTACTTCAAAGGATAAACTACAGGATATGATCCCAAAAGTCTCAAACGTGTTCTTTTAAATTTTGAGATTTGGCTTGAACTCTCTCTCTCTCTCTCTCTCTCTCTCTCTCTCTCTCTCTCTCTCTCTCTCTCTCAAATAGACCTTAACCCTTTATTGCCAAACGTGTCATATTTGATTCATGAGTCTAAAGACCTCTATCTCATCAACATGATAAATTTTTCATTAAAAACCTGTTAAAAATAATAATAATAAAGAATGTTTTCTACCCCAGTGAAGATTATCTTCATCTACAGGCAGCTGAAGTTCTGTTTTGGTCCTTTTCAAAATAGCTGCTCTCAGGAAACTATTTACACACCTTTTTTTTTTTTTCAGGAAAATCATCGCTAATTTTCAAGAAGTTGTAGTAAAAAACACCATTTTAATCAATACTCATTTTTTAAAAATAAGTGTTTTCTACATTGAATGAATGCATATTTATGAAAAACTTTCCTAAAAAAAGCAAAAAAAAAAAAACAAAAACTGCCCAATTTATCAAATGTGTGTCATGTCTGTAAAGTTTTCTTTATTTTGCACTTTCTGGTTTTATGTTTTTGGTTTCCTGTTTTATTTTGAAATGTCTAACTCTTGTCTCTGTCTTCCAGATTTGTTCCTGTTTGCCCTGCCCCCGTCTGTCTCACCTGATTCCTGATTGTCTTCCCCAGCTGTCTCACCCCCCCTCATTACCTCTTGTATTTAACCTCATGTGTCTCATTGTCTCGTCGCCATTCGTTGTACTTTTCGCCCTCGTTCCAGCCTTGTTCATAGTTTAGTCATAGCGTTGTTTGATTCTTCCCTGTTTCTTGACCTCGTGTTTTGCCTCACATTTTTTACCTTTGCTCTGTTTTGATCATCTAGCTGTGTACCGAACTCTGCCTGTTTTATTAAACCCCTTTTGCCTTCTGGAACCTGGTTGAGAGTTTGCATTTGTGTGAAAATCTGGGTCAAAGTTTTGATATTGTGATACAAAAAACATGAACAAAATGATGTCGATATATTTTTTTTGTGGATTTTGTTAAAAGGGTTCAGAAACAAAGTTACAAAAAATAAGAATTACCTGTTGTTGTTTTTTTCTTTTAGAGGGATGACTGTGGCCACTTTCCCACATGTCACTCCACTCTCTCTCCCTGCTTCCTACTCTATCCACTTTCCTGTCTTCTCTGATTAATGGCATAAAAAGCCCCAAAAATAACATAAAGAAAAACTAGCAAATATGTACGAAGTGAAAACAAGTCGGTGTCATTGTCTGAGTCATATGATCGTGGCACAGAAGCCCATTAGTGCTGGCTAAAATATATTGGTCACCCTAAAACTGATCCTTCTATCAGGCTAACTTTTAGAGGACTGAGATGAAGGAAAACTGACAACAACTAGTTAGGACAGAGAGAAATGCAACTATCTTTCACTTTGGATCCTGTAAAATATGAAAGTTGCCTGAGATGGGCCAGTGCCCATTTTGAGTAGTTTCATATGTGTATTATCAGATTTAGAGTTGAAAAAAAGAGGCCCAAATGTATGCCAATCCATGATTAATCCATGATTACAACAGCACTGTCAGTGGGCAAATCTTCAACAGTCAGATAGCTTTCATTCAACCAAAATAACCACAACTTCTCTGTTCAGTGGACCAGTACTTCCATAGCTCCGTTCGACTCTGTCTGACCGCTCGAAGCTCTTTACACTGTTGGTGTCTTTCACCCGTCCACACCACATTCACACACTGATAGCTGAGAGTTCCACATAGGAACCATCAGTTCTATCTAACACACTCATACCCATCCACGCTCCACTTACCAACAGTGGGAGAAATTTGGGGTTCAGTGTCTTGTTCAAGGACACTTTGAGCTGGGATCGAACCCTCAACCTTCTGACCGAGAGGTGAGCCACAGCAGCCAAAGGACAACAAGAAAAAAGCAACTTCTGTTACTTCTATTACTATTACTTCTCTGGAGTAATAGTTCACTTGAAGTGATCTTATTGATTTCTTGGTACTTTGTTTAGAACTTCACATATTCCATCAATCAATGTATCAATCAACGACTGATTCTTTCCAGGGTGTTTGTCAGCAATAAAACAGGTTAAGAAATAATGCAGCAAAGTGGAAACAATCAACCTAAGCTCATTTTATTACAAGTATAAAGCAGATAAAGTCATACAAAAAAAGCTTGCTCCATCGATCAGAGGGTGTTTCTGTAAACTCCTATTAATACTCACAGAGGTAATGACCACTGCGGACAGCATTCTCCTTTATAGTCTCAGCTGTTCGCCTTTGATTTATACCAAGTAAAGCTGTTAGCAGGTCGTTTAAGCTGGCGTCTTTGCCCACTTTCTCCATCCACATAGTCAGCAACTCATGGATCTTGTCCTCATAGTGAAGGTGCTCTTTACTTTTGATTACATTGTCAGTTAACCCAAGCTGGCGGAAGAATCTCTTATGACAGTCAACATCAATTTCTCCAAAATACTCAAAGCATTTCCTCAGAGACTCTTGACCTGCCAACAAAGATAAAAACCCTTATTTTACTACATAACTTAAATGTGTGGTTCACAGGCAACATATTTCAGAAACTAAGGTTGAACATTGAGAGTAGCACAGGTGAGTCGTTTCCGCCAAGCGGTTCAATTCCGTTTGTTTTGGTACGGCACACATTTTGTGGCACTTCCTTTGACTAAAACTAATACAGGTCCCCAAATTACCAACCCCCTGTCCCATCTCACTTTTTGCCTCCCTTCTGTTGGGGTGCCAGACATGCCAATCCGACCCCAACAGAAGGTGGAGCTAGAAACACTGCAGTCTGTTGATTGGTCAAATGAGTCGTCACTTCTCGTGCAATAGCGGCAATAATGAACAACAAATAACCCCACCATCTTTAAATCTCCGGTTGACTCTATGAAGATAACTTTCTTTTTCTTTGGAAACTGGTATC
This sequence comes from Labroides dimidiatus, assembly GCA_030710495.1. NCBI lineage: Eukaryota > Metazoa > Chordata > Actinopteri > Labriformes > Labridae > Labroides > Labroides dimidiatus. Next base: position 33,540,465 of record CM061153.1, read on the forward strand.
ACAAAACATTTTACTGTTTGATGTTTTTCCTCTTGGTTGGATTTATTAGCAGGGTACATTGTCTCGTTACTATGCCATCACACTTTTGCATAGCTGACACGGCAGTCGGCATCCAGCTTAGATGCCGCCTAACAAGAAGGGCATGGTTGGAAACGCAAACAGGATCAGGCTTTACCGAGCTGACCTGTACCAAACTGTACCGATACACACTGGGCCGCTTGGTGGAAACAGGGCTAAAGAAAAACAAGGAGGAGTCTCTAAATTAAAAAAAAAGTAAAACCCAATTAATAATATTAATAATAAAAAAATTACCATTCACAGGAACCAACTTAGGAAATTCTTTATCAACCTAAATGAGGAAAAAGGAAAACAATTATAAAAATCTTAAGACTGTTTTATTTGCTCATTAGTCAAAAACACAAAGATCACACGTGTCTCCTTGTTACTTGGTAAGATAAAACCCAAACTGCTGAGCTCTCTGAATCGTTCTCTGAATCGTTCACTGAATCGTTCACTGAATGGTTCTCTGAATGGTTCTCTGAATGGTTCTCTGAATCGTTCACTGAATGGTTCTCTGAATCGTTCTCTGAATCGTTCACTGAATCGTTCTCTGAATCGTTCACTGAATCGTTCTCTGAATGGTTCTCTGAATGGTTCTCTGAATCGTTCACTGAATGGTTCTCTGAATCGTTCTCTGAATCGTTCACTGAATCGTTCTCTGAATCGTTCTCTGAATGGTTCTCTGAATCGTTCACTGAATGGTTCTCTGAATCGTTCTCTGAATCGTTCTCTGAATCGTTCTCTGAATCGTTCACTGAATGGTTCTCTGAATCGTTCTCTGAATCGTTCACTGAATCGTTCTCTGAATCGTTCTCTGAATCGTTCTCTGAATCGTTCACTGAATGGTTCTCTGAATCGTTCTCTGAATGGTTCTCTGAATCGTTCACTGAATCGTTCTCTGAATCATTCTCTGAATCGTTCTCTGAATCGTTCACTGAATCGTTCACTGAATGGTTCACTGAATCGTTCAGTACTTCTGTGCAGCTCTGCCTGTGAATCAGAATCCAATAAGCTGAAACATGGCCGAACGTTTTGCTCTGCTTGCGATCGTTATGGGAACAGCTGATGGTGAACAATACACTGATTAGCAGAAGCTGCTAAAACAATCACATGATTCCTGCGACCATTCTGTTTAGTTCGTTCAAATCACTATATTAGCTGTTTGCAAACAGACAGCAGCCTGAAAAATAAAATAAATGCTACTTCCTTGCTTTTAAAGACATGAGACGGAGACTTCGAGGAGGGCTTGAGTGACATGGCCCCCAAATGACTCAATCCTCTTGGTTCAGTGAGTACGTTTCACTGACATGAAAAGAGGAGGGGGCGGGGGGCTGCTTGGGTGACCCTTTTGGTCTAGAGGGAGAGACAGGAGAGCGCAGCTACATTTGGGAAATGAACGACTCTTTTCGGTAAGTGATTCAGTTCAGTTGATCACTCAGATGATTTGTTTGTTTTGAACAAATCGTTCATGTACAACACATCACCAGACTGAAGAATGTTTGTCATGGACATGTGGAGGAAAACAAAAACCACTCTGGTCGAGTTAGAAGAAAAGTCTTGGTATGATAAATAGTCAGTTATAGGTGAAGATTCTTACGTCCTTCGTAGAAATGTGATGCTTTTCTCAAGCAAAAGAAGCGGCTGGGTTCAAACTTTTGTCTTCACTGAGAATAGAGCTGCTGATAGCACCAAGAGCTGTGCAGTTTCTCCTCGCTATCTACCCCGTCTCGTTTCTCCAGCAAACTGATCCAAAGAAAATCGAGAGCAGGAACATCTACAAAGTTCAGAAACCTTACGTACATGACAGCGAGGTGCTGATGTGCTAAAAAGTGTTCCTTTTTAATTGACTGTAGATTTAAGTATAACTTCACAAAAGGCCCAATTTCCTCCTTTAATATGAATTAGCTGTAACCTGTAATTAAGACTTCCTGATAAAATAAGATCCTCATTCTGTTAACCACATGACTTTATTTCAATGTAACCTCAAGCATAAAGACAACTTAAGACTTTCTTAAAATCTTATCCTCCATCATAATATAATATAATATAATATAATATAATATAATATAATATAATATAATATAATATAATATAATGTTGAAGTAGTAATAACAGAATTCATGTTCAGCTGAATGAGTTTCGGGTCGTCTAGAGGTGGATCTATGACTTGATCACCAAAACTCCAATAGAAATAACTCTTATGAACACAGGTGTAAATACCTTCAGCTCTCAGCCAACGATATTTATTTAATTCTAACTTTGCGGAGCTGTTGGCTCCCATGTTTGTGAACTGATTTGTCATGAGGCCCACTTGCACAGAAAGCTGCTGCAGAATGCTGCTGCTCGTCTCCTCACGGGGAAAAACAAGTGTGAGCGCAAATCCCCCGTCTTAGCTTCCCTGCACTGGCTTCTCATTGCTTCCAGTTGCTTGTAGAATAGATTTTAAAATTTTATTGCTTGTTTTTAAAGTTCTAAACGGCCTAGCCCCCCTGCACCTGACCGAGCTTCTCAAACCTCATGTGCTACTGGTGACCCCAAGAACCAGACTTAAAACTAAAGGTGACCGGGCCTTTATGGCGGCTGCCCCCCCCCCCCCCCCCGGCTATGGAACAACCTGCCCGAGCAGATCCGCTCTGCCAGCTCGGTTGATGTTTTTAAATCATTCTTAAAGTCTGATCTCTTTCTCCTGACTTTTAATCAAAGCTGAGTGGTCACTTTGAGAATTTTTTATTAAGTTTCCATTTAGTTTTATATGCGCATGTATTTTAATGTATCTTAATATATTTTAATACAGATATGTGTTTATATATATGGTCATTTTATCATTATGTGTTGTTTTGTGTTTGTACAGCACTTTGGCCAACTGAGGTTGTTAAAATGTGCTCTCTAAATAAAGTTTGAGGTGAGTTGAGTTGAGAAAAAGGCCTGTTTTCCTGAACAATATGGTTTAGGTATATTTGCACGGGTTTAGCCATCACAAAAAGTTGCATAACGTCAGTGGCTCAGGCCCTCAGTCTTGTAGGACATCCACAGGATCGGGACAGTTGTAACATCACTGTTTGTGTCGTTTAAAAAGCACACCTGATTCAAATCATATAAACCGTCAGCAGGTTAGGAGGGAAGCAAAATGGAAGCAGGGATAGAAAAAGGCTGTGGTCTCTCTCTCTCTCTCTCTCTCTCTCTCTCTCTCTCTCTCTCTCTCGCCACCCTGTGGGGCTGTGGAAGCATGAGGCCCAATGCAGGGGAAGACAAGCAAGTTCAACTTTGCTGGGAGTTCCTGGTTGAGCTGTTAGAGCTTTCACGCTGCACTTTACAATGAAAAAGGATTTGGTTCTCACAAGTTGCTCCGACAGGATCAGAGTGGAGCTGCTGGATCTTTGAGCTCCTGTGTTTCCCTTCTGCTCAGTGAGGCGGCTGTTGCTGCGACGCTGTGAGCAGGAAAGTTTGACAAGAAAACCCCGAAAACCTTTATTCTCACAATCCATATGATCGAGTGCTAAACTTTGAGGGGACTGTAGTCTTTGTGAGTATCTCATTTCAAAGCTCTTGGCTTAATTTTAGATTTCTGTGGAAGAAAGATCAGGTATTTACCTGTTTTTTTAGGCCGACAGGTTGATCTGAAGAGCCTGAAGAAAGCATATAAGAACAGAATTAAACCACTTTAAGTCAAAAGTCAAAAGTCAGCTTGAATGGAGTTTATAAAAACGACAAACACAAGTAACATCCAGTTAAAGAGGATCAATGAAATGAGAGAAAGCAGCTTGAAACACATGCATGTGTATGTGTTTGTACAGTGTACATACACATGCATGTGTATGTGTTTGTACAGTGTACACTGTGCATTTGTCTATATATGTTGGCTGTATATAGATTTATATACATAGAGGATATGTATTTGCGGGCATATAGAAGTGTGGATGAGTGTCTATGTTGGATACATAACTCATGAATTTATACAGTTATAATGGCTAATTTATATTAATGAAGTATTACTACATAATGACGATAAGTAAAAATCAGATATAAATTAGTTCATTTCATGGGATATATTACATTTCAGAAAATGTTAGCCAGCTGGATTATTATGAATTAATATATATATATATATATATATATATATATATATATATATATATATATATATATATATATATATATATATGAATTAATTCACAACAGAGATGTGGTGAAAATTAAAAAAACAAAAAATAAAACAAACAAAAAAAAACAGTTTAACTTTATTCTGCTAACTTTCTGTTTTTCTGTAGATTCTTTTGTTTTCTTTTATGTTCAATATAAACTTTTTTTCCATTCAATATTTTTATACATATTTCTTTTGAAATGGTTGTGCTTTCACTTGGTGTTTTTCCTGTTCTCACCTACCTCTTGCTCTCTGCTTCCATACCCACACAACAAATAATACAACTACAACCAGAAACACAGCTCCAGTAAGTATCCCAGACACAGTCACAGACTTCTTATCTGATTGAGGAAGAAAGAAACAACTATTACTTTGACTGAAATACAAAGGCTTGCCCGCCATTTACTCCCTTTGTGGTGATGCATCTTTATGTTTATGTTTGTATGTTTAAAGACGAGAATGCAAAATTTGGGACCAAACAACAAAAAGCCAGGAATAAAAAAAACCAAATGGTGGTACCAAAGGCAAAGCCAGGATTGAGCTGGATTTTCTTGCACTCTGTGTTTGCGGTTGAACTGCAGTTCCTTATTATTTCCTCATCTTTTTCACACCTAGATAAGAGGATGGAAAAAGATCAATTCAAAGCTCGAAGAACTGACAGGAGTGACGCTGTCTGTAGAAGAAATCTGTGAATTATCCCCACTTCAGCTCGGGTTCATTTGAACACAACAAAGCAAGTTCAATTATAAATAAATGAATGAGTGAATGAATGAACCCAAGCACTTCTCCTCTCAGTCACTGTGGACGAACACAGCATCACCACATGTGATCTGTAGTTGGGTAAACAGACGTGGTCAGTTGGTGTAACCAAAGTTTCTTGTAAAAAATCTGATACTGCGCAGATAAGTTCCTCTGAATCTGATGTCATCAGTCTACTACACTGTAAAAAGTTAAATTTAAAATTATTTTAAACCAACTGAGCCAAAAATAGAGAGAAAACACGGCGTCTGCGTCATACTGACTCACTCAGTACAACTAAACCCACTATTATCAAAGTGAGAGATGGAATATTTTAAACATACCTTCATCAGTACACTTACAGAACTTTAAGAAAATTAAAGTTATTAAAAATTATCTAATACTTGTCATGTTTCCATGGTTACACCATCTTACAGTTTAATGGGACTTAACCTTCACTTTGTTAAAAATGGTTAAAAAAAAAAAAACATCTTACATGTTGTTTTAACAAGTTAAAAGCAGATTTTTGATTTGGACGTCACACCAACCCTAATTTGTCACTGACTCAGTTTCAAAAACTCACCTCAAGCACGTCTTGCACATCTCACAGGCTTGGTCAGGAGCACAAAACCCTCCAGATTTGCACTGACATTCAGTGTTTTGTGTGTGGGTGCACGGCCTCACAACTTCCTGATCTAAGAGAGAGAAAACAACACGAAGATGATGACGTGTAATCAAAGTGCCCGCTTAGAAAAGTGAAGAAATGTGAAAGTGAAGAAGTCAAGCTGAAGAACCAGAGCGACACTGGGTGCATCTGAAACACTGTGGGAGCTGGTTTGAGTGCTCAGTGTAAGCTCCATCATCACACTCTTCACATGTTCCTCTCTGTCCTTCTTTGGTGCATGCAGATATCAAATAGTAACCTAACAAACACAAACACAAACACAAAAACAAACAAACAAACAAACAAACAAACAAACAAACAGACGGTAACATTTATAATCTGCTCTACGCTTCAGCTTGTGACCGAGATAAACTCAGAGCAGAATAAATAAACCGTGTCTCCATGTGGCTCACCAGCTGGACAGTTCAAACAGCAGATGCTACCGCTCAGGTACTCCTCTTCCCTGCAGTGGTGCTCCAGTTGGAAGGCCCCCACAGGTCTGGGTGGCCAGATCAAAACCATCAAGACCTTTGACAGAAAGAGAAGAAGAGCTGAAACCATGAAGAGTTTAACTAGCAGAGAAATAGACACATTTTTGGTCTTGATCGATTGGTCTTAATTTGTACTACTATTGTTTGGTGTCAGTAAATGGTATTTTTAAAACATTAATTTATTCTATCTTTTGTAAAAACTGCGTTATCAGCGTTGTAGCTCTTTTGAGTGATACCTCATTTGACCAACTCCGTACAGGGCCTTTCATGGTTATGATAACATGAAGAAGTTAAATTTGATTTATTTAAGATTAATGTAATTACTGTTTTTTCATATCTGAATCTCAAAGTACTGAAAATGGGATTATTGCTTTACTGTCACTGTTGCCCCAAGAATGTTTGGCTGCAACAGCCCAACTCATCAACCCAACCCAGTAAGCTTATTATTATTAATTAAAATACACTCATGAAGTCCATCGGACAGGATTTTTACTTCCCAATTATTGAAAAGTGCAGCTGTGGGTGGCTCAGTCTCCTCACACGCTTCATCTGATACAGACTTTCTGAATTTAAGCCTTGATTAAAATCACTGTGAGCAAGAGAGACAAACCCATCAGAGTATTTTTATTCTTCAACCACATCATGATTTTTTTTCTCACCTGAGCAGTAAATTAACCTGGAGTAAAAAAAGAGAGAAAAAAGCCTTTAAATGAAAAAAATGCCCCCCAAATTTTTTTGGAACAGAGATATTTATTTATTGTCCCTTTTAACAAAATTCACACAAAAATACTGCTGTCATTTTGTTCTCTCTCTCTCTGTCTGTCTGTCTGTCTGTCTATATACATATATATATATATATATATATATATATATATATATATATATATATATATATATATATATATATATATAATCTCACATTTGATAAACTGGGCGGTTTTGGTAAACATTTCTGTCAACATGAATTCTTTTAATGCAGAATCTATTTATTTTTAGCCATTTTGAAAAGGGGCTGTTCTAAATTTCAGCTGCCAGTGGTGGAAATATTATCCTTAAAGGGTTAGAATACATTATAATTTTATATATTTTCAAACATGCTTCTAATGAAAATGTTTGTCATGCTGGTGACACAGAGGTCTCTGTAACTCATCTATCAAATATGATTCATTCGGCTGTGACGTGTTCAGTCTCCTTAAACTGAGAAATTCTGCACCTGAATAATAAGCCAGAAAAAAAATTCATTCTGACTTTTTTTCTGAGAAAACAAACAAACAAACAAACAAAACAAAAACAGAGACAAGCAACAAGGCGGTCTTTTGATGACCTCTGAGTCTGGGGCAGAGCGGGGTCTCACTCCCGGACCACACTCACCATCTGAAGCAGGAACTTGTTCATGCTTCTGTAGAAAAGTCCAAATCCAGAAGCACGCATGTCATCATCGTTTCTCCACACCTGTCTGTCAACAAACTGCTTTCTTCTTTGACGCTCTACGTCCTCCTGGTCATACGTTTACAGCAGGTGGGACGACGTCGAGTGAGTGTCAGTGACGTACTCGGTGGGCGGAGCCACACATCCTACATCACAGACTGTTTAACACCAGCGAGGGGACAAAATATACCGTTCACTTCTTAAAAATAACAACGAGAAAGCTTCGCATCCAAAAGCTCGCAGCTCCGCTTTCTTTAATCAGCCCTCATTCTTCTGTTTGCCTGCAGCTCTCAGATAGAAAACAGGAAGGAGGGTCCAACTGAACATCCTGAGCTGGGATGATGTCTCGTTGGTTGGGCTGACAGCTCTCAGTTCCGTTTTGTTGATCGAGATGCTACACACACACTTTGATGGCAGAATAAGAAGAAGTTCATCCTTCACAAACAAATCATTGATGAGGGTCTGATGTCATTGTTCTCACGAGGGAATTCATATTTATTATTTATTTATCTGGTAACATTTATATTACAGCGGTTCACTGTTCTTAATCATTTTGACTTTTTACTTCAGGAATGACTTTCAGCAGTTTACGTCTGCGTGCTGCGAGGACATGATAAGAGCAGGGCGGAGCCTGAAACCCACAGGACTGTTTCTCCAGATAAGATGTTCATGTTACAGGAACATGAGCAGAGTTTCTCTGAGCTCATCTGTTGCTGGAGTGTAAAGCAAAATCCAAATAATGAGGAAATATTGTTTTGCCCTTTCTTACAAGGTTTTTTGTAAGAAAAGCAAAATAGAGAGGAGCAAATCATCTATATCAAACATGTTTAACAGTAAGAGCTTTGTACCGCAGCTTTGTGTTGATGGCAGTTTTATAGTTTTATAAAAAAGCAGGAGAGTGAAAATACTAACATATTCAAGCACAACTTCAGTTACTCTGATGACCTTTGACCTGAGCAGAAGTCAAAGGTCATCAGTCTGTGAATCCACTGAAGTAAAAGTAAAAAGTGCTTCTTTAAAATCTCAACGTGCTGAGTGCTTGTTTTTAAATGAGGGTGTGTGTGTGTGTGTGTGTGTGTGTGTGATGGGGGGGGGGGGGGTTAAAGCTGTCAGTCAGACCTGAGCTCCAGGTTAGGGTTAGGGGTTAGGGTTAGGGTTAGGGTTAGTAGGGTTAGGGTTAGGGTTAGGGTTAGGGTTAGTAGGGTTAGGTGAGGGGTAAAGGATCTGCCCCTGATGGAATGGGGCAGTTGGTGCACCGTCCATCCCACTGCGGTATCCATCCCTCCCCCACCCCGTCGAATTTTGGGGGTATGGAGCCCCATACCCCATAGGGGGACGACGCTGCCGTCCCCTATAATGGACTTGCGTCCACTGAGCTTGCCTGAAGCTCATTTGCTCAATGTCTTGTATTTTTTAGTAAATGTATATATATATTTTTTTATGGTTTTTTTAAGTTTATTAATGTAAATAAATGGATGAAATAAAATTTTTTAAATGTAAATAAAAATCAATTGTTTTTAAGGAAAAACAATGAAAACACTACGTGAAAACAAAAAACTCCCTGAGAAACAAAAAATAAGTGCCCAAAGGAACGACGTTTCGACCTCTCAAGGTCTTCTTCAGGTCAGGGCACCACAATTAAATTGGCTGCAGGCTGCTTCAGAGCTGTTACTTCTACAAGTGTCTGAGTACAAATGAGAGCTCTTCCGTTTGGCTTCTCCTTTTATACCCTTGGCTTGGCTTGAGTTTCACTTTTGTTTTCAACTTATTGCATCTACTCTTAATACAATGAATTTGTTCCTTTAACCTTTTGCAATATGATAAATTTGTATTTTTATTTAGCTTTTTAACTTTATGAATTATATCTAGTATAAATTGAAACCCTATAATCATATAATAAATTATTTATTTAACTTAATGTATAATAAAAGTAAATGTTTTTTAATTAGAATTAAATGATAAATAAGCATTAATCAAAAAATGCCCGATCGTAACCTTTACCGTTAGAAATAGTAAAATAAGAATTATGATTAGGGTTAAGGCCGATTGGGGTTAGGGTTAGAGCCAGCGGCTAGGGTTAGGGTTAGAGCCAGCGGCTAGGGTTAGGGTTAGAGCCAGCAGCTAGGGTTAGGGTTAGAGCCAGCAGCTAGGGTTAGGGTTAGGGCCAGCAGCTAGGGTTAGGGTTAGAGCCAGCAGCCAGGGTTAGGGTTAGAGCCAGCAGCCAGGGTTAGGGTTAGGGCCAGCGGCTAGGGTTAGGGTTAGGGCCAGCGGCTAGGGTTAGGGTTAGAGCCAGCGGCTAGGGTTAGGGTTAGAGCCAGCGGTTAGGGTTAGGGTTAGGGTTAGGGTTAGGGGTTAGGGTTAGGGTTAGGGTTAGGGTTAGGGTTAGGGTTAGGTTAGGGTTAGGGTTAGGGTTAGGTTAGGGTTAGGGTTAGGGTTAGGGTTAGGGTTAGGGTTAGGGGTTAGGGGTTAGGGTTAGGGGTTAGGTTTAGGGTTAGGGTTAGGGTTAGGGTTAGGGTTAGGGTTAGGGTTAGGGTTAGGGTTAGGTTAGGGTTAGGGTTAGGGTTAGGTTGGTGTATATTTACAGTGACACCCCCCGCTTCATCCGTCGACTGGGCGGTTGTATGGGTATGTCAAGGGCTTGCACGGGCCGGCGCATGTCGTTCAAACCACTAGTTCCAGTCATCAACTTTCTCCCCGGTGTAGGGGAGAGAAGAGGAGAGTGGGAGGATGAGAGAGAGTGGGAGGATGAGCGAGAGAGAGAGAAAGAGAGAGAGAGAGAAAAGAGTAAGAGAGGAGCAGAAGGAGAATGAAAAGGGGAGGGGGGAATTTGTGGAGGGCATGTGTGTATAAGGTTAATATTTGGGTTTAGATTTAAATAGAGGGTTCAGGGGTGAGGGTTAGGTTTAGGGTTAGAGTGGGTGAGTTTTATGTTTTATAGTTAGAGGGTTAGGGTTAGGTTTTGAGGCTAGGGTTAGGTTTTAGAGTTAGTCAGGGTTAGGTTTAGGGTTAGGTTTTAGAGTTAGATGGTTAGGGTTAGGTTTAGGGTTAGGGTTAGGGTTAGGTTTTAAGGCTAGGGTTAGGTTTTACAGTTAGATGGTTAGGGTTAGGTTTAGGGTTAGGGTTAGGGTTAGGTTTTAAGGCTAGGGTTAGGTTTTAGAGTTAGATGGTTAGGGTTAGGTTTAGGGTTAGGGTTAGGTTTTAAGGCTAGGGTTAGGTTTTAGAGTTAGATGGTTAGGGTTAGGTTTAGGGTTAGGGTTAGGGTTAGGTTTTAAGGCTAGGGTTAGGTTTTAGAGTTAGATGGTTAGGGTTAGGTTTAGGGTTAGGGTTAGGTTTTAAGGCTAGGGTTAGGTTTTAGAGTTAGAGGGTTAGTTAGGGTTAGGGTTTTTAGAGTTAGAGGTTAGAGGTAGAGTTAGAGAGTTAGGGGGTCCGGGTGAGGCTTAGGGCCAGGGAGAGTTTTTGGGGGCCAAGGGTGGGTTCAGATTAGAGGTTTAGGGTGTGTGGATGTTAAAATTGTGCGTATTGTTAAGGAATCAGAGGTAATGTAAACCTTAGAATCTTAGGTTAAAAAATTGTTAGAAGTCGTTAGGTGTTTGCAGAGATTTGTAAGACCGTTGCTCTGGTCAGGTTTACTTTCAAGAAAATTATTTTGTTAAGTGAATGTGTTGAAAGTGGATTGTAAAAGTGAAAAAACCAAACATTTAGTGTTTTTATGATTATTTAGTTGCAGTTGACTGAGTTATTTTAAGGTAGAGATTGTAGCATAATACTTAGGTGAGTGAGTTAGTGTAATAGTTACAGGTTTATAGTTGAGTTTTGTTGGTAAGGTATGTTTTAGTGTTTTTAAGAGTATTTAGTTGCAGTTGACTGTGAGTTATTTTAAGGTAGAGATTGTTGCATATTACATTGGTGAGTGAGTTAGTGTAATAGTTACAGGTTAATAGTTGAGTTTTGTTTTAGTGTTTTTATGATTATTTAGTTGCACTTGACTGTGAGTTATTTTAAGGTAGAGATTGTAGCATATTACTTTGGTGAGTGAGTTAGTTTAATAGTTACAGGTTTATAGTTGAGTTTTGTTGGTAAGGTTTGTTTTAGTGTTTTTAAGATTTAGTTGCAGTTGACTGCGAGTTATTTTAAGGTAGAGATTGTAGCATATTACATTGGTCCAGCGCTGGAGTAATTAAAGACTAAATTTCAGAACACGTCCTCAGTAGTGGACCTTGAGATCATCGGGTGTTTCGGCCATTATCACTAGACACCCTCTCTCAAGGAAGGCCCCACGGGTTTGATCAGATCCCGTGTTGTGTTCTGTATCCAATTAGTGTGGTTTTTTGATTAAGAGTTTGACATATTTGTGGTTATTGCTATAGATTGGTTGTTTGAGTAGTTCCAGGGTATTTGAGTAATTATTGAGTGGGTTTTGAAGTATTAGGTTTTTTGTTTTTGTGTGGTCTGAGAGTTATTTTTCTTATTTACTAGGAGTTGGGCTAGGATAAGGTTGAAATTAGGGCTATTTTGTTTTTCAAATTTGTGTACTTTTGTAGTAGCAAAGTTATTTTTTAGCATTTATGAAATCTTAGGGTAAATGATTAGTGTTAATTCAGTGTTTGATTGATATATATTTTTGTATTTGGAAAGTTTTTTGTGCTGTTTTAGGAAGTCTTTTGGTATTCCTGAGTTGTGAGAAAACTTAATTTTTGCTATACGAGATGGGCTCATTTAATGTGGTTCCTTGTAAGCTATAATGTTTGTAGAAAGTTGTAGACTAATGTTATTTTTTTAGAAAGGCAAATAGAGTGAGTTCTGTATTTCCCTGTCTGCTCTAATTTTTTTAGGAAAACAAATTATATATATTTTTAAAAAAATAAAAGATCTTAAAGGATTATTTTGTGTTAGGTGAATTATTAGAAATTGCATTTAGTCAGAGGAGAGGTCTAGGTTTTGTTTTGCAATATATAATTTAATATATATTATAAAGAGGAGGAAGGAATGCAGGAGGGGGGGTTTTTTGAGAGTTTCCTTTGGTGGGTCCAAGGTAGATCCCTAACGTCCCGGTGCATCCGCGGCCTGGTCCCTTGATGGACCAGGGGATGTGAATTTGAGGGAATGTGGCAATTTAAAGGAGTCCAATTGTGTTTAGATGGGGTATGCTCAGATTTGGCGTGTGTGGTGCAGAGATGGGCTGTTGTGTGAGCGAGGCTAATCCTCATAGAAGACTGGGTTACAATTAAGGTCCTGATCCCCTGGACCACCACTCCCGTAGTGCTGCCCTAGAGTCGGGACACGGGGGGCTGCATACTCACCCCCTGACCAGAACCAATCACTCGTTAGCACCGCAAGGTATCCATGATCAGTCCGGTCAGGGCCTGAAGCTTCTTACTCTGTGGTCCATACACCGCTCACCAAACAGAGTAGGTTGAATTGCCCTAGTCCTACTCTGTGCTCCATACACCGCACAGCCCCAGAGTAGGAATGTGAAGAAGGAAGGAATTTAAGCTCTTCAGCTGCTGGTCTTCGGGTGAAGTGCCGGATCTTCTTCTTCTGGAGGTTCTGGAACTCTTCAGGTGGAGTGTTGAATCTTCATGTCTTCATGGAGAGAGGATTCTGGGAGATTCTGGGTCTTCGGGATCCAGGTGCAGATCTCTGTGAGTGTTGTCCTTGGATGAGTTTTGCGTCTGGCTGCATCGTTTGCTCTGTGCTCCTGGGTCATGGTTCAGGCTCTGCTGTGTCTCTCCTGATCTCATGTGGCTATTGTAGTGTTCTCAGTGGGGGGTGGCTCCTGTGTGGCATACTGCGCAGAGTTGTGTCAGTGATTTAACCCAGGGGGAGAGATTTGTTTTAAAAGTAGATTTCCAAATGTTGCTGGGAAAAGGTCTTTTTGTGTTGTTCCTTCATTTGAATTTATTTGTTTAATTTGTGTTTTAGTGGTAAATGGCTGAGCTGGGGGATGATGTTAGATTAATTATTTGTAAGGTTGTAATTTTGGGTGTTGTTGTGTAAAAAGAGTTTGTATCTGTTTCATCTTTTATGTTGATTGTTTGTTTTAGTTTGTAGTGGGAATGTATGATCCTGGGTTTGGAAATTAAGTTTTTTCAGGTTTGGGAGTTCCTGAGGGGAAGTTTTAACTTAATGTAAATGGATCTGCAGTTTTTTTGCAAGAAAGCAAAGGTTTTATGGGGAAGTATTGGAAGTATTTTAAATGTAATTCTTAAATTGGTGTGTGTAGTCTGCACCCTCAGTGAGGGATGTAGTGGAGTCCTGGGGGGTTTTTTGGAGGTGTAAGTCAGGGCTGTTGTGTTAAGCTTCTTGTCTGGGCGCCCCCCAGTGGCAGGACCCCATCACATCCCAGTCCAAGCCCAAAGCCCCGCGCAGAGAGGCCAACAGGTCCGACGCAGCGCGAAGCCAGAGAGCCCCCGCGTGTCATCCAGCGGCCAACACACCGCCGTGAGTCCACTGATGTTTGGGTTTTTAAGAGGTACTATGGGTAATGTAAATATTTGTGTACAAGGAAAGGGTTATATTTAAAACAGGCTCTGTGTTGTATGCCATGTTTGACAGCAGAGATTGTTGCTGTTGGTTTGTCAATAGTAGAGGGTCCTGGCGGCCATTTTTGTAGTGCAAATGTCTGTTTATAAATCAACACATACTATTACACGTTTAGAGGTGAAAGTGTTTAATTGAGTTTTTTAAGTTTGTTTTGTTTAAATAGTTAGTACCCAGTTCGAGAGTGTTTATGTTTTGTAAGTTATGTGATGACTATATTATGAGGTAATAAATTTGTGACACTAGTTTATTTGGGGGAGTTTTCTGAGGGTGATTGAGATACTAGTGTAGTGGGAGAGGATTGTTTTTTAACAGGCTCTGTGTCTTATGCCTCATTGGACACCAGAGAGGGGTTTATGAACAAGCTCTGTGGCTAATGTAGCGTCAACCAACAGAGGAGGCTGTTCTTGAACAGGCTCCGTGTCCTATGCCTTCTTGGACATCAGAGGGATTTGTGAACAAACTCTGTGGTCAACGTGATGTCAACCAGCAGAGAAGGCTGTTCTTGAACAGGCTCCGTGTCCTATGCCTTCTTGGACATCAGAGGGATTTGTGAACAAACTCTGTGGCCAACGTAATGTCAACCAGCAGAGAAGGCTGTTCTTGAACAGGCTCCGTGTCCTATGCCTTCTTGGACATCAGAGGGATTTGTGAACAAACTCTGTGGCCAACGTGATGTCAACCAGCAGAGAAGGCTGTTCTTGAACAGGCTCCGTGTCCTATGCCTTCTTGGACATCAGAGGGATTTGTGAACAAACTCTGTGGCCGACTTGACATCAGCTTACAGAGAAGGCTGTTCTTGGACAAGCTCTGTATTCCAGAGCAGGTATGTGCTGTAGATGGAGGGTTTTTCCGGCCTGCTCCTTCATCTGTGCTGTCCCCCTCGGTGATGGTTCCAGGTCTGTGGAGTCTTGCCTGTCCTTGCTGCTCTTGGAGTGTTCACAGGAGGGGGTCCTTATTGTGTGGTGTGTAGAGCCGTTTGTGGCTTTTGTTCTGTGTAGGAATAGGAGGCTTTTGAGTGTTTGGAGGTAATCTATTGTTTTATAAATGTTGGTATGTAATTTTGAAATGATGTGTAGGAAATGAAAGGTTATATTTTAAATAGAGTGTCCGTTCTTTGAAGTTTGGTTGGCTAATGTGAAGTTAAAGGTTTTTTTTAGAAAATGTTTTATTGTCTTGTTTTGTTTCAGAGGGCTTTAGTTCATTGAGTATGTTAATTAGGAGGCCATTTTTGTAGTCCATTTACAGGGGCCATATTTGTAGTCCATGTGTTACTGTGTTGGTCCCGGGGAGCCATATTTGTAGTCCCTGCACTGTGTCATTGTGTATTTAATTTAGAGTGATATTACCTTGTGGGCAGGGGGAAGAGTGTGTGTTTTTTGATATGAGTATATTCAAGAGTGTTTAGTTATTATTTAGTATGACTTAATGTTGAATTAAGTGTTAATTCTAAACTTGGATTTTTAATGTTCTAACAAGAATTTATTTTTGTAGTGCATGCAGAGGGGAAAGAGGTTAGTTATTATGTTGTTTAAATCAATGTGAAATTAAATGTTAAGTCGAAACTTGTTTTTTGTTCCCTTTTAAAATTAATTGAGTTTTTTAAGATGAGGAGTTAGAAAAAAAATGTTTTTTGTTGAGTTTGTGGGCTATTGGAGTTTTGGCCACTAGAGGTCAGTGTTCCCTTTAAAATTATGTTATGAGTGGTGTGGAGTTTTTAGGCCACTAGAGGTCAGTGTTTTATTTAAAATTGTGTTTAAGGTGTTGATATTGATGATGAGTCATTTAGAGGTGAGTGCTTTTTTGTTTTACTAGAGATGAGGAGTTGGAAAAAAATTGTTGAGTTTGTGGGCTATTGGTGGTGAGAGGTTTGGAAGATCAGAGGTGTGGAGCTTTGGCCACTAGAGGTCAGTGTTGTCTTTAAAATTATGTTATGGGTGGTGTGGAGTTTTAGGCCACTAGAGGTCAGTGTTGTCTTTAAAATTATGTTATGGGTGGTGTGGAGTTTTAGGCCACTAGAGGTCAGTGTTGTCTTTAAAATTATGTTATGGGTGGTGTGGAGTTTTAGGCCACTAGAGGTCAGTGTTTTCTTTAAAAGTATGTTATGGGTGGTGTGGAGTTTTAGGCCACTAGAGGTCAGTGTTTTCTTTAAAAGTATGTTATGGGTGGTGTGGAGTTTTAGGCCACTAGAGGTCAGTGTTTTCTTTAAAATTATGTTATGGGTGGTGTGGAGTTTTAGGCCACTAGAGGTCAGTGTTTTCTTTAAAATTATGTTATGGGTGGTGTGGAGTTTTAGGCCGCTAGAGGTCAGTGTTTTCTTTAAAATTATGTTATGGGTGGTGTGGAGTTTTAGGCCACTAGAGGTCAGTGTTGTCTTTAAAATTATGTTATGGGTGGTGTGGAGTTTTAGGCCACTAGAGGTCAGTGTTGTCTTTAAAATTATGTTATGGGTGGTGTGGAGTTTTAGGCCACTAGAGGTCAGTGTTTTCTTTAACGTTATGTTATGGGTGGTGTGGAGTTTTAGGCCACTAGAGGTCAGTGTTGTCATTAAAATTATGTTGAAGGTGTTGATATTGGTATGGGAAGAAGAGGTGGGGAAGGAATAAAGAGAGAGAGAGAGAGAGAGAGAGAGAGAGAGAGAGAGAGAGAGAGAGAGAGAGAGAGAGAGAGAGAGATATGTTATATGGAGCAGAACTGAGGGATGGTTATTTCTATCTAGAAAAGTACTTAATCCATCTCTCAAATCGGACTAGACTTGCGTTCATTTCCTAACATACTCTCAGGAAAGGATGGAAAATGAGGTTTGGAGGCAGGAGAGTAGAGATAGGTCACAGGCAACATAACTAAGGCGTGGTTGCGCCTATCTAGGCGCGTGCTTAATCCACCCCCCAAACTTTTTGTAAGCTTGCGTCAGTTATCCGTTATTATCTCAGAAAAGGATGGAAAAATGAGGTTTGGAGGTAGGAGAGTAGAGATAGGTCACAGGCAACATAACTAGGGCGTGGTTGCGCCTATCTAGGCGCGTGCTTAATCCACCCCCCAAACTTTTTGTAAGCTTACGTCAGTTACCAGTTATTATCTCAGGAAAGGATGGAAAAATGAGGTTTGGAGGCAGGAGAGTAGAGATAGGTCACAGGCAACATAACTAAGGCGTGGTTGCGCCTATCTAGGCGCGTGCTTAATCCACCCCCCAAACTTTTTGTAAGCTTGCGTCAGTTACCCGGTATTATCTCAGGAAAGGAGTGAATGAGTGAAGGAGGAAGGTGAGAGATAGGTGGGGATTGCAGAGGGAGTAGATTCGAAGGTGAGGAGCTCTGGTTAGAGTTCGTTCACCCCAGCCGATCTAGGCTGTGAATCTACTCACCTCTTCTCCCTCCGGTTAAGGAGGGAAGGGGTGAGAGATGGAGGATAGGGAGAGGTACAGGAGTTTTAAGAGGGAGTAGGGTCGAAGGTGAGGAGCTCTGGTTAGAGTTCGTTCACCCCAGCCGGTCTAGGCTGTGACTCTACTCACCTCTTCTCCCTCCGGTTGAGGAGGGAAGGGGTGAGAGATGGAGGGGATAGGGAGAGGTGCAGGAGTTTTAAGAGGGAGTAGGGTCGAAGGTGAGGAGCTCCGGTTAGAGTTCGTTCACCCCAGCCGGTCTAGGCTGTGACTCCACTCACCTCTTCTCCCTCCGGTTAAGGAGGGAAGAGGGGAGAGAGGGAAAATAGATAGGAGTTTGAGGTTGTTGAGACTTTGCTAGGAACAGGTGTGGTAGAACTGTCCGAAGGCTCTGGCTGGTTAGGTTGGTGTATATTTACAGTGACACCCCCCGCTTCATCCGTCGACTGGGCGGTTGTATGGGTATGTCAAGGGCTTGCACGGGCCGGCGCATGTCGTTCAAACCACTAGTTCCAGTCATCAACTTTCTCCCCGGTGTAGGGGAGAGAAGAGGAGAGTGGGAGAGAGAGAGAGTGAGAGAGAGAGAGAGAGAGTGAGAGAGAGAGAGAGAGTGAGAGAGTGAGAGAGAGAGAGGAGCAGAAGGAGAATGAAAAGGGGAGGGGGGAATTTGTGGAGGGCATGTGTGTATAAGGTTAATATTTGGGTTTAGATTTAAATAGAGGGTTCAGGGGTGAGGGTTAGGTTTAGGGTTAGAGTGGGTGAGTTTTATGTTTTATAGTTAGAGGGTTAGGTTTTAAGGCTAGGGTTAGGTTTTAGAGTTAGATAGTTAGGGTTAGGTTTTAAGGCTAGGGTTAGGTTTTAGAGTTAGATGGTTAGGGTTAGGGTTAGGTTTAGGGTTAGGGTTAGGTTTTAAGGCTAGGGTTAGGTTTTAGAGTTAGATGGTTAGGGTTAGGTTTAGGGTTAGGGTTAGGTTTTAAGGCTAGGGTTAGGTTTTAGAGTTAGATGGTTAGGGTTAGGGTTAGGTTTAGGGTTAGGGTTAGGTTTTAGAGTTAGATGGTTAGGGTTAGGTTTAGGGTTAGGTTTTAAGGCTAGGGTTAGGTTTTAGAGTTAGATGGTTAGGGTTAGGTTTAGGGTTAGGTTTTAAGGCTAGGGTTAGGGTTGGTTAGGGTTAGAGGTTAGAGTTAGGGGGTCCGGGTGAGGCTTAGGGCCAGGGAGAGTTTTTGGGGGCCAAGGGTGGGTTCAGATTAGAGGTTTAGGGTGTGTGGATGTTAAAATTGTGTGTATTGTTAAGGAATCAGAGGTAATGTAAACCTTAGAATGTTAGGTTAAAAAATTGGTAGAAGTCGTTAGGTGTTTGCAGAGATTTGTAAGACCGTTGCTCTGGTCAGGTTTACTTTCAAGAAAATTATTTTGTTAAGTGAATGTGTTGAAAGTGGATTGTAAAAGTGAAAAAACCAAACATTTAGTGTTTTTATGATTATTTAGTTGCAGTTGACTGTGAGTTATTTTAAGGTAGAGATTGTAGCATAATACTTTGGTGAGTGAGTTAGTGTAATAGTTACAGGTTAATAGTTGAGTTTTGTTGGTAAGGTTTGTTTTAGTGTTTTTATATTTTTATTTAGTTGCAGTTGACTGTGAGTTATTTTAAGGTAGAGATTGTAGCATATTACTTTGGTGAGTGAGTTAGTTTAATAGTTACAGGTTTATAGTTGAGTTTTGTTGGTAAGGTTTGTTTTAGTGTTTTTAAGATTATTTAGTTGCAGTTGACTGCGAGTTATTTTAAGGTAGAGATTGTAGCATATTACATTGGTCCAGCGCTGGAGTAGTTAAAGACTAAATTTCAGAACACGTCCTCAGTAGTGGACCTTGAGATCATCGGGTGTTTCGGCCATTATCACTAGACACCCTCTCTCAAGGAAGGCCCCACGGGTTTGATCAGATCCCGTGTTGTGTTCTGTATCCAATTAGTGTGGTTTTTTGATTAAGAGTTTGACATATTTGTGGTTATCGCTATAGATTGGTTGTTTGAGTAGTTCCAGGGTATTTGAGTAATTATTGAGTGGGTTTTGAAGTATTAGGTTTTTTGTTTTTGTGTGGTCTGAGAGTTATTTTTCTTATTTACTAGGAGTTGGGCTAGGATAAGGTTGAAATTAGGGCTATTTTATTTTTCAAATTTGTGTACTTTTGTAGTAGCAAAGTTATTTTTTAGCATTTATGAAATCTTAGGGTAAATGATTAGTGTTAATTCAGTGTTTGATTGATATATATTTTTGTATTTGGAAAGTTTTTTGTGCTGTTTTAGGAAGTCTTTTGGTATTCCTGAGTTGTGAGGAAACTTAATTTTTGCTATACGAGATGGGCTCATTTAATGTGGTTCCTGTAAGCTATAATGTTTGTAGAAAGTTGTAGACTAATGTTATTTTTTTAGAAAGGCAAATAGAGTGAGTTCTGTATTTCCCTGTCTGCTCTAGTTTTTTAGGAAAACAAATTATATATATTTTTAAAAAAATAAAAGATCTTAAAGGATTATTTTGTGTTAGGTGAATTATAAGAAATTGCATTTAGTCAGAGGAGAGGTCTAGGTTTTGTTTTGCAATATATAATTTAATATATATTATAAAGAGGAGGAAGGAATGCAGGAGGGGGGGTTTTTTAAGAGTTTCCTTTGGTGGGTCCAAGGTAGATCCCTAACGTCCCGGTGCATCCGCGGCCTGGTCCCTTGATGGACCAGGGGATGTGAATTTGAGGGAATGTGGCAATTTAAAGGAGTCCAATTGTGTTTAGATGGGGTATGCTCAGATTTGGCGTGTGTGGTGCAGAGATGGGCTGTTGTGTGAGCGAGGCTAATCCTCATAGAAGACTGGGTTACAATTAAGGTCCTGATCCCCTGGACCACCACTCCCGTAGTGCTGCCCTAGAGTCGGGACACGGGGGGCTGCATACTCACCCCCTGACCAGAACCGATCACTCGTTAGCACCGCAAGGTATCCATGATCAGTCCGGTCAGGGCCTGAAGCTTCTTACTCTGTGGTCCATACACCGCTCACCAAACAGAGTAGGTTGAATTGCCCTAGTCCTACTCTGTGCTCCATACACCGCACAGCCCCAGAGTAGGAATGTGAAGAAGGAAGGAATTTAAGCTCTTCAGCTGCTGGTCTTCGGGTGAAGTGCCGGATCTTCTTCTTCTGGAGGTTCTGGAACTCTTCAGGTGGAGTGTTGAATCTTCATGTCTTCATGGAGAGAGGATTCTGGGAGATTCTGGGTCTTCGGGATCCAGGTGCAGATCTCTGTGAGTGTTGTCCTTGGATGAGTTTTGCGTCTGGCTGCATCGTTTGCTCTGTGCTCCTGGGTCATGGTTCAGGCTCTGCTGTGTCTCTCCTGATCTCATGTGGCTATTGTAGTGTTCTCAGTGGGGGGTGGCTCCTGTGTGGCATGCTGCGCAGAGTTGTGTCAGTGATTTAACCCAGGGGGAGATTTGTTTTAAAAGTAGATTTCCAAATGTTGCTGGGAAAAGGTCTTTTTGTGTTGTTCCTTCATTTGAATTTATTTGTTTAATTTGTGTTTTAGTGGTAAATGGC
The DNA here is from genome assembly GCA_030710495.1 of Labroides dimidiatus. Classification (NCBI taxonomy): domain Eukaryota; kingdom Metazoa; phylum Chordata; class Actinopteri; order Labriformes; family Labridae; genus Labroides; species Labroides dimidiatus. The sequence goes on from CM061153.1 coordinate 33,561,484, forward strand.
TGAGCTGGGGGATGATGTTAGATTAATTATTTGTAAGGTTGTAATTTTGGGTGTTGTTGTGTAAAAAGAGTTTGTATCTGTTTCATCTTTTATGTTGATTGTTTGTTTTAGTTTGTAGTGGGAATGTATGATCCTGGGTTTGGAAATTAAGTTTTTTCAAGTTTGGGAGTTCCTGAGGGGAAGTTTAATTTAGTGTAAATGGATCTGCAGTTTTTTTTGCAAGAAAGCAAAGGTTTTATGGGGAAGTATTGGGGCCGATGTTGTAAAGTTTAATGTGGTCATTTAAACCGTGGTTTTTAAATGTAATTCTTAAATTGGTGTGTGTAGTCTGCACCCTCAGTGAGGGATGTAGTGGAGTCCTGGGGGGTTTTTTGGAGGTGTAAGTCAGGGCTGTTGTGTTAAGCTTCTTGTCTGGGCGCCCCCCAGTGGCAGGACCCCATCACATCCCAGTCCAAGCCCAAAGCCCCGCGCAGAGAGGCCAACAGGTCCGACGCAGCGCGAAGCCAGAGAGCCCCCGCGTGTCATCCAGCGGCCAACACACCGCCGTGAGTCCACTGATGTTTGGGTTTTTAAGAGGTACTATGGGTAATGTAAATATTTGTGTACAAGGAAAGGGTTATATTTAAAACAGGCTCTGTGTTGTATGCCATGTTTGACAGCAGAGATTGTTGCTGTTGGTTTGTCAATAGTAGAGGGTCCTGGCGGCCATTTTTGTAGTGCAAATGTCTGTTTATAAATCAACACATACTATTACACGTTTAGAGGTGAAAGTGTTTAATTGAGTTTTTTAAGTTTGTTTTGTTTAAATAGTTAGTACCCAGTTCGAGAGTGTTTATGTTTTGTAAGTTATGTGATGACTATATTATGAGGTAATAAATTTGTGACACTAGTTTATTTGGGGGAGTTTTCTGAGGGTGATTGAGATACTAGTGTAGTGGGAGAGGATTGTTTTTTAACAGGCTCTGTGTCTTATGCCTCATTGGACACCAGAGAGGGGTTTATGAACAAGCTCTGTGGCTAATGTAGCGTCAACCAACAGAGGAGGCTGTTCTTGAACAGGCTCCGTGTCCTATGCCTTCTTGGACATCAGAGGGATTTGTGAACAAACTCTGTGGCCAACGTAATGTCAACCAGCAGAGAAGGCTGTTCTTGAACAGGCTCCGTGTCCTATGCCTTCTTGGACATCAGAGAGATTTGTGAACAAACTCTGTGGCCGACTTGACATCAGCTTACAGAGAAGGCTGTTCTTGAACAGGCTCCGTGTCCTATGCCTTCTTGGACATCAGAGGGATTTGTGAACAAACTCTGTGGCCGACTTGACATCAGCTTACAGAGAAGGCTGTTCTTGGACAAGCTCTGTATTCCAGAGCAGGTATGTGCTGTAGATGGAGGGTTTTTCCGGCCTGCTCCTTCATCTGTGCTGTCCCCCTCGGTGATGGTTCCAGGTCTGTGGAGTCTTGCCTGTCCTTGCTGCTCTTGGAGTGTTCACAGGAGGGGGTCCTTATTGTGTGGTGTGTAGAGCCGTTTGTGGCTTTTGTTCTGTGTAGGAATAGGAGGCTTTTGAGTGTTTGGAGGTAATCTATTGTTTTATAAATGTTGGTATGTAATTTTGAAATGATGTGTAGGAAATGAAAGGTTATATTTTAAATAGAGTGTCCGTTCTTTGAAGTTTGGTTGGCTAATGTGAAGTTAAAGGTTTTTTTTAGAAAATGTTTTATTGTCTTGTTTTGTTTCAGAGGGCTTTAGTTCATTGAGTATGTTAATTAGGAGGCCATTTTTGTAGTCCATTTACAGGGGCCATATTTGTAGTCCATGTGTTACTGTGTTGGTCCCGGGGAGCCATATTTGTAGTCCCTGCACTGTGTCATTGTGTATTTAATTTAGAGTGATATTACCTTGTGGGCAGGGGGAAGAGTGTGTGTTTTTTGATATGAGTATATTCAAGAGTGTTTAGTTATTATTTAGTATGACTTAATGTTGAATTAAGTGTTAATTCTAAACTTGGATTTTTAATGTTCTAACAAGAATTTATTTTTGTAGTGCATGCAGAGGGGAAAGAGGTTAGTTATTATGTTGTTTAAATCAATGTGAAATTAAATGTTAAGTCGAAACTTGTTTTTTGTTCCCTTTTAAAATTAATTGAGTTTTTTAAGATGAGGAGTTAGAAAAAAAATGTTTTTTGTTGAGTTTGTGGGCTATTGGAGTTTTGGCCACTAGAGGTCAGTGTTCCCTTTAAAATTATGTTATGAGTGGTGTGGAGTTTTTAGGCCACTAGAGGTCAGTGTTTTATTTAAAATTGTGTTTAAGGTGTTGATATTGATGATGAGTCATTTAGAGGTGAGTGCTTTTTTGTTTTACTAGAGATGAGGAGTTGGAAAAAAATTGTTGAGTTTGTGGGCTATTGGTGGTGAGAGGTTTGGAAGATCAGAGGTGTGGAGCTTTGGCCACTAGAGGTCAGTGTTGTCTTTAAAATTATGTTATGGGTGGTGTGGAGTTTTAGGCCACTAGAGGTCAGTGTTGTCTTTAAAATTATGTTATGGGTGGTGTGGAGTTTTAGGCCACTAGAGGTCAGTGTTGTCTTTAAAATTATGTTATGGGTGGTGTGGAGTTTTAGGCCACTAGAGGTCAGTGTTTTCTTTAAAAGTATGTTATGGGTGGTGTGGAGTTTTAGGCCACTAGAGGTCAGTGTTTTCTTTAAAAGTATGTTATGGGTGGTGTGGAGTTTTAGGCCACTAGAGGTCAGTGTTTTCTTTAAAATTATGTTATGGGTGGTGTGGAGTTTTAGGCCACTAGAGGTCAGTGTTTTCTTTAAAATTATGTTATGGGTGGTGTGGAGTTTTAGGCCGCTAGAGGTCAGTGTTTTCTTTAAAATTATGTTATGGGTGGTGTGGAGTTTTAGGCCACTAGAGGTCAGTGTTGTCTTTAAAATTATGTTATGGGTGGTGTGGAGTTTTAGGCCACTAGAGGTCAGTGTTGTCTTTAAAATTATGTTATGGGTGGTGTGGAGTTTTAGGCCACTAGAGGTCAGTGTTTTCTTTAACGTTATGTTATGGGTGGTGTGGAGTTTTAGGCCACTAGAGGTCAGTGTTGTCATTAAAATTATGTTGAAGGTGTTGATATTGGTATGGGAAGAAGAGGTGGGGAAGGAATAAAGAGAGAGAGAGAGAGAGAGAGAGAGAGAGAGAGAGAGAGAGATATGTTATATGGAGCAGAACTGAGGGATGGTTATTTCTATCTAGAAAAGTACTTAATCCATCTCTCAAATCGGACTAGACTTGCGTTCATTTCCTAACATACTCTCAGGAAAGGATGGAAAATGAGGTTTGGAGGCAGGAGAGTAGAGATAGGTCACAGGCAACATAACTAAGGCGTGGTTGCGCCTATCTAGGCGCGTGCTTAATCCACCCCCCAAACTTTTTGTAAGCTTGCGTCAGTTATCCGTTATTATCTCAGAAAAGGATGGAAAAATGAGGTTTGGAGGTAGGAGAGTAGAGATAGGTCACAGGCAACATAACTAGGGCGTGGTTGCGCCTATCTAGGCGCGTGCTTAATCCACCCCCCAAACTTTTTGTAAGCTTACGTCAGTTACCAGTTATTATCTCAGGAAAGGATGGAAAAATGAGGTTTGGAGGCAGGAGAGTAGAGATAGGTCACAGGCAACATAACTAAGGCGTGGTTGCGCCTATCTAGGCGCGTGCTTAATCCACCCCCCAAACTTTTTGTAAGCTTGCGTCAGTTACCCGGTATTATCTCAGGAAAGGAGTGAATGAGTGAAGGAGGAAGGTGAGAGATAGGTGGGGATTGCAGAGGGAGTAGATTCGAAGGTGAGGAGCTCTGGTTAGAGTTCGTTCACCCCAGCCGATCTAGGCTGTGAATCTACTCACCTCTTCTCCCTCCGGTTAAGGAGGGAAGGGGTGAGAGATGGAGGATAGGGAGAGGTACAGGAGTTTTAAGAGGGAGTAGGGTCGAAGGTGAGGAGCTCTGGTTAGAGTTCGTTCACCCCAGCCGGTCTAGGCTGTGACTCTACTCACCTCTTCTCCCTCCGGTTGAGGAGGGAAGGGGTGAGAGATGGAGGGGATAGGGAGAGGTGCAGGAGTTTTAAGAGGGAGTAGGGTCGAAGGTGAGGAGCTCCGGTTAGAGTTCGTTCACCCCAGCCGGTCTAGGCTGTGACTCCACTCACCTCTTCTCCCTCCGGTTAAGGAGGGAAGAGGGGAGAGAGGGAAAATAGATAGGAGTTTGAGGTTGTTGAGACTTTGCTAGGAACAGGTGTGGTAGAACTGTCCGAAGGCTCTGGCTGGTTAGGTTGGTGTATATTTACAGTGACACCCCCCGCTTCATCCGTCGACTGGGCGGTTGTATGGGTATGTCAAGGGCTTGCACGGGCCGGCGCATGTCGTTCAAACCACTAGTTCCAGTCATCAACTTTCTCCCCGGTGTAGGGGAGAGAAGAGGAGAGTGGGAGAGAGAGAGAGTGAGAGAGAGAGAGAGAGAGTGAGAGAGAGAGAGAGAGTGAGAGAGTGAGAGAGAGAGAGGAGCAGAAGGAGAATGAAAAGGGGAGGGGGGAATTTGTGGAGGGCATGTGTGTATAAGGTTAATATTTGGGTTTAGATTTAAATAGAGGGTTCAGGGGTGAGGGTTAGGTTTAGGGTTAGAGTGGGTGAGTTTTATGTTTTATAGTTAGAGGGTTAGGGTTAGGTTTTAAGGCTAGGGTTAGGTTTTAGAGTTAGATAGTTAGGGTTAGGTTTTAAGGCTAGGGTTAGGTTTTAGAGTTAGATGGTTAGGGTTAGGGTTAGGTTTAGGGTTAGGGTTAGGTTTTAAGGCTAGGGTTAGGTTTTAGAGTTAGATGGTTAGGGTTAGGTTTAGGGTTAGGGTTAGGTTTTAAGGCTAGGGTTAGGTTTTAGAGTTAGATGGTTAGGGTTAGGGTTAGGTTTAGGGTTAGGGTTAGGTTTTAGAGTTAGATGGTTAGGGTTAGGTTTAGGGTTAGGTTTTAAGGCTAGGGTTAGGTTTTAGAGTTAGATGGTTAGGGTTAGGTTTAGGGTTAGGTTTTAAGGCTAGGGTTAGGGTTGGTTAGGGTTAGAGGTTAGAGTTAGGGGGTCCGGGTGAGGCTTAGGGCCAGGGAGAGTTTTTGGGGGCCAAGGGTGGGTTCAGATTAGAGGTTTAGGGTGTGTGGATGTTAAAATTGTGTGTATTGTTAAGGAATCAGAGGTAATGTAAACCTTAGAATGTTAGGTTAAAAAATTGGTAGAAGTCGTTAGGTGTTTGCAGAGATTTGTAAGACCGTTGCTCTGGTCAGGTTTACTTTCAAGAAAATTATTTTGTTAAGTGAATGTGTTGAAAGTGGATTGTAAAAGTGAAAAAACCAAACATTTAGTGTTTTTATGATTATTTAGTTGCAGTTGACTGTGAGTTATTTTAAGGTAGAGATTGTAGCATAATACTTTGGTGAGTGAGTTAGTGTAATAGTTACAGGTTAATAGTTGAGTTTTGTTGGTAAGGTTTGTTTTAGTGTTTTTATATTTTTATTTAGTTGCAGTTGACTGTGAGTTATTTTAAGGTAGAGATTGTAGCATATTACTTTGGTGAGTGAGTTAGTTTAATAGTTACAGGTTTATAGTTGAGTTTTGTTGGTAAGGTTTGTTTTAGTGTTTTTAAGATTATTTAGTTGCAGTTGACTGCGAGTTATTTTAAGGTAGAGATTGTAGCATATTACATTGGTCCAGCGCTGGAGTAGTTAAAGACTAAATTTCAGAACACGTCCTCAGTAGTGGACCTTGAGATCATCGGGTGTTTCGGCCATTATCACTAGACACCCTCTCTCAAGGAAGGCCCCACGGGTTTGATCAGATCCCGTGTTGTGTTCTGTATCCAATTAGTGTGGTTTTTTGATTAAGAGTTTGACATATTTGTGGTTATCGCTATAGATTGGTTGTTTGAGTAGTTCCAGGGTATTTGAGTAATTATTGAGTGGGTTTTGAAGTATTAGGTTTTTTGTTTTTGTGTGGTCTGAGAGTTATTTTTCTTATTTACTAGGAGTTGGGCTAGGATAAGGTTGAAATTAGGGCTATTTTATTTTTCAAATTTGTGTACTTTTGTAGTAGCAAAGTTATTTTTTAGCATTTATGAAATCTTAGGGTAAATGATTAGTGTTAATTCAGTGTTTGATTGATATATATTTTTGTATTTGGAAAGTTTTTTGTGCTGTTTTAGGAAGTCTTTTGGTATTCCTGAGTTGTGAGGAAACTTAATTTTTGCTATACGAGATGGGCTCATTTAATGTGGTTCCTGTAAGCTATAATGTTTGTAGAAAGTTGTAGACTAATGTTATTTTTTTAGAAAGGCAAATAGAGTGAGTTCTGTATTTCCCTGTCTGCTCTAGTTTTTTAGGAAAACAAATTATATATATTTTTAAAAAAATAAAAGATCTTAAAGGATTATTTTGTGTTAGGTGAATTATAAGAAATTGCATTTAGTCAGAGGAGAGGTCTAGGTTTTGTTTTGCAATATATAATTTAATATATATTATAAAGAGGAGGAAGGAATGCAGGAGGGGGGGTTTTTTGAGAGTTTCCTTTGGTGGGTCCAAGGTAGATCCCTAACGTCCCGGTGCATCCGCGGCCTGGTCCCTTGATGGACCAGGGGATGTGAATTTGAGGGAATGTGGCAATTTAAAGGAGTCCAATTGTGTTTAGATGGGGTATGCTCAGATTTGGCGTGTGTGGTGCAGAGATGGGCTGTTGTGTGAGCGAGGCTAATCCTCATAGAAGACTGGGTTACAATTAAGGTCCTGATCCCCTGGACCACCACTCCCGTAGTGCTGCCCTAGAGTCGGGACACGGGGGGCTGCATACTCACCCCCTGACCAGAACCGATCACTCGTTAGCACCGCAAGGTATCCATGATCAGTCCGGTCAGGGCCTGAAGCTTCTTACTCTGTGGTCCATACACCGCTCACCAAACAGAGTAGGTTGAATTGCCCTAGTCCTACTCTGTGCTCCATACACCGCACAGCCCCAGAGTAGGAATGTGAAGAAGGAAGGAATTTAAGCTCTTCAGCTGCTGGTCTTCGGGTGAAGTGCCGGATCTTCTTCTTCTGGAGGTTCTGGAACTCTTCAGGTGGAGTGTTGAATCTTCATGTCTTCATGGAGAGAGGATTCTGGGAGATTCTGGGTCTTCGGGATCCAGGTGCAGATCTCTGTGAGTGTTGTCCTTGGATGAGTTTTGCGTCTGGCTGCATCGTTTGCTCTGTGCTCCTGGGTCATGGTTCAGGCTCTGCTGTGTCTCTCCTGATCTCATGTGGCTATTGTAGTGTTCTCAGTGGGGGGTGGCTCCTGTGTGGCATGCTGCGCAGAGTTGTGTCAGTGATTTAACCCAGGGGGAGATTTGTTTTAAAAGTAGATTTCCAAATGTTGCTGGGAAAAGGTCTTTTTGTGTTGTTCCTTCATTTGAATTTATTTGTTTAATTTGTGTTTTAGTGGTAAATGGCTGAGCTGGGGGATGATGTTAGATTAATTATTTGTAAGGTTGTAATTTTGGGTGTTGTTGTGTAAAAAGAGTTTGTATCTGTTTCATCTTTTATGTTGATTGTTTGTTTTAGTTTGTAGTGGGAATGTATGATCCTGGGTTTGGAAATTAAGTTTTTTCAAGTTTGGGAGTTCCTGAGGGGAAGTTTAATTTAGTGTAAATGGATCTGCAGTTTTTTTTGCAAGAAAGCAAAGGTTTTATGGGGAAGTATTGGGGCCGATGTTGTAAAGTTTAATGTGGTCATTTAAACCGTGGTTTTTAAATGTAATTCTTAAATTGGTGTGTGTAGTCTGCACCCTCAGTGAGGGATGTAGTGGAGTCCTGGGGGGTTTTTTGGAGGTGTAAGTCAGGGCTGTTGTGTTAAGCTTCTTGTCTGGGCGCCCCCCAGTGGCAGGACCCCATCACATCCCAGTCCAAGCCCAAAGCCCCGCGCAGAGAGGCCAACAGGTCCGACGCAGCGCGAAGCCAGAGAGCCCCCGCGTGTCATCCAGCGGCCAACACACCGCCGTGAGTCCACTGATGTTTGGGTTTTTAAGAGGTACTATGGGTAATGTAAATATTTGTGTACAAGGAAAGGGTTATATTTAAAACAGGCTCTGTGTTGTATGCCATGTTTGACAGCAGAGATTGTTGCTGTTGGTTTGTCAATAGTAGAGGGTCCTGGCGGCCATTTTTGTAGTGCAAATGTCTGTTTATAAATCAACACATACTATTACACGTTTAGAGGTGAAAGTGTTTAATTGAGTTTTTTAAGTTTGTTTTGTTTAAATAGTTAGTACCCAGTTCGAGAGTGTTTATGTTTTGTAAGTTATGTGATGACTATATTATGAGGTAATAAATTTGTGACACTAGTTTATTTGGGGGAGTTTTCTGAGGGTGATTGAGATACTAGTGTAGTGGGAGAGGATTGTTTTTTAACAGGCTCTGTGTCTTATGCCTCATTGGACACCAGAGAGGGGTTTATGAACAAGCTCTGTGGCTAATGTAGCGTCAACCAACAGAGGAGGCTGTTCTTGAACAGGCTCCGTGTCCTATGCCTTCTTGGACATCAGAGGGATTTGTGAACAAACTCTGTGGTCAACGTGATGTCAACCAGCAGAGAAGGCTGTTCTTGAACAGGCTCCGTGTCCTATGCCTTCTTGGACATCAGAGGGATTTGTGAACAAACTCTGTGGCCAACGTAATGTCAACCAGCAGAGAAGGCTGTTCTTGAACAGGCTCCGTGTCCTATGCCTTCTTGGACATCAGAGGGATTTGTGAACAAACTCTGTGGCCAACGTGATGTCAACCAGCAGAGAAGGCTGTTCTTGAACAGGCTCCGTGTCCTATGCCTTCTTGGACATCAGAGGGATTTGTGAACAAACTCTGTGGCCGACTTGACATCAGCTTACAGAGAAGGCTGTTCTTGGACAAGCTCTGTATTCCAGAGCAGGTATGTGCTGTAGATGGAGGGTTTTTCCGGCCTGCTCCTTCATCTGTGCTGTCCCCCTCGGTGATGGTTCCAGGTCTGTGGAGTCTTGCCTGTCCTTGCTGCTCTTGGAGTGTTCACAGGAGGGGGTCCTTATTGTGTGGTGTGTAGAGCCGTTTGTGGCTTTTGTTCTGTGTAGGAATAGGAGGCTTTTGAGTGTTTGGAGGTAATCTATTGTTTTATAAATGTTGGTATGTAATTTTGAAATGATGTGTAGGAAATGAAAGGTTATATTTTAAATAGAGTGTCCGTTCTTTGAAGTTTGGTTGGCTAATGTGAAGTTAAAGGTTTTTTTTAGAAAATGTTTTATTGTCTTGTTTTGTTTCAGAGGGCTTTAGTTCATTGAGTATGTTAATTAGGAGGCCATTTTTGTAGTCCATTTACAGGGGCCATATTTGTAGTCCATGTGTTACTGTGTTGGTCCCGGGGAGCCATATTTGTAGTCCCTGCACTGTGTCATTGTGTATTTAATTTAGAGTGATATTACCTTGTGGGCAGGGGGAAGAGTGTGTGTTTTTTGATATGAGTATATTCAAGAGTGTTTAGTTATTATTTAGTATGACTTAATGTTGAATTAAGTGTTAATTCTAAACTTGGATTTTTAATGTTCTAACAAGAATTTATTTTTGTAGTGCATGCAGAGGGGAAAGAGGTTAGTTATTATGTTGTTTAAATCAATGTGAAATTAAATGTTAAGTCGAAACTTGTTTTTTGTTCCCTTTTAAAATTAATTGAGTTTTTTAAGATGAGGAGTTAGAAAAAAAATGTTTTTTGTTGAGTTTGTGGGCTATTGGAGTTTTGGCCACTAGAGGTCAGTGTTCCCTTTAAAATTATGTTATGAGTGGTGTGGAGTTTTTAGGCCACTAGAGGTCAGTGTTTTATTTAAAATTGTGTTTAAGGTGTTGATATTGATGATGAGTCATTTAGAGGTGAGTGCTTTTTTGTTTTACTAGAGATGAGGAGTTGGAAAAAAATTGTTGAGTTTGTGGGCTATTGGTGGTGAGAGGTTTGGAAGATCAGAGGTGTGGAGCTTTGGCCACTAGAGGTCAGTGTTGTCTTTAAAATTATGTTATGGGTGGTGTGGAGTTTTAGGCCACTAGAGGTCAGTGTTGTCTTTAAAATTATGTTATGGGTGGTGTGGAGTTTTAGGCCACTAGAGGTCAGTGTTGTCTTTAAAATTATGTTATGGGTGGTGTGGAGTTTTAGGCCACTAGAGGTCAGTGTTTTCTTTAAAAGTATGTTATGGGTGGTGTGGAGTTTTAGGCCACTAGAGGTCAGTGTTTTCTTTAAAAGTATGTTATGGGTGGTGTGGAGTTTTAGGCCACTAGAGGTCAGTGTTTTCTTTAAAATTATGTTATGGGTGGTGTGGAGTTTTAGGCCACTAGAGGTCAGTGTTTTCTTTAAAATTATGTTATGGGTGGTGTGGAGTTTTAGGCCGCTAGAGGTCAGTGTTTTCTTTAAAATTATGTTATGGGTGGTGTGGAGTTTTAGGCCACTAGAGGTCAGTGTTGTCTTTAAAATTATGTTATGGGTGGTGTGGAGTTTTAGGCCACTAGAGGTCAGTGTTTTCTTTAAAATTATGTTATGGGTGGTGTGGAGTTTTAGGCCACTAGAGGTCAGTGTTTTCTTTAACGTTATGTTATGGGTGGTGTGGAGTTTTAGGCCACTAGAGGTCAGTGTTGTCATTAAAATTATGTTGAAGGTGTTGATATTGGTATGGGAAGAAGAGGTGGGGAAGGAATAAAGAGAGAGAGAGAGAGAGAGAGAGAGAGAGAGAGAGAGAGAGAGAGAGAGAGAGAGAGAGAGATATGTTATATGGAGCAGAACTGAGGGATGGTTATTTCTATCTAGAAAAGTACTTAATCCATCTCTCAAATCGGACTAGACTTGCGTTCATTTCCTAACATACTCTCAGGAAAGGATGGAAAATGAGGTTTGGAGGCAGGAGAGTAGAGATAGGTCACAGGCAACATAACTAAGGCGTGGTTGCGCCTATCTAGGCGCGTGCTTAATCCACCCCCCAAACTTTTTGTAAGCTTGCGTCAGTTATCCGTTATTATCTCAGAAAAGGATGGAAAAATGAGGTTTGGAGGTAGGAGAGTAGAGATAGGTCACAGGCAACATAACTAGGGCGTGGTTGCGCCTATCTAGGCGCGTGCTTAATCCACCCCCCAAACTTTTTGTAAGCTTACGTCAGTTACCAGTTATTATCTCAGGAAAGGATGGAAAAATGAGGTTTGGAGGCAGGAGAGTAGAGATAGGTCACAGGCAACATAACTAAGGCGTGGTTGCGCCTATCTAGGCGCGTGCTTAATCCACCCCCCAAACTTTTTGTAAGCTTGCGTCAGTTACCCGGTATTATCTCAGGAAAGGAGTGAATGAGTGAAGGAGGAAGGTGAGAGATAGGTGGGGATTGCAGAGGGAGTAGATTCGAAGGTGAGGAGCTCTGGTTAGAGTTCGTTCACCCCAGCCGATCTAGGCTGTGAATCTACTCACCTCTTCTCCCTCCGGTTAAGGAGGGAAGGGGTGAGAGATGGAGGATAGGGAGAGGTACAGGAGTTTTAAGAGGGAGTAGGGTCGAAGGTGAGGAGCTCTGGTTAGAGTTCGTTCACCCCAGCCGGTCTAGGCTGTGACTCTACTCACCTCTTCTCCCTCCGGTTAAGGAGGGAAGGGGTGAGAGATGGAGGATAGGGAGAGGTGCAGGAGTTTTAAGAGGGAGTAGGGTCGAAGGTGAGGAGCTCCGGTTAGAGTTCGTTCACCCCAGCCGGTCTAGGCTGTGACTCCACTCACCTCTTCTCCCTCCGGTTAAGGAGGGAAGAGGGGAGAGAGGGAAAATAGATAGGAGTTTGAGGTTGTTGAGACTTTGCTAGGAACAGGTGTGGTAGAACTGTCCGAAGGCTCTGGCTGGTTAGGTTGGTGTATATTTACAGTGACACCCCCCGCTTCATCCGTCGACTGGGCGGTTGTATGGGTATGTCAAGGGCTTGCACGGGCCGGCGCATGTCGTTCAAACCACTAGTTCCAGTCATCAACTTTCTCCCCGGTGTAGGGGAGAGAAGAGGAGAGTGGGAGAGAGAGAGAGTGAGAGAGAGAGAGAGAGAGAGAGTGAGAGAGAGAGAGAGAGTGAGAGAGTGAGAGAGAGAGAGGAGCAGAAGGAGAATGAAAAGGGGAGGGGGGAATTTGTGGAGGGCATGTGTGTATAAGGTTAATATTTGGGTTTAGATTTAAATAGAGGGTTCAGGGGTGAGGGTTAGGTTTAGGGTTAGAGTGGGTGAGTTTTATGTTTTATAGTTAGAGGGTTAGGGTTAGGTTTTAAGGCTAGGGTTAGGTTTTAGAGTTAGATAGTTAGGGTTAGGTTTTAAGGCTAGGGTTAGGTTTTAGAGTTAGATGGTTAGGGTTAGGGTTAGGTTTAGGGTTAGGGTTAGGTTTTAAGGCTAGGGTTAGGTTTTAGAGTTAGATGGTTAGGGTTAGGTTTAGGGTTAGGGTTAGGTTTTAAGGCTAGGGTTAGGTTTTAGAGTTAGATGGTTAGGGTTAGGGTTAGGTTTAGGGTTAGGGTTAGGTTTTAGAGTTAGATGGTTAGGGTTAGGTTTAGGGTTAGGTTTTAAGGCTAGGGTTAGGTTTTAGAGTTAGATGGTTAGGGTTAGGTTTAGGGTTAGGTTTTAAGGCTAGGGTTAGGGTTGGTTAGGGTTAGAGGTTAGAGTTAGGGGGTCCGGGTGAGGCTTAGGGCCAGGGAGAGTTTTTGGGGGCCAAGGGTGGGTTCAGATTAGAGGTTTAGGGTGTGTGGATGTTAAAATTGTGTGTATTGTTAAGGAATCAGAGGTAATGTAAACCTTAGAATGTTAGGTTAAAAAATTGGTAGAAGTCGTTAGGTGTTTGCAGAGATTTGTAAGACCGTTGCTCTGGTCAGGTTTACTTTCAAGAAAATTATTTTGTTAAGTGAATGTGTTGAAAGTGGATTGTAAAAGTGAAAAAACCAAACATTTAGTGTTTTTATGATTATTTAGTTGCAGTTGACTGTGAGTTATTTTAAGGTAGAGATTGTAGCATAATACTTTGATGAGTGAGTTAGTGTAATAGTTACAGGTTAATAGTTGAGTTTTGTTGGTAAGGTTTGTTTTAGTGTTTTTATATTTTTATTTAGTTGCAGTTGACTGTGAGTTATTTTAAGGTAGAGATTGTAGCATATTACTTTGGTGAGTGAGTTAGTTTAATAGTTACAGGTTTATAGTTGAGTTTTGTTGGTAAGGTTTGTTTTAGTGTTTTTAAGATTATTTAGTTGCAGTTGACTGCGAGTTATTTTAAGGTAGAGATTGTAGCATATTACATTGGTCCAGCGCTGGAGTAGTTAAAGACTAAATTTCAGAACACGTCCTCAGTAGTGGACCTTGAGATCATCGGGTGTTTCGGCCATTATCACTAGACACCCTCTCTCAAGGAAGGCCCCACGGGTTTGATCAGATCCCGTGTTGTGTTCTGTATCCAATTAGTGTGGTTTTTTGATTAAGAGTTTGACATATTTGTGGTTATCGCTATAGATTGGTTGTTTGAGTAGTTCCAGGGTATTTGAGTAATTATTGAGTGGGTTTTGAAGTATTAGGTTTTTTGTTTTTGTGTGGTCTGAGAGTTATTTTTCTTATTTACTAGGAGTTGGGCTAGGATAAGGTTGAAATTAGGGCTATTTTATTTTTCAAATTTGTGTACTTTTGTAGTAGCAAAGTTATTTTTTAGCATTTATGAAATCTTAGGGTAAATGATTAGTGTTAATTCAGTGTTTGATTGATATATATTTTTGTATTTGGAAAGTTTTTTGTGCTGTTTTAGGAAGTCTTTTGGTATTCCTGAGTTGTGAGGAAACTTAATTTTTGCTATACGAGATGGGCTCATTTAATGTGGTTCCTGTAAGCTATAATGTTTGTAGAAAGTTGTAGACTAATGTTATTTTTTTAGAAAGGCAAATAGAGTGAGTTCTGTATTTCCCTGTCTGCTCTAGTTTTTTAGGAAAACAAATTATATATATTTTTAAAAAAATAAAAGATCTTAAAGGATTATTTTGTGTTAGGTGAATTATAAGAAATTGCATTTAGTCAGAGGAGAGGTCTAGGTTTTGTTTTGCAATATATAATTTAATATATATTATAAAGAGGAGGAAGGAATGCAGGAGGGGGGGTTTTTTGAGAGTTTCCTTTGGTGGGTCCAAGGTAGATCCCTAACGTCCCGGTGCATCCGCGGCCTGGTCCCTTGATGGACCAGGGGATGTGAATTTGAGGGAATGTGGCAATTTAAAGGAGTCCAATTGTGTTTAGATGGGGTATGCTCAGATTTGGCGTGTGTGGTGCAGAGATGGGCTGTTGTGTGAGCGAGGCTAATCCTCATAGAAGACTGGGTTACAATTAAGGTCCTGATCCCCTGGACCACCACTCCCGTAGTGCTGCCCTAGAGTCGGGACACGGGGGGCTGCATACTCACCCCCTGACCAGAACCGATCACTCGTTAGCACCGCAAGGTATCCATGATCAGTCCGGTCAGGGCCTGAAGCTTCTTACTCTGTGGTCCATACACCGCTCACCAAACAGAGTAGGTTGAATTGCCCTAGTCCTACTCTGTGCTCCATACACCGCACAGCCCCAGAGTAGGAATGTGAAGAAGGAAGGAATTTAAGCTCTTCAGCTGCTGGTCTTCGGGTGAAGTGCCGGATCTTCTTCTTCTGGAGGTTCTGGAACTCTTCAGGTGGAGTGTTGAATCTTCATGTCTTCATGGAGAGAGGATTCTGGGAGATTCTGGGTCTTCGGGATCCAGGTGCAGATCTCTGTGAGTGTTGTCCTTGGATGAGTTTTGCGTCTGGCTGCATCGTTTGCTCTGTGCTCCTGGGTCATGGTTCAGGCTCTGCTGTGTCTCTCCTGATCTCATGTGGCTATTGTAGTGTTCTCAGTGGGGGGTGGCTCCTGTGTGGCATGCTGCGCAGAGTTGTGTCAGTGATTTAACCCAGGGGGAGATTTGTTTTAAAAGTAGATTTCCAAATGTTGCTGGGAAAAGGTCTTTTTGTGTTGTTCCTTCATTTGAATTTATTTGTTTAATTTGTGTTTTAGTGGTAAATGGCTGAGCTGGGGGATGATGTTAGATTAATTATTTGTAAGGTTGTAATTTTGGGTGTTGTTGTGTAAAAAGAGTTTGTATCTGTTTCATCTTTTATGTTGATTGTTTGTTTTAGTTTGTAGTGGGAATGTATGATCCTGGGTTTGGAAATTAAGTTTTTTCAAGTTTGGGAGTTCCTGAGGGGAAGTTTAATTTAGTGTAAATGGATCTGCAGTTTTTTTTGCAAGAAAGCAAAGGTTTTATGGGGAAGTATTGGGGCCGATGTTGTAAAGTTTAATGTGGTCATTTAAACCGTGGTTTTTAAATGTAATTCTTAAATTGGTGTGTGTAGTCTGCACCCTCAGTGAGGGATGTAGTGGAGTCCTGGGGGGTTTTTTGGAGGTGTAAGTCAGGGCTGTTGTGTTAAGCTTCTTGTCTGGGCGCCCCCCAGTGGCAGGACCCCATCACATCCCAGTCCAAGCCCAAAGCCCCGCGCAGAGAGGCCAACAGGTCCGACGCAGCGCGAAGCCAGAGAGCCCCCGCGTGTCATCCAGCGGCCAACACACCGCCGTGAGTCCACTGATGTTTGGGTTTTTAAGAGGTACTATGGGTAATGTAAATATTTGTGTACAAGGAAAGGGTTATATTTAAAACAGGCTCTGTGTTGTATGCCATGTTTGACAGCAGAGATTGTTGCTGTTGGTTTGTCAATAGTAGAGGGTCCTGGCGGCCATTTTTGTAGTGCAAATGTCTGTTTATAAATCAACACATACTATTACACGTTTAGAGGTGAAAGTGTTTAATTGAGTTTTTTAAGTTTGTTTTGTTTAAATAGTTAGTACCCAGTTCGAGAGTGTTTATGTTTTGTAAGTTATGTGATGACTATATTATGAGGTAATAAATTTGTGACACTAGTTTATTTGGGGGAGTTTTCTGAGGGTGATTGAGATACTAGTGTAGTGGGAGAGGATTGTTTTTTAACAGGCTCTGTGTCTTATGCCTCATTGGACACCAGAGAGGGGTTTATGAACAAGCTCTGTGGCTAATGTAGCGTCAACCAACAGAGGAGGCTGTTCTTGAACAGGCTCCGTGTCCTATGCCTTCTTGGACATCAGAGGGATTTGTGAACAAACTCTGTGGTCAACGTGATGTCAACCAGCAGAGAAGGCTGTTCTTGAACAGGCTCCGTGTCCTATGCCTTCTTGGACATCAGAGGGATTTGTGAACAAACTCTGTGGCCAACGTGATGTCAACCAGCAGAGAAGGCTGTTCTTGAACAGGCTCCGTGTCCTATGCCTTCTTGGACATCAGAGGGATTTGTGAACAAACTCTGTGGCCGACTTGACATCAGCTTACAGAGAAGGCTGTTCTTGGACAAGCTCTGTATTCCAGAGCAGGTATGTGCTGTAGATGGAGGGTTTTTCCGGCCTGCTCCTTCATCTGTGCTGTCCCCCTCGGTGATGGTTCCAGGTCTGTGGAGTCTTGCCTGTCCTTGCTGCTCTTGGAGTGTTCACAGGAGGGGGTCCTTATTGTGTGGTGTGTAGAGCCGTTTGTGGCTTTTGTTCTGTGTAGGAATAGGAGGCTTTTGAGTGTTTGGAGGTAATCTATTGTTTTATAAATGTTGGTATGTAATTTTGAAATGATGTGTAGGAAATGAAAGGTTATATTTTAAATAGAGTGTCCGTTCTTTGAAGTTTGGTTGGCTAATGTGAAGTTAAAGGTTTTTTTTAGAAAATGTTTTATTGTCTTGTTTTGTTTCAGAGGGCT